>JAUMJL010000286.1:600000-790000 GCA_033558185.1 Dromococcyx pavoninus | reverse complement strand
TTGTTATTCCTTCTCTTACCATCTCTTTATCGTGTTTACTTTGGGTGGGTGGTGTCTTACTGCAGGAAAGCTACAGTGAAGGGATTACTGGAATTATATCTGCAAAGATTTAAAGATGATCACGAAACAGGCAATTTTCAGCTCTTGTGGAAAAGGGTTTCACCATAGCTAGTTGAGAGTATGATATGCCCTGTCTTTTTCTCCTTCTGTGCTGATTTTTCAAGCAAACACTGGAAAAAACAATGTTTGCAATCATAATCCTAAGGAGAGAGGAAATTACTTAGAAATGCTCTATTTTCGTCCTGTTCCTTAAACTCTTTGCTCCACCCCATAGCCCCCTGATCCATCACTACATCATCACTTATTGAAAACAATTTTTATAGGCCACAGCTGGATGCTGCATTATTTCCCAAATCCTTTTTCTTATTGTGCAATGTGTCATCCTTTCATTGAATAATCTAATTTCCACCCCCAATGATGTATTTTGGATTTTTTACATGGAGGAAAAATAAAACCCCCTGAGCATGGTCATCATGGCAGGTTTGGTGCACAGTGCTTCAGATGGAACATACTCCTGGCAGAGAAAGATACCTGCACCATCTAACAACCCCTCTGGACCAAATAACTGAGAGACATGGGGGAATGTTAGAGTTATTTCAGGGGAGAGAGAAAGCAGTCATAGTGCAACAAACTGAAGGGAAATGTCTTTACTAATCCTGCTCATCAGCCTCATCAGGCTCATTAGTGCCTCTAATTTTTCCAAACACTGAAAATTTGATTTGATTATGAAAATCTTCTAGATTTCAGAGGTGGGGGGTACTCAGCAAAAACTTTGGAGTACAGGCCACATTTCTGCCAGGAACTTTAGTATTCTGGAATGGTGAAAGATGGAGAACACAGAAGCACAGGCAATTATGCTCAAATATGGATCATCAGCCCCTTTTAAACATAGGTAGGAGAAGTTATTGCAGCAACATCGAAGGGCTGAGTAAACTCGTGGTCTCCTTTTTCTTATACAAATTGGTTAACCCAGAATTATGTCATAGTTGAAAAAGATGAGATATCTCTGATCAAATGTAGACATCTGCAAGATTGGCATCTATCAAATAAAACACTGATCTTGATATCCTTCACAACTCATGGAGGGAAATGGAATGCCTTCTTGCTCACAATTTTCTTCATTCTCCAGCTGATGAGTCACCCACAAGGAGTTCCTACTTTCTGCTGTGAACATGAAGGGAGTGGTGAGTGACTAATACAGATACAGATTTAAAATTAAAGGAAATGTCTCCCTCTCGCAGTCAGGAAACATGCTGTTTGTGCATATAGGTCATGCTGGTATAAATCTCAAGTTTTCACCCAGGCTGGACATATTGATCACTTTAAATTCTTTCCATGTTTCCTTGGGAGTGGTAATTCTGGATGTGTTACAAACATTATAATTAGTTCTGCCTTATGCTATTTCTTTGAAGATCTCTCACTCCATTGAGCAGAGCTCTGAGCAACATTCCTGCTCTAAAGAGCCTCTGTAAGCCTATAAAGCATCTCCTTCTACCTAAATGCAAAGAACTTTGTTAACAAACTGGAATGCAACTTCTGGGGTTAGATTTTGCTTCCCTTTTCCTCCTTAGGTCAAAGGCACTAGGTTTTAGACAATAATCCTTATAGATGTCATGATACCCCAAAGAGAGAAGGCCTGTCTTTGCCATATCATAAGCATCTCCTGGTTGGAGAAGCGTGCTTCTTGGGATTTACTTTCTGGTGTCAAGATTACTGTATTTTTATTCTCTCCTTAGCACGAGTCAAAAGAAGAGAAGCTCTTCTTTGATCATGGTACCTACTCAGAAGGCTCACATGCCTGCTAACACACCTCATTGACTCCAACCATGCCTGTCTCCCTACTACACCCTATTCCTAAGAAACTCATTTACCCATCTTTTAAACACCTCCAGTGGTGGAGACTCCACCACCTCCCTGGGCAATCTGTTCCAATGTCTGACCACTCTCTCAGTGAAGAAATTCTTCCTAATGTGCGGTCTAAATCTGCCCTGGCGCAACTTGTGGCCGTTCCCTCTCGTCATGTCGCTCATCACTTGTGAGAAGAGAGCAGCACCCACCCCGTCACAACCTCCTTTCAGGTAGTTGTAAACAGTGATGAGGCCTCCTCTTCTCTAAGCTAAACAACCCCAATTCCCTCAGTCTCTCCTCACAGGGCTTATTCTCCAGCCCCCTCACCAGCCTCATTGCCCTTCTTTGCACATGATCCAGTACCTCAATGTCTTTCTTATAGTGAGGGACCCAAAACTGAACAGTCAGGGGGTGGCCTCACAAGTGCTGAGTACAGGGGCAAAATCACCTCCCTGGTCCTGCTGGTCATGCTGGTTTTGATACAGGCCAAGATGCCATTGGCTCTCTTGGCCACCTGGGCACACTGCTGGCTCACGTTCAGCCGGCTGTCAACCATCATTAGATTCATACCTCAGTTGTTTTCAGTTCTCAGGTAAAGAAGTCTTGATAAATGGTAAACACACTTCAGAAGGGATGAGTTCTTACAGTGTACAGCAGTGAATATCCACTGATTGCAAAAGAATTACAATTGCTTATGCCCAACGAAAAGTGGAGGCATACAGCTTCCACTAATCTTTCCCTTTCACCAGCCACACATCTGCCAATATCCATTCCTCTTTCAGCCACAGCACTGAGGAAACTTCTCATCTTTCACATGTGATACTCCTTGTAGCTATCCCGTGGGGGTCTGCTCCCAGCTCAACCCATTTCACCCTCAAAAAATGCAGAGAATTTCTAAGCAAAAAAACGAACAATAAAAAAAATCCAAGGCTTGGGCAATATGAGATTGTCACAAGGCTCAAGATTCAGGGTAAGAAAGTCATTGGAGATGGTCAAAGAAAACATCGGCAATATCTTTCTGGCCACTGAACACTTTGCTCAGTGATGTGCACGGAACACATACTGATTTATGTGTACTTTGCCTGCCCTCTGGTGGTGAACGACTGCTGATTAATTGTATGCAAACATCTTGGCCAGCTTGGTGCCCTACAGGATCTTCTCTGTCAAGCTGATTTCCAGACACATGGCCACAGCCAGTCCTGGCACATTGACTTGTTCCTCTTCAGGGGCAACTTTGACCTTGTTAACCCGCAGGAGATGCCTGCTGGTCCATTTCTCCAGCCCACACAGGTCCCCAGATGCCAGCCCACCCACTGGGGTACCAACCACACCATCCCTCCCTGCCCTTAGTTTTGTGGATGTCAGTGGTAGCTGATGCCAGTTCATCCCCTCCCATTTCAGATGAGAGAGGGGTGTCCTTGGAGGGCTCCTGGCCTTCTTTCCACCGGCCACTCTTCTGGGTCCAGTGCTGCCACCACAGGTGCCTGCAGAAGCAGATACAGGAGATCAGGCAGCAACGTCTCCAGCAGGACTTCAGACAGTGCCAAGGCTGGACACAGACCTGCAGGCACCGTCCCGCCCCGCAAAGCCCCTGGGCAACCCAGTCACATGCCCTGCCCCTGAGCACCTGCTGCTGGGGGCCCTTCTCTGCCAGGGTGCTTGTGCCTGGAGCAGAAGGCATGCTCCTGCCTGACTCTGTGGGGCTGCTCCTTTCTAGCTGCTTCACTTTGTTCCTGTGCATGTCTCTGTCTGCAGCCTTGTCCATGTCTGCCATGTGTGGGGAGCTGCTGGGTGGTGATTCCACGTACACAGGGCTCTGCGCCCTGTCCCCACCATCCTCAGGAACACACATTTTCTGAGTCCCCACTGGCATCTTCTGTGGGGAATCCTGGTAAATTGCTAGCCTTGACTTCCACACTGACCCCTTGTCAGGCTTGGAGCCCAGGCAGCATCCCATGGCATGAGGAAAATGGGACAGCGCTCTGAGAAGGAGTTGAGGGAGTCCATGGATTTACTCCCCACCAGAGAGCAGAGGGAGGACTGCTGGGGCAGTGCAGCAGTCACCTACCTGGAGCTGCTTGCCCTGCAGCACTCCAATCACCAGGCTGAGATGCAGAACCAGCATCACCAGCAGAACTATCTTAACCAGAGTGGGGTCATTGGAGTGCCCTGTTGCACTGCACTGGAATAGATGTGGCACTCCAAGCCTCCAACACAGGCCTGAAATGCAGTGACCCCTGGGTCCCCAATGACAGAACCTCCAACACTGCTAGGGTGGCAGGGGCTGAGAATGCAACCTGCCAAGTGCAGTGCCTACTGCCTGCTCCCAGAGGGTACTCACTCCCTTTTACATCTGAGCAGGCAGACCCTCCTTTGTGACACTCAGTCAAGCAGTGTATGCATATTGCAATGCATATGCATTGACATATATGGCAGAAAAAGAGCTTTCATCATAATTGTATCTTGAATCTGAACGTTACAAATGTGAGAAGTAGTTAATTATTGCCATAGGTTGTACCTGGTCTTTTTAATGCTGCAGATTTTGCACTTTACCACGATTGTGTTAAAATTTAGTTCGGTTAAAACAATTCAACATGACAATAATAGGAGCATAATTAAATATTTGTTCCAGCCTGGAGACACCAGTAAGCTCTTCATGTGTCCTTTTTCTCTCTATAAATAAACTCTGCTGAAACTGGGTGAGCTGTTCAAAACCAAGAGCAAAATGTTTTTCCAAGACCAGTTCTTATAGCAAATACAGGACAGCATAAAAATAGCTGCCGCAGCATGGATGTGCTTTTCCCTACACAATGACAATCTGAGGTAGCAGGAGGGCACTGAGAGAAAGGTGGCCTTGGGTTGATATCTTGGATGAGATATATTCCTTCAGCCCCTTGGTTGGGTTTATTTTCAGTTCCGCAAGGATTTAACATCATATTTCCACTTATTTATTGTTGCAGCTGCAAGGAGCAGAGGGATTTGCCCTGCAGCCACACCACACACCCAGAACCTGGGCATGAGGTGGTGAGGATAAGTGTGTTCAACATCACAGCTCTCAATACATATAAATTTAAGAGGTATTGCCTAAACACAGTGTTTCAAGCCTTTTTTCTTTGGATGACCTATTACATTAGGAGGGACAGCAAAGGTGGCTTCTCAGGCCATATTCATGTTGAGAGGGTTTGTGTATGTCTAGAGTGAAACAAACCAGAAAAACTTTTCACCCCAACACCTTCATTCACCGCTTAGCATTTCCAAATGAAACTAGTCTTTCCCCTTCAGGAAAACAATTCTCACCTTTGGAGCCCTTGAGATCTGCAAACACTTCCATAGATTGTTAACTTGATTTCATATTTGCCTCGGATTGTGTTTCGAAGCCATGCACTGAGATGAGCACACCATGTCCCTGGACTCATGCAGCCTTAGGCAACATGAAGGTGATTTCCATAGTGCTCAAATTCACCATTTACAGCACATTGTCTAGTGACTGTGGAAACACTTGTCTACCTTTCCATCTTATGGTAACTCCATCTGAACCAGTAACTAGTTCCTGAGTGCTGGATTCAGCTGTTAAATTGCCATCACTGGTAGTCCTTAAGCCAACAAGCATCACCCCAAACAGTCTCAGGACACGTCCCATCACGTAGTCTGGGTGTGTGGGAGGCAAAGGCAGTTTATTAGCTGACTCCAGTGCCAGGGAAGGGTGTCAGGCACTTGTCATTTAATCACACAGGTGTCTCTATTGCTCTCTGAAGAGCATCAGTTTGTGCTTTTCCTTTCCCAAGTCCACAGAAGTATGAAGTAAGGTTGGTTGCCCTCAATGTTCAGTGCCTCCTGTTGTTCCAGATGTGGAGAACGATTTGCTGGAGACCTCTTAGGATGTGAAAACTACTGTGCCACCACAGCAGGAGGACACCCTATCTGGGAAGATTCTTCACTCAGTTCCTTTCCACTTGCCCATCTTCTCCTGGCTGGGCACATATGGACAATAGTGCCTGAACATACAACCAATGCAGGTTCATCCCACTTAAACACAGACCTTTTAGTCTTGTAACCTCATCTGGTCCTGAGTTTATTATTCTTGTGTCTCCTGTCCCTCTCTACACACACCAGTGTTGGACAGTCCGCATCCTTCCCAAAGCTCAGCCACCACAACAAAGCTATGGCAGCAAGGAAGGAAAGCAGAAGGTTTTCAGGCTTGATCTTACCTCTCCAATAGTATGAGAAATGGTGTTCACTGGGTCACTCTGCAAACTGGACCTGAGGCTTGGACAAATCATGAGTATTGGCTCATATTTCCTTCTTGTCTTGATTGCATTGCAGCCCTGGCAGGTGCAGTCAACCAAAGTAACCTCCATAACATCTCTCCATGAATAAACTTTACCAACTTATTTGGTTAACAACCTGCAATTGTTCCCTCTGGTGCTTTCTACGTGATGATGGTGTTTGGGGAGTTAGAGTTACAGATTTGCCCAGGCAGACAATCACCTCCACAGGAAGCCCACACAAGTAGGTTAAACAAAAGCTTAATTTCCACACAGTGTTCTCAGGACACGGTGCCAAGATTTCACAGAAGGCTCAAAACAACGATTGGCAAGGAATGCTCTGCTCCTGTGATGCTTTCCTATTGCAAACAGCCCTGAGTCACAAAATGCATGTTCAGAGCCAAGTCTGAACTTCTTTTAAAATCAGAAGTGTTTAGATAAACAATTTTCAGGTTTGTTCTTTGAAGAAATAATGTACCAGAGCAGAACTCACATGAAGAGTAATGTAAGCAATCCCCACAGCACCAGACTCTCAATCCATGGCTAAAACCCTCTAGTACTACAGCAGAAAAAGATAATCAATAACCCATGGTTATTAAAGCAGTTAATTGCAGTACATCTACCATCAGACATTATTCTGTGCTGTGCAATGTTTGAGCAATGCACTGCTCTGGGTGAGGAAAGACCTCAGGATCGGAGCGTCAGCCCTGCAGAGTCTGTTTACTGCTTTCTCTCCCTGCCCACAGTTTTCTGACTAGTGTGGAGAAAGGTCAGTTGGTTTCCTGCAGGATTTCAATATTTTGAGAAGTTTTTTTCAGTTCCAGCTTTTGGAAACAAAATAAATAGAGAAGGAAATTGGATGTGGAAGCTGAATCTGAGACATCTGCCTTCAGGATTTCTTTGCAGTGAGAGGCTGGAATCAGTCACTAAGATAGCCCAGCAGATGGGAAACTGAGGTGTCTGGCAAACAAACTGTTAGAACACCAGACCATTTTCCATTTGAGAACTGCAGAACATTTGCAGCTTGGCAAATTCTTATTACAATAGCAAAAAAGCTTCAATGCTAATAAATGCCTCCTGTTCAAGACCAACTGGAATTTCATGCGTCATATTGTGGTTTTCATTTGGACATCAGGCCTATGTAAATATAATGTACTTCAGCAATGATCCTTGGCCCTATATCAGTTTTCCCTGCACATGTTTATGAAAAATGTTCCAGACATCTAGCTTTGTGAAAAGGAGTGAATTTACCTCCAGAGTCTATTGTAGAAGGTTTTTTTACTGTGTCTGCAGTATGTACTATCTAGTTTAGCTCCTGGATAGCCCCAAATTGAGAAGAGATAATGACAAAAGTAGATTTAACTCCTTTGAATAAAATTTTTTTAATGTGTCAATGAAAGCAGCCAATAAATGAGAACCAGATGATCACCTCCTAAGAGCACAGGACTAGACAATTCCCAAATGCTGGAAATCAAGCAGGAAAGGTAGTAGGCCAGCCTGGCTGAGCAGGGGTCTTCTACTGGAACTGAGGCATAAAAGGAAGGTGTATGACCAGTGGAAAAAAGGATAGTTGACATGGGAGGACTGCAGGATACAATTTGCCACCGTGGGGCAGAAATTCGTGTGGCCAAAGTTCAATTAGAGTTGAAGCTGGCCAGGACTGTGGATGATAATAAAAAGGACTTTTAAAAATACGTTAATAGCAAAACACAGACCAGAAATAACACTGGCCTGTTATTTGATGAGCATGGACACCTCATAAACTGGGATTTAGACAAAGTAGAGACATTTAATGCTTTTTTCACCTCTGTCTTCAAAACTGATGATAGGCTCAAGCAACCCCAGAGACCTCGGCTTGAGGACCAAGACTGTGGGAATAATACACTCCCAATCAATCCTGAGTGCGGGATTTGTTGCTCCAACTGAATCCCTAGAAATTGAAGGTGCCTGATGGGATTCATCCAAGGGTACTTAAGGAGTTTGTTGTTATCATAGTAAGAACTCTCTTGATGATTTTTCAGCGCTCTTGGAAATCTGGAGAGGTACGAGTTGGCTGGAAGCTGGCAAATATTGTCCCATTCTTCAGGAAGGGCAGCAGGACTGATCCCAGTAACTACAGACCTGTCAGTCTCACCTCAATGCCTGGTAAGATTATGGAGAAGATCATTCTGGGAGTTATTGAAAAGCATCTAAAGGACAACATAGTCATTGGTCCCAGCCAGCATGGGCTTATAAGGGGAAGGTCTTGCCTGACAAGCACAATTTCTCTCTATGACAAGGTTACCAACCTAGTTGACTGAGGGAAACCAGCTGATATAATCTATCATAATTTCAGTAAAGCCTTTAATAGTGTGTCTCACAGTACCCTCCAAAACAAAATGTCCAGCATACAGCTGGATAAACACATAATGCTTTGGGTGAACAATTGGTTGATGGATCAGGTTTAAAGGTGCATAGAAAATGGGGTTTCATCAGGCTGGTAACCAGTCCCCGGTGGGGTTCTGCAGATCTTAAGGCCAGTACTCTTTAATACCTTCATAAACGACCTGGTTGCAGGACTCGAAGGTTGACTGACCAAGTTTGCAGATGACATGAATTTGGGGGGAGCGGTTGACGATCTTGAGGGCAAAGAGGCCCTGCAGAGACATCTGGAGAAACTGGAGAGCTGGACAATCACCAGTCAATGAAGTTTAACAAGGGCAAGTGCCAGGTTTTGTACCTGGGACACAGCAATCCTGGATGTACAGACTGGGGAGTGAGAGGCTGCAGAACAGCGGAAACAGATCTGGGGGTTCTGGTTGACAGCGAGTTGAACATGAGCCAACAGTGTTCTCAGGCATCTAAGAGGACCAACCATATCCTGAGGTGCATCCAGCACAGCATTGCCCTCTGGTTGAGGGAGGTGATTGTCCTGCTCTGCTCTGCTCTGCACTGGTGAGGCCCCACCTCGAGTACTTTGTGCAGTTTTGGTGCCACAGTATAAAGAGGACATCAGACTACTGGAGAGTGTCCAGAGGAGGCCACAAAGTTGGTGAAGGGTTTAGAGGGGAAGTTGTATGAGTGTCTGAAGTCACTTGGTGTGTTCAGCCTGGACAAGAGAAGACTGAGGGGGATTGCCATCGATGTTTACTGCTTCCTCACAAGAGAAGGAGGAGGAGCAGACACTGATCTCTTTTCTCTGGTGACCAATGATAGGACCCAAGGGAATGGCAGGAAGGCGTGCTGGGGCGAGTTAGACTGCATATTAGGAAAGGGTTCTTCAATCAGAGGGTGGTGGAACACCATAATAAGGTCCCCAGGGAAGTAGTCATGGTGCCTAGCCTGATGATATTGAAGAAGCATTTGGACAATGCCCTCAGACACACAGTGTGAGTTCTGGGATTGTCCTATGCAGGGACAGGAGTTGAACTCGATGATCCTTGAGGGTCCTTTCTAACTCAGGTCATTCTATGATTCCAGAATTTTTCTTGACCTTCAGGAAATCCTAAACAGGTCTTGTGCAGGATAGGACATGCATTGCAACAAGTAATAACGAAGTGAAGAGCAAATTTATTAGATCGAGATTGATGTGGAAGCAGGAAGCAAAGGGGAGAAGTGCATGATCAGGATTCATCATGCAACAACTTTTGTGGGTCGTCCTTATAGTCACCTGTTTGGTCCTGTGCTGTTTATCAGGATTTAGAGATGCTCAGAGAGGTTGTTCAAGGAAGGAAGGAGAACCAAGGGAGACTGACATCTGTAGACAACATGAAATCAGACTTTGGGAGATTGTGAGGAATTCTAGAGATTGAAGAAAAGAGTAGTGAATAAAAATTAATACCAACAGCTGTAATGTAATGAGCATGAAAGGAAAAAAGTTAGATGCTTCTTACACTGCACAGAACAGGGAGCTGTTTTCACCAGCTCTGGAATCCTCCCCTGTGGTCACTGCAAGAAGATTGGGGGAGTACCTGGTGTAGGACAAACACTGAAAGGCTTCACCTGCCTGCCTGTCTCAGCAATAACTGACCTGGGAGCACTGCTGCTCATCCACTGGGTGCAGGAAGTTGTATGAGAGGATTGCAATGGCCCTAGGTCTGGAAATCATCCTGAATGCAATGGTTCCCTGGGCATTTGGGAGATCTGCTCCATCTCTGTGTGATAACCCAACTTCCCCTTAGATCAAGCTCTCTGTGTCCTACAGCACTGTCCCCACAAGCTGACACAGCAATCCCATAACTCTTCCCCATGCTGAGTTTTGACTGCAAGATCTTTATTTAAGGTCAACATTTCATTTGTCTTCAGCATGAGGGTGAAGAGGTGGAGTTCCTCTGCCTTCTCCCACCTATTCTTTTATTCAGACAAATATTTTTGTAACAAATGAGATCAGTGGTGAGAGTCACACCAGGACTTCATGGCATAGCTGAAGGGGAGTGCAAGGATATGGGGCTATAGCAGTAGAAAACCCTTAGCCTACCTTCACCAGTGATGCTCATGGACTTGCATCCAGTTGATGACCACTGTTGCAGTGTGTGAGTAGGTGGGTGAAGGGCAGGTAAGGATTCACCTGTGCACAGGACCTTGCCAGACCATGTTCTAGGATGCATGGAAAGAAAGGAGCACATTGCTGTTCAACGAAGGTGAAAATCCATTGCTGGTGGAAGGACAGATGATTGCAGAGAAAGAAGAGCATCTGCTCTAGTGACTATGGAGCTGTTCCTGACCTGACCACTGAAGAACATGTCTCTGCAATGCCAAGGTAAATAACCATGGCTTCAGGAAAGGCAGACAACTGATGTTCTTTCATGATGATGTCAGGACAGAGACAACAAAGTTTCATGAATTCAAAAAGGGGTAATGCTGCAGAAGACTTACTCTCAGCCTTACTCCTGCCTTCACCCAGCTTCAACCTCAAAACCCAGAGAAGCACCTTGATATTTTCCGATGAGGTATGTGTTGTGGAGAGCAGTATTGCCCCCTCCCTGCTTTAGTATTGACTGTCACAGGAAACTTGCCCAGACATAGGTCCTTGCAACTGTTTTAAGACTCATCCATGCCATCCATCCTCCGTGATTTCCTTGGGTTCTTCTGTATCTCCTCATATCTCCTCTGCCTGACTGTCCTGTTGGTGCTTTATGTATTTTGAGAACTTTTGAGATCTGCCTCAAAATTACTAAATAATAGAGTGACTGTGAATAGAGATCTCCATAAGACCTCCATGCCTTCTACGAGGGAATGACTACATCAGTGGACGAAGGAAGACCCATGGATGTCATGTATCTGGATGTCTCTAAAGCCTTTGACATGGCCCCCACAACATCCTTCTCTCTAAATTGGAGAAGGATCTGTGGCTTCTGGTGGACGAGAAGCTGGACGTAAGCCAGCAATGTGCATTTGCAACCCAGAAGGCCAACCGTATCCTGGCATGCATCAAAAGCAGCACTGCCACCAGGTCGAGGGAGGTGATTCTGACCCTCTAATTTGCTCTGGTGAGGCCATACCTGGGATACTGTGTCCAGCTCTGGAACTCTCAGCACAAGAAAGACATAGACCTGTTGAAATGGGTACAAAAACGATCAAAGGCCTGGAACACATCCCCTACGAAGAGAGGCTGAGAGAGTTGGAGATGTTCAGCTTGGAGAAGCCTCTGAGGAGACCTTACCTCAGCCTTATAAGGGGGCTTATAAGAAAGATGAGGAAAAACATTCTAGCAGGGCCTGTAGCAATAGGACAAAGGGTAATGGTATCAGACCAAAAGACAGGAATTTTGGACTAGATACTAGGAAGAAATTTTTTTTGCTGAAGGTGGTGAAACACTGGCACTGGTTGCCCAGAGAGGTGGTAGATGGCCCATCCCTGGAAACATTTAAGGTCAAATTGGACAGGTCTCTGAGCAGCCTGATCTAGTTGAAGATGTCCCTACTCACTGCAAGGGGGTTGGTCTAGATTGCCTTTTTGGTCCCTTCCAATCCAAACCGTTCTATGGTTCTATGATTCTATGATAAGTGGCTTATCTGCACTGAGAGCTGAAAAGTAAGCTGAGAGGAAGGTAAATACACAAACAAGAATAACACATTCAGGTGGAGGTATAGATCTCCAAGGATTTTTATTGGCATTTGTTTTTAATTCACCGTTAAAAGTACTGTATGAAATAGGATCTACATGCAGAGAGTGTACATTGTGCATAAATACATCTACACTTCTCAGCAGGTTTGCACAATTACATTAAAATTCCCCTCTAACATTAATGGTAAAACCTCCTGCAGTCACATGATAGGTTCTTGTTGGCAGTGGTTTCTAGAGTGTGTGCTTCACTATCCTAGAAATCCACAAAGCAACTTGTCCACAATCATCTGAGAAGTCTCCTGCGGAGCTACAAAATTTACATTTGCTGTTGTCAGCCCCCATCTTCCTCATTGCAACATCCAAACGCTAGTTTTAGGAGCAAAATAACAAGAAAAGAGCCTAACACAGTAATCTTCATTAGTATGAGAAGAAATCTCATATGTAAACCTAAACCTGTCTAAACAGGACAATGCCAGGAAAATATAAACATATTTTACGGCTTCCTAACAGCAGAGGTTATCACATTCAAAGATGAGTCCTTGGCCTCTTCCTGTTGAAATTAAGAATAAAAAAATTACTGCTGGCTTCAAAGAGAATTAAGAATTATCCTGGGATTACTAAAGTCATCAGTGATCAGAACTTTGCTTCTCTGCTACTCTTTCCCACAGATTTACTATTTTATTTCTTAAGTAAATTCAAAGAATGTTGTTTATTTTAGAAGACTAAAGGCTGAAGAAAGAATCCCAAAACTGTATGCAGAAGGGCAGATTGAAATACTCTTGTTCAAATGGTCTTCATCTGGAAAATTCAGGTTTTGGCTATGCAACATTTTCTTAAAATTGTCTTTTCTCAGGATAACAAAACCACATATTCAGAAGATTATTCCTTAGTGGATAAGTATGAAATAAAAATCTGGGTCCCCCAAATTAAAATATATAAGTATTTGAACATGTTTGTAGACATTGAAAGGGAGAACATGTGCAGAATAGTCAATTGAAGAGTTGTGCCTTTTTTTTCTCATGCATTTACAAATGTTTGATTTGACATACAGCAGAGATAGGAGGTTTCTGTCACTCCTGCTAACTGTTCAACCAACTACATGGATTATGGGAAGTTTCTCAGAAGCAATAATGACAGATATTCCTGCAGCTTCCCGTTTTCTTGTGTGACTAAGAGCAAGCTGTTTCATAGTTGTTTTCTGCTCATGTGTCTTCTTTACCTCCACTTTGCCTGTGTGCTGAGAAGAATAGTGTTATGGAGAGGGTTAGCACATATAGATAAAAGAAGTGACAGAGTTTCCAGGCCCAGATTAAAGGTCAGGTAATCCAGCACCTCCTCTGAACCAGTGATGCTATCTATATGGGACTACTCCCATTGAACTCGACTTCAGTCATCCATGATGCTGGTTTCTCCACCTGAGCTGATCAGTGCAGCTCCTGTTAGAGTCAAGGGCAAGAACTTTTGGGGCACAGCTCATCTATCTGCATGCAAATACCTGGGATGGGATTCACTTTTGGATTAAGACACCCAGCTTTACAGGTGTATCTCATTAAACATAACTGTTTAATACTATTTCAGATCTCAGGGCCTGCTGTTGCAAAAGGATCTGGTCCTATGTCATATTTATTAACTCTAGGGACAATTTAGATAAAATAGTAGGTCATAAAATTATAAAATTATTGTAACAGAATTTTAAGATTATATAGTCCAACTCTAAATCTAATATTACCAAGCCCACCCAGGGCATCATAAATACAAGTGATTATTGACTCTTATTTACCATCTAAATGATAAAAATCTCTCTGGTTGCTCTGATGAAAAGAGTGAAACTGAGCTTGAGAAAGGTCTCTGTGTTTACAAAGAGCACCTTCAGGTGGTAATATTGATTAAATTACCATATCTGCTGTTCTCTTCAGCCTTGCAGAAGAGAGAACAACAATTCCCAGAAGTTTGTTAGAAGCCAGATGTTGAAAAAGAGCAAAAAACTTGGACAAAGAAGTGGCCAACAGTAAAATTATTTTACCTTGATGAAACGTGCTTTGAGAGAAGTGTCTACAGACCAAATGCTGGCCTTTTGCAGAAAGGCATTTTTCCTGACTATGATGCTTTCTTTGAAGATAAATACCTTTCAGACCACTTGGAGCTTGGGAAGGAAAAAGAGTGATGTATTTTAGGCTTTTCACTACTTCAGTGATGCATTTTCATTCCCTTAGCCTCACTTTTGCAGGAAAGAAAATTCATATCTTATTAGTCTTACACATCCAAAGAAACTGCAGAATGTCATTCTCTGCATCTCAGTTTCCAGTATCTTGGCATTCCATTTTCATCCTGCTTTGGGATGAAAAGCATAAATGTTTTAGATACGGTATATGTGTGTCTTTATAAAGCAAAACAAAATGTTCTTCCAGTTTAGAACTGGAATTGCGAAGATGACATATTTTGACATTTTGAGCAGAATCACATTTTGGCATTTGAAAACAAATATTGATTCATACCAAATGGTTTCATTTCAAAACTGTCATTTCAGTTGGAAAATAACATTAAAATGGCATTTGCAGAAGAAATGTCAATTTAGAAGAAATGTTTCAGCTTAAACTGACACAGGAACAAAACATTTTGATTCAAAATTTCCCCTTGTGGGGGAATATAAATTTTTTTGGTATAGTAAAAACCCATTTTCTTCTCAATTGCACTGATTTTCATGAAAATAGAGTTTCCTACAACAACAATAACAAAATCTAATGCAAACCAGTTAAACTATTTCAGTACTTGGCATTATTCAAATTCAGCCCAAGTGCAGCTGGACATGTTTGTGTTACCATGCAGACCTACCTAAAAAATTCTTTGGGCTCACCCTTGTGACAGATGCTGATGAAGACCTGACACTACCATTACCATCATTTTCCTCCCCAGTGGACCCTTGCTGAAAGCACACAGGCACAGCTCTGAGATGATGACAAATGTTGCAAGAGATGATGGCCAGGATTCATCTGCCTGCTCAGGTTCAGCCCCTGCAAGAGCTAAGAGGTTTCATCAGTTTTACTGGGTTTGGCTGGGAGGGAATTAAATGTAGGGTGTGAGCTCCTCTACTTGGTTGCCTTTAAGATGTCCATCCCAATCTTACTAGTTCTTCATTGTGCTCTTCTCAGATTTCATCCTCTTCAATACTTATTTCATCCTCTTTCATGCTCCCCAGCTCTGTAAAAGTTGCTTTTGTCAGTGTCCTCTTAGTGCTCTTCAGGACAGATTTGAGTTTACTAGTCAGCACATCTGGCCAGTTGTTACTGTAAAACAAAGAAGAGAGGAGGAATTAACAACCCTGCTTGCTAAGGAATAGCATTTCATTTTGCATAGTTTTGTGTCAGACAAAGCAGAAATATTAAGTGTTCTCAAAGCCATCAGGAAGCATCAGGCAAGGAGGGATTTTGGCAGTGAACTACTGGGATGTGGTGGTCCCAGTAGACCATACAACTGCTGGAGCTGTTGTGTGGGTTAATGGGATACATAGAGCTTTCTTCCAAGGATATCCACTTTACAAATCTAAATTATATTTACATACAAACAATTTGAGGGCTTCAGCTACTCATGAAAATGTTCCTAGCTGTGAATCACAAGCCTCATAAAGACTCTCGCTAGTAATAACAGAGATTCCCTGTTAGTCAGCTGTGTTTGAGGTCATTCACTGCCACTAATGAGAAATCTGAAGGTCCATCTGCTCTGACAGCTCTATGATCTGACCAAGCTGGGATGAACAGAGCAGCAGGAAGCCCTGACATCGATCTCAGATCCATATGTGGTTTCACTGCCTTAGCCTGGCACTGTTCCTGAAAGAATAAACTCTACTTAAATGTCAGGACTTAAGAGCTGGGCTAACCAAGAGACTCCATCTGGATCCAGGCTAGTGAACTGAAGCTGAAGAGGACCATTTGCTGTCATGCTCTAAGTGTTCTTGTTGCACAGGCTCTACCATTTGTCAGTGGGCACCAATTTATTACAACAGAGACAAAATAAACAGCAATGACTCGTAGAAAGCCAGAAGCTGAGTGAATGGCAGTGCTTTACGTAGCTCGCAGCTCTGCAGCAGTCTTGTGCTACATAAAGCATCATATGACATCAAATTTACTGTGTATAGTAGAAGAAACCATCATTGCAGCTGTTTTAAACCAAATAGAACCAAATTCTAACCCTTACTGATTACATCATTGTGATTATATAGATGTGAAAAGAAATAACTGAGAAATTGTTTTGTAAATACATATATATGTTTTTTAAATTGTACACACTATTATTGTGTACAATGAGCAAACAGTTACTTTGGAATAGAAACATATGTAAAATTGACTACAATAAGCAGTGATCCAGAAGCAATAGGATAAAGGGTAACAATTTTAAACTAAAAGAGTGGAGCCTCAGACTAGATATAAGGAAGATATTTTTTACAGTAAGAGTGGTGAAACACTGGCACAGATTGCCCAGAGAGATGGTAGACACCCCATCCCTGGAAACATTCAAGGTCAGGTTGGATGGGACTCTAAGCAACCTGATCTGTTTAAAGATGTCCCTGCTTACTGCAGGAGAATTGGGCTAGAAGACCTTTAGAGGTCCCTTCCACATCAAACCATTCTATGTCTCAAGCCTAAGAGTGTAAAAGATGAGGTCTTGAAATGAGAGGAACGAATATTATTAGGCCCAACGCCTGTTCATGCTGCTGACAAATTATTAATGTATGATTATTAAGCAGCCTAATAGAACCCCTTAACGAGAGCACAGGATGAGCTGTCCTTAAGATACATATTAGATATCTAAAAATATGCTTTGACTAGATCAGTATCAACTACTAACACTGGCACCAGAATCAGGTATGAAGGGTTGATCTCTTTGACACTCTGTATACTACTTTGTTGTTATCATTCAAGGGAATTGTATTTTATTGTTTGACCTAGGGTTCTGCAGATAATGTTCAATGGTCTGTTTACCTGTGTCTGAGGATTGGCTTTTGAAACTGGACACAACAAGAGAAGAGCCAGCACTCCACACATCACATTCCCTTCACTCTCACACTCAATGGGGGACAAAGGGCAGCCAAGGACAACCAAGGGCAAAAAAACAAGAAAGGGATCAAAGGGAAAATTGCTGAATCTTAAGAAATCATCCAAATGTATCAACACAATGCAATTTAGGATTTACTGGAGGATCCACATGGAAAATTCACTCATTGAAATTTATGTGAAAGAGCTGATGCCTTTGTCAGAGATTATTCCAAATGCTTTGCAACCACTAAGGAAACAAGGAAAATAAATGTTTTGGGGGTTTTTTAGACCTTTCTGGTGTTGGAAGAAGATATGTTTTCCAGTGTGTTACTCGAATATATCCCTGCATACCAAGAGAGAAGTAGCTGGTGCAGAAAGAAAGGAGGGAAAGATGAAAGATATGATGGGAAAAAGCATAAATAGCAATCGTGTTTGGTTTGCACAGTTCTGGTTTTAATCTTTGGAGAGATCATGCAGTCAAAACCATCTGAGATTACCCCTACAGTGGGGCTGAAGGAATAAGCTGTAATTGTATGTGTTTCTGTGTAGGCATGGGTTTCACCTTTCAGGACAAAGAAAAGCTTTATCAAAAACCCTCCTGTCCAGAATGAGCTTTCAGATTCTAACTCCTGGTCAGCCACACCTTGCTGGTCTATGGCTTGGCCAAAAAGAATGCAGTGATTTGGGGTTTTAGGGTATTCCTTGAACAAGGAAGAACCTTGAGGAATACTCTGTCACTAAGCAGAGTTCACAGGCCAAGAGAGCAGAATAGAGGCAAAAAAAAAGTCTTGAGGTGAAAAAAAAGTGGGGGGAGAGAAAATAACTCTAAAACTCGAGCATCAGTTCTTTTAGATGATCCAAGACTGGTCCTTTGTCTGTGCAGACTACACTCTGTGCTTATATACTTGCAGTTGAGGAAAGAACAATACATATGACACTGAGATTTATAGACCATGGATAAATACAGCAGCTACCAATCACATTGGAGTCAAATCTTGCCCCTTTCCAGTCCACAATGAAGTCTGATTGAATAGCATGGGGTCTAGGTTTCATCTCTAAAGAGAGAGAAATCTAGGGATAATGGGAAGTCAGTAACCTCTCTGTGGGACAATTCTCTGCTGGGCCTTGAAGGTAAGACAGAAATCCCTTTCTCCATACCAGAAGCACTGGAGTGGGATTCAGCTACCTGAGGATACTGTCTAGCAGTATTTGAGCTTTCATGGTTTATCCTACGTGGTCTTCAGCTGCTGTTTCATCTGCCAGCCTTGCATAAGTGTTTCTGACAACCATGGAGCTCTGGACCGAATGCCACCTACATAAATGTGTTAGTCTATGTCAAGGTCACATATCCTACTGCAGGACAAACTACAAGAATCCCTAGTGGCATAGCCAAGAGGATTATCTTCAGGCAACTGGAGGTGTCATTTGGTGTTCCTCATGCTTCAATGCACTTTTATATCAAGATCCAGACGGAACTATTACTTCTTTCTGAAAATAGGTGTCCACCAAGGACAAGAGTCCACTGTCATTCTTTCAAGGTTAAAGGATTCCCTTCCTGAACATAAGGAATAGAGTCTTCATCTTCCTCTGGACTCCAGGCCAGATGAATAATCTGAAATACATAAATACTTTGAGATGGGCATCCCCATCTTACCACAGCAAGGACCTTGTTAACAGTTTATAAACCCAGATTAGTAGGACTGTGAACTGAGTGAATGGATCATAAATCACTATATCTGAGAGCATTATATAGCTTTCTTTATTGCTATGAAGGGGAAAAAAAAGGTTAATAGCATATTCCCTTTCATTATAAATTTCTAAGATCCATAGAACCATGAATTTATAAAGAGTTTGAATTGGGAGGGATCTCTAAGATCTAGTTTCAACCTTCCACTAGACCAAGTTGTTCAAAGCCACATCCAGCCTGACCCTGAACACCTCCATTGATGGAGTATCTACAGCTTCCCTGGGGAACCTGTCCCTGTGCCTCACTACCCTCACAGTAAAGAGTTTTTTCCTTATGTCTAATCTAAATCTGCCCTCTTTCATCTTAAAACTGTTACCTCTTCTCATCCTGTCACTACATGCCCTTGTAAAAGTCCCTCTCTTTTTTTTTATTGTAGGCCCCCTTTAGGCACTGGAAGGCTGTTAAAAGGTCTCCCAACAGCTGAACCATCCCAACTCTCTCATCCTGTCTTCATAAAAGAAGTGCCTCAGCCTTCTGATCATCTTCACAGTCCTCCTCTGGACCTGCTCATACAGATCCACCTCCTTCTTACGTTGAGTGTCCCAGAGTTGAACACAGTACTTCAGGTGAGGTCTCACAAGAGCACAGTAGAGGGGGAGAATCATCTCCCTTGACCTGCTGCTCTCACTTCAGGATACAGTTGGCTTTCTGGGCTTCAATGCACATTGCTGGGTCATGTTCAGCTTCTCATGAATCAACACTCCCAAGTCCTTCACCTCAGGGTTACTCTCAGTCCATTTTTCACCCAGCACATGACTGTGCTTGGGATTGCCCTGGCCCTGGTGCAAGCCTTTCCACTTGTCCTTGTTGAACTTCATGAGGTTCACACTGGCACACCTCTCAAGCCTATCAAAGTCCCTCTGGGTGGCATCCCTTCCCTCCAGTGTGTCAACAGCATAACATAGCTTAGTGTCGTTGGCAAACTTATTGAGAATGTCCTCAATCCCACTGTCCATGTGACTGGCAAAGGTGTTAAACAGCACTGATCCTGATATTGACCCCTGCAGAATACCACTTGCCACAGATCTCTCAACATTGAGCTGTTGACTGTGACTCTTTCAGTGTGGCCATCCAGCCAATTCCTTATCCACTGAGTGATCCATCTATCAAATCCATGTCTCTCCAATTTAGAGACAAGGACATTGTACGGGACACTTTGCACAAGTACAGGTAGATGATGTCAGTTGCTCTTCCAAACATGCTGTAGCCCCATAGTAGGACAGCAAATTTGTCAGGCATGATTTTGCCCTTAATGAAGCCGTGTTGGCTGTCACCAGTCATCGCCTTATATTGCATGTGTCTTAGCATAGTTTCCAGGAGGATCTTCTACATGATCTTACCAGCCACAGAGGTGAGATCAACTGACCTGTAGTCCTTGGGTCTTCTTTTTTTTCTTTTCAAAAAGGGAGTCATGTTTCTCTTTTTTCAGTCAGTGGGAACTTTCAGACTGCCACGGCTTCTCAAATATAGTGGATAGTAGCACAGCAACTTCTTCCACCATTTCCCTCACGACCCACGGATGAACCTCATAAGGTCCCAATCAGGTCAGATTAGCTGGAAACATCACCAAGTCACCAAGCAGGCACGTGGGAATATGTGGATGTTGAGGACATAATTACCTCTACTGAAAGCTTCATGCACGCAAGAAGGATTGAACTAGGACTGTTGAAAAGCTCCAGGTATAAACACCTCAGTTATTTTTCTTTTACTTCCCATGAACTGAGCCAAGCGGGCTAATGAGGACATTCTGCTCTCTATAATGCACTACTAATCAGCCCTGCTTTAGTGCAGAAGTCTGTGTCTGTGAGTGATATATGTATTAAATATTTTTGTATCAGTATATGTGAGGTTTTTGTCAAGCAGATATAGCCCTAGTGAGAGATTCTCTTTGTCTCTGACCTTAGAGGACTAGCTTGAGCTCATAGGTGTAGATCAGCAGGGTGGTCTCCTCTGCCTTGGAGCTTATATTTAGCAATGAGTATTCACATATGGTAGTGCTTATGCAGGTCTCTGCACATTATGTCCCATATTTAAATCTTTTTTTTGAATGAGGAATTTATGACCAGCTCCTAGAACAGGGAGAGCCTCAGACAAAAATTTAAAAATCTCTTAAGGGAGATAGAGAAGCCTGGCAACCCCTCCTGAAGCTGTGCTTGGGAAAGTATAACACAGCCAAAAGTGCTCTGCTGGGTTTTATCCTTATAAGAAAACAGAATGGAGCTTTAGTCTTTGGAATAATCTATCAAACATCTTGATATGGTGTATCTTAGGCGTTTGTAACCAGCGCATATCTATCCAATTCTACCTTTTTCCGAGAAAGTGAAAATTAAACAAAAGTTAGTTCAGAAGCGCTGAGTAGAAGCATTATTTCTGCTTTCTGAGATATTATTAAAAGAATCATAGAGCATTTTCACAGGATATCGTACTCAGACATGTGTGTATGCTTAGACATGAGTACTTATATGCCAGCCTTTCTCCAGTAGCATCTCTTTGATCAGGCACCTCAGTTCATGCTATTACACTCCATGCAACTTCTGAATTCCTGCCAAATCCTTCAAAATCCCCATTTATTCCTCAGACTAGTAGCTACCATAGCAATGAATAACAGCTGCATCATTTCCTGTGCTGAGATTTGGAATCACACTATGCAGGAGATACACATTACAGGAAAGCAGCAATAGTTAATCTCGATTCTTTCAGGCTTGAATTCCAGCTTTATGTCTGTGTTTACCACGGACTGGGCTCTTCCTGGCACACTGCACATCGACATCCAGTGGATTGATAATACACTGCAGGTAAACACAGTAATACTGTATGGCTTTCAGGAATGAATGTGATAACAGGTCATGGGTTTGCTAGGAGATCACCCAGCAAGGGTACTACTATCTCTAGACAGCTTTGCTGCTGCCCTGAGCACTTTTTGAACAAGACACTTCAAAAGAATAATACACATTTTTGACAAAAAATAAAAAAAGGCATGAAACTAAAATCAGCAAAATGCAGACAAATAACACATAAGCAGACACTAAATAGCAGAGCTACTTTGGGACTGTCCTACAGCTACTACCTCAGATCTAGGCCCTTTTGCCAAGGAGTTTTTCAGCTTTCCTCCTTTTGAACTCTGCAATTTCTTCCGGGGGTAACCCATGAGCTCTACACCTGCAGTGAACATGTAGGCCATTAGAGAAAGAACCAGTTCAGTTTCATCTGCAACAAAGAACAGACCATAACGGAGACCAAGGGAAGGGTAAGTGTCATCTGGTGTGAAAAAGAAAAACAAGTATTTGGCCTGGTTCTGGTTTTATGTATTCCCCTCTTGTATCGATTCAACTCGACTTACTGCAAAAAATGGGGTTCCCTCATTTAATTTTAAGTGTCCCAAAGTTAGGTGCCTGCTCTGGGACAGTTACCTTTTGTAATCTGTATCACCAGATGTTTCCAGAATCCTGAATCTGTTAGACAAGATGAATTTGGGAGAATTATTTGATCATTCCTCCTGTCCTCCTCCTCATTCATCGAAGGGAAGACCAGAACAACACTGTTGTGAAGATCTTGTGTTTGGACAGATCCAGCTCTTGTCTCAGTCCCTTTTGGTCTTCCAAGGGTGTTGCTTTCAGAAACTCTTAGCTCTTAAAGCTATGGACAAGTTTCCAAACGGAAATCCTGTTTGACTCCCTAGAGACAGCCAGTTTTCATCAAAAGCTTAGCACAACTTTAACAGCCTTTCCCAAGGGAGACTGGACTCCAGTTTCAGCTCTTTTGCCAATTCTGCCCTACAAATGGCAACATTTAACCAATCTGTCTTTCCATCCCATACCTAAATCCTCAGCTCTGGGAATGTTTTTGGTTTTTATAGAAACATTGATCCCTATTTACAAATCCTCCCATGAATACTAGATCCTTTAGGGCTGGGCACCAAGAACAGGAAATCCAGGAGGACAGCATCCTGATGGGCTGAATGAGGAATGGTTTCCTCTGGGAATCTACAAGGTAGGATTCATCTCACTGAAATTTAGCTATCTACTACAGAGATGTCTCCATTTGAGCTAAATATCTTGGACTCTCTTCTGAGCTAGTGGACCACAGAAAAGGGCTTATCCCAAAGCAGATGTCCTCTGTGGGGCAGAAGAGTTGCACCTAGAAGTATCTATCTCTCTGCACTGATTCTAAAAGATGTGTAAGTTTACCAACTCAGATGCAGGTGTCTATGTTAGAGGTAGATAATTTTAATGATATGAAATCCTACTAGTTGGCAGGGGAAGAAGAATATTTTGTCTTCAGCCCCTTGATACAATCAGTAGCAAAATTCAGCCACAAGTGCGTAAGTGTGAGAGGACTTGTTCTTTGATTCTGCCCAGCAGGACTTCATCCACAGGGAGGGGAGGAGGTTGCTGCCAGTTTCTGCATGATAGTACTGCAGGCTGTGACCCTCAGAAGATGAAGACCTGACCAGAGGATTGGGGAATCAAGCACAGTATCAGATTACCTGAGCTCCACTTCCAAACATTGCTTACACAAGTATCAAATAACCATTTGACAATGAATTGACCTTCACCTACTGCACAATAACAAGAAGAAAGATCCAGTGAAAACAGCACTGATGTCTGAGCAACTGGAGAGGGCTGATCCTGCACCCTTCATCCCAACCACTCATAAAACATCTCTTCCTAAAATATGCTGTTATTTTTCCAAGGTCCTCTCTTCCCACTACCTTGTTTCCAAAGCCAGCAAAAGAAAATCTGTAAGGTACTGCACCCCAGTTCTCTGGATGATTTATGATATTGCCTTCTCTTTTCTGAATGTGATGTGCTACAGTATTTTTTCTAAGACTGAAAACACATGTCACTGGCTGGAACCTTAGGCAGCCAGCACGACTTCTGGTTTCCAGTTACAGGGCGAAAGGCTTAGAACCGTAGACAGAACATCTTTATGACTTGGTCACTCAGTACGCTTTGGTGAGAACTGCAGCTCAAATTGCCTTGAGATCTCAGTCATACAAATGCAGACATAGTCTTCTCTGCCCTTACAGAATCATAGAATCATAGAATCTTCCAGTTGGAAAAGACCTTGGAGATCATCAAGTCCAACCTCATCCATCTTCTGCTAAACCACGTCCTTCAAAAACTCATCTACCCATTTTTTAAACACCTCCAGGGATGGTGACTCAACCACCTCCCTCGGCAGCAGTTCCAGTGCCTGACCACCCCTTCGGTAAGGAAGTTCTTCCTAATATCCAGTCTGAACCTCCCTTGGCACAACTTATGGCCATTTCCCCTTGTCCTGTCACCTGTCACTTGAGAGAAGAGATCAACACTCGCTCTGCCACAGCCTCCTTTCAGGCAGCCATAGACAGTGATGAGGTCTCCCCTCAGCCTCCTCTTCTCCAAACTAAACAACCCCAGTTCCCTCAGCTGTTCCTCGTAAGTCTTGTTCTCCAGCCCCTTCACCAGCCTTGTTGCCCTTCTCTGGACGTGCTCCAGCCCCTCAATGTCCTTCTTATACTGAGGGGCCCAGAAATGAACACAGGACTCGAGGTGTGGCCTCAACAGTGCTGAGTACAGAGCTAAAATCACTGCCTTGGTCCTGCTGGCCACGCTGTTTCTGATACAGGCCAAGATGCCAACGACTCTCTTGGGGCCACCTGGGCACACTGCTGGCTCATATTCAGCCGGTGTCAACCAACACCCCCAGGTCCTTCTCCTCCAGGCAGCTCTGCACCCACTCTTCCCCAAGCCTGTAACGCTGCATGGGGTTGTTGTGTCCCAAGTGCAGGACTCGGCATTTGATCTTTTTAAACCTCATTCTGTTGGTTTCAGCCCATCGATCCAGCCTGAGAAAGAAAGAGGCTGTGCCTGTCCAGGCCAGTGGCAGCCAGTTTCTCAATCAGAATACTGTGAGAAATTATGTCAAAGGCTTTAATAAAGTCCAGGTACACCACATCCACAGCCTTTCCCTCATCAATTAAGCAGGTAACCTTGTCATAGAAGGAGATTAAATTAGCGTGGCAGGAATATCAGCTCTGCAGTCCTGCTCCAGGCAGCCCTGGAGCCCTTTCATTGAGTGCTTCCCACACACTTTTGTCTTCAAAACAATTGGGATTATCTCTGGGGTTACTTTTTTCTGAGGTGGTTTATTTTATTTTAACCCGTGTTTCATCATGCTCCAGACCTTTGTGCTTTAAATGGCTGGTAGCTTTGCAGAAATGGTTAGCTGGGGAGCAGAGGAGTTTAAAAGAAGTTCTGAGATGATTTCTCCTTAGTACTCTTCGCTCTTGTCCCTCAGCACTGTCATTCAGAAAAGCATTCTCGGGTCGCTGTATAAACAATCTTGCCTAGATGGAATGACGGACAGTAGCGTACCCTGATCAGGTAGGTGTTTCACTGGCCAGCCCATGCAGTGGGTGAAACACCATAAAAATGTTCCTAGACTCAAGATGGCTCCCATTCAGATAGGTCAAATCACTCATCACTGAGCTTCCCTCTGCTTCTCGTTTCAAGGGAAGAGTGGGCAGATCCAGGGAGAAACACCCTCAAATGAACTTCTGTAGCCAGGATCTACCCTAGGCAGACTGTCCTGCTGTCAAGGTGTCCATAGCTTCTCTCTCTCTGTCCCTTTGCAAAAACACCCTTCCAGAGGATCTCCACATCCCAGCCTGTCTGGGTGAGACAGGAGAAACTACTGGGCACATTCAAACACAACTGGGCACACTTCAGCCATGCCTGAAGCTATACCTGTAAACCAGAATACGATCCACAAAGCCAGACAGGTCCTGAGCAGTTTCAGAATTACCTTCCCTTAAGTCTGTAGAAATATCCATGGAAGAAAGGGTAAAATGTTGAATCATATCTTACAGCCAAACAATGCCACTACCTGACTTTTCTTCCTTTTTGAATGCTGCATTTAGGGTTTCTTGTTATTGACAGTAATTGTCTAATCTAATGCTCTAACTAGTTCTTCCGGAAACCTCAGCTTGATCAAAAAGAGCTTTTTTAACTATATCAGTTGGAGAAACCACAGTCCAAGTAAGAGAGCCTTGTTCAAAGGCAGATGAGTCACTGGCTTTCATTCCCTTTGAGAGAAAAAAATCTTCTTTCTCACCTGCATTATATGATAGCCATGACCAGACTATTCATTTTTCTTCATTTTCCTGTTGTGTTAAGGCTTTATAATAATTTGAAAAGAAAGAATAGATTATGAAGCAAAAAGCGTCTGTCCTGACATTGAGTGATCAAACCTATAAGCCAGAGGACACTGATTTCCTCAAAAAGCTCTTGCTATATGTTATATCAAGTTTATTTAGGAAATGTTTTGATGCTGTTGCATAATTCCAGCTAAGTAAGGACAGTAAAAGTTTCTCAATGCTATTTGCTTCATAAACTCTTTTATTTCTTATTTAAAAGTGCATTAGGTGAAAAACTTCAAATAGGAGCTGAATGGGAATCCTTTTGCTTATCCCTCCAGGGAGACACAGCAGCAACAGAAATACTACAGACTCTCTACTGATCACCTCCTATCCTACCAGAGTGCTTCAACATAGAAAAAGCAGCGAGAACTCTGTATTGAATAGAAGCAGCAGCTATGTTGTCCTATTGCATGAATTTTTCCTGGCTCATAGAAGGAGGTTTCTCATCTGGTGTTGGGATATGGATTATACGAGCATCCCTCGCTGCTTCTCACCCATTTCATCTTTGAACAAGGATCTCAGTGCTTTCTCCAGGATTAATTTTCACATATGCGAGGCCGGGGAAGCCAAAAAATTTTCTCCTATATCTGCCACTACCTTCAGTTTTTAGTGATTTCTCAAGTTAAGTTGTACTTATCATTGTGAATCACAGAATCATAGGATCATTTAGGTTGAAAAAGAGTGTTGAGATCATGAAGTCCAGCTGTAAGCCTGATGCTGTGAAGTCCACCACTAAACCATGTTGCTAAGCACCACATCTACACATCTTTTAAACATCTCCAGGGATGGCAACTCATCCACTACCCTGGGCAGGCTGTTCCGATTCTTGACAACCCTTTGGGTGAAGAAATTTTTCCTAATAACTAGTCTAGGCACAACTTGAGGCCATTTCCTCTTCCCCTATCACTTGTCACTTGGGAGAAGAGTACAACACCCACCTTCCTAAAACCTCCTTTTGTGTAGCTGCAGAGAGTGGTAAGGTCTCCCCTCAGCCTCCTTTTCTCTAAACTAAACAACCCCATTTCCCTCAGCCACTCCTCATAACACTTGTGCTCTAGATCCTTCACCAGCTTCGTTGCCTTCTCTGGACACGCTCCAGCACCTCAATGTCCTTCTTGTAATGAGGGTCTCAAAACTGAATGAAGTATTCAAGGTGCAACCTCACCAGTGCTGAGTGTAAGGAGACAATCACTTCCCTAATCCTGATGGCCACACTATTTCTGAATGCAAGCTAGGATGCTATTGGACTTCTTGCCACATGGGCACACTCTTGGCTCATATTCAGCTGGCTGTTTGTGGTCTAGATGCTTTATTGGCCTTTCTGAACTTCAGACCTACCGTATGAGTTCATACGAGAGAACAGATCTAGGTTTAATGATAAAAATCCAAAACTCCCATATGTTCTTTCCCCAGGCACTAGGTTAATGATTAAAAATCTCTGAGAGGACCCACAATCTGTATCTTTCTTTGTTGAATTGTGGTGAACCTTTTTTTCTTTTTAGTTGCCTTATTATAGCCACACTAAAATAATGATAGAAAAGGAAAGTTTCTTGATAAAGTTGCCCCCTGGGGTAGAGGGCTCCTGCTGCTTGAAAGCACTGTATTCAGTACATGAGCAAAGGATTTCTGAAATAAGATGGTAAAATTTGGAAAGTAGGAAGACCAAGTATGTCACTCATATCTCCAGAACTGCAAAAGAACGTGATCCTGTCTCCTGGGTTTTTTTAATTGAATTTCATTAGCTTTTGAATTTTTCCTGATGCTAGATATTTTTTCTGTGCTTTGCAAAATGCCTCTGTGATTTAATCCAGGTTAGGCTTGTATCTGCTAGATTTGTGTAACTTCACACCTTTTCTGCTCTTTTGGACAAGAGGAGAGCTCCACCAGTGCTGATAAGGTGCATCACAGAATGCCATCTTCCAATATCTCATATTTAGAAACTAACAGCTTTGGCTTTTTCCATGGCTACTCTTCAGCCTCCAAACTAGCCTGTTGGTGTACCCTCAGAGAAACCTCACAGACTTCCTTTAAATCTATTGTCAGGGAAATCTCAAAAGAAATTCTGTCCCACAGCCAGCTGCTGCTTGACTGCTCAGCATGCTTGGTTTTGCTATCTCATCATCTTTTTACACCTTCCCTATGCCCACCCTAATCTACTGTTATTTTCTGCGGCAGAATTTTGTGGAAAGCTTTTTTCTTTGCGTTCTTGGCTATCGCACAGTGGAGCCCCAACAGATAAGATCCTGATATATTGCAGTACAAATCTTAACAAGACACAAGGAAGATGGAGAAATAATCACAGGCAGACATCTGCCAGGGAAGGTGCAGAGATTTGCCTTGGAGTAAGGAAAGGAATAAGGAGCCTACTGAACTGCCTGTCCTGTTCTATGTGATGCAAAGTTAACCCAAATCTCCCACATAAAACAGAGATTTGACCAGACCCAGAAAGATGAACTTTATTTTTCAAAAAAAGGAAAATTCTCTGCTGCAGGAGCAAGCACTGCAATATGGACTGCAAACTTGCACTTCTCCTGTGTCTTGGGACTACTACTGACCTCATAAGAAGAGCATGTGAACAAGTTTCTTACTTGATTTTCAGTAAGCTCCTTACTTCTGAAAACAGATATGCAGCCACGGAGTGGCTTGACATAAGGTCAATTTTAAGAATAGCCTTTGAGTTCATTTGATTTTATGTGTATCTGGAAGAAAGTAGGGGTGGCAATAACTATATAAGGTCTTTTAATTGAACTCTCTTGTTATTTAAAAGACATATCCTGTGTGAGCCATGTCACTCACAGCACTCGGGCTTTAAGAATAACGTACATTTTTCTGAACATCCTTACACAACTCTAAATATATGAAAGCCTACTGGAAATCAATGAGAATGTTCCAACTAATACCTCTAATAAATGTGTAATTGGGATAAAACAGAGAGATTGATGCACATCAATTGAATTCAAATTACATAGGTGCAACAATTGTTCATTTATTTGGTGGTGGCTTGAGATTTATTACTAAATAATCAAATGTATTCTCTCAGCAATTCCAGCAATACCAGAAAAGGTTTTTATCATAGTATTTTACTGGATCATTAATTTTAACTCAATCATATAATTATATGCACTTCCAGACTTTTAATTTTGCTGAAGTTTGGTTTCTAACACAAATAAACTCACGTTTGTAAGGTCAAGGACCATTCTCTCAGTCTAGGCCAAGACTACTGCAAGCACAGTAAGATAATGAAGCTCAATGCAACCCTAGACAACTGTGAACAGCTCTATGAGCTACTTGATCATAGATCTACTCATGACTGCTTACCAGGGCTGGAAAATTGCCTTGGCATGTCAAGAAATCCTTCTGCTGAGGACTGTGCTTACAGCTTTGATTGGCTGATGGGCTTTACATCATGGGAAACGACGGGACGTTAGCACATTTCCTTTTATGTCACCTGCTGTCTTTGCCACACACTACTGCACTGAAGTCCTGAAATACTCCGTATCTCAAGGTCTATGACTTGTCATGGCAGTAAGAAACATGGAAGCTGAAGTTTACTTCATTGAAGCAAATCCCCTTTCCTTGTTTAATACTTAATGATTCCCTGTAGCAGCCTAAGTTGAAAATTCAGACAACAAGCCAAACTATGTACTGAAAGTCTCCAGCACACCTCTCAGATGAGGTTGCTATCTTCAGTGAGCCATGAGGAATTAAGTGATAAGGAATGTATTGAAGTGTGAAGGAATGTGTCACTTGCTCTTACGAATAGGAGGAGAAAATCTCATCAGATATGAGAGATGGGGTTGTGCAAGACCTCGTGGAAAGAGAAGACCTAAATAGAAGATGAGTTGCTTTAGGACAGAGTGAAAAGATGGTAAGTAGAATAGGATTTTGTTCAGTACAAGAGCCTATAGGTGAGGATATTCCTACAGAAGCATATCAGGGAGTGTCTTGAAACCACTTTATTGACCAACACAGAGATAAAACAGAGAAACAGTTTATGCCTGTCATGAACTGGCATAAAATTGAACCATCAAGATAAGGCTGAAAAAGTGGGTGCCATATCTGACACCTGTCTGATAAGAGTACAGACTATACACCAAACAGTTCTCTAAATATTTACTTTGCTTGAACACTTAGTTACTTATTTCTGTCATTTCACTTCTACAGGGTATAGCTTTCAATATGATCCTTCACTAGGACAGACTCAGTTTCATATAACTTTGCTTTTTCCTCTGATTAATTTCACATTCATTCAACTGCTGTCTGATGATCTTAGGGAACAGAAAAACTGTGAAAAAAAGAGTAAAGATCAGGGTCTTGAGGCAAGACCAGAAGATTACCTCCCTGTCTGTAGTGCTACTGGTGGGTTCTTCTGAGGTTACACAAGGATGCTCAAGATAACCCTGATCCAGGGGATGAGGGAAATCTTTTTTGCCTCCTCTTATTTTTCCCCTGGACATGATGTATTTTCTGTCATTTACAATCTATGTTTAGAAAGCCTGTGTAAGTCTTACTTTGGCACACATTAGAAGAGGAAAGGCTGCTTGAGGATTATGGAAAGAATCTCAACAGTCAACAGAGGCCTAACGCAGGACTTTTAAATGGTAAAATAAGGATGAGAAGAATCTACTCTCAAGGTAGAAGTCTTGGTGCTTCTTTGGTCACACGGTAAGCCAACCCACTCTGCTAACCTGGCAAAGCTCCTCCAAGTTTCATAATTTCCATAAATAATGCATCATCGGTATCAACACACATTACTCAATAGCTCACTTCCACCACATCTTAACAATAAAATACCTTAGAACAAGATTGCTCTTGGGAAGTCAGAGGCAAAATAAAATCAGGTGTTGTTTGCTGTCAAGACAGCTGTCTCTGAACTAGTCACTGTAGGACCTCCCTGCAGGGAACGAAACAGGCATCTTGCAATGGCAATTCTTCTTCTAATACAGATGTCTAAGCAGGCGAATCAAATCAGACTCCTGAAGATACATTTCTCTTTTTGACCATAAAGGGAGTCAAGATAGACTAGCTTTAATGTGAGTGACCACACTGTTCTTCTCAAACAAATCCCACTCCTGCTTTTTATGTCCTGACCACAACATCTTTTCCAGACACACAGCATGTGACAGCTGAACAGGGAGTACCCCATTTGCAAAGTCAGGCATTGCAAAGCTACAAAATGGCTCAATGAGCCTCAAGTGCTCAGTCTTTGCTCACTGCAGTGGGTATGGAGTCAGTGTCATTAAGTCTTCAATTACATAACATTGCCATATTTTTACAACATAAAATCTCCTTATCATTTTTGTTTGAATGAACAGGGAAGAAACGTGTTTATATGGTGAATGAGGCTGTTGTTTTCTGCAAGAGTTTAATAGAAGGAGAGAAAAAGCTGAGTGTCACCCATACACTAATGACACCAGAGTTATGAAAATGTCCCTACCTGTATGTCTAGCATAAAATTACAGAGTAGCAAGGAGATTCATGGAGGAACTGCCTGGTGCTCCATCTTTAAGCGACTATGGTAGAAAGCAGCAAGTTTTCACACCACTTTTTGGGAACTGTGATTAAGGCAGGCAGCTGAAAAAACTGCATCACTTCTGGGTCCCAGCACTATGCCTGAAAAAGTAAGTCACCTAAGAAAAATGATGCAGACTTTGCAAACAGGTACCATGGAAAAACAGCTTTTCATCCTGTGAATTCCAGCAAGGACCTTTTAATGAATGTATTGAACAGTGATGAAATCACACTTACCCTGATTTTATTTCAGGAGGTTTAGGTAAGGGCTTCAGAAAGCCTTTTTTCCCAACTAGCCAATATGTGTCTTCTACTCCTTTACCCTAAAATTAAAAAAAAAAAATCCAGATAAAGAGCAGCTTTGTGACCACTCTCTGCTCAATATGTAAATTCCTCGCTGGCTTTCTGAGGACTTGATATATACCCACAGACAAAGCATAGCTGGCTGGAAATCTTGGGCTCTCCTTCACAATGATTCAAGGATGATTTGAATTTCACTGACCTAAAAGAAAAGGCCTTGTTCAAGCTATTATCTACAAATTACCCTCATTGAGCTGGGTCATTGAAACTACACAGCTTAACAGAAATGAGAAACTACAGAATCTCTAATCATCATCTTTCACAGTACTAACAAAATTAATCGAGAGACGTTACAGCTGTTAGTTGGCTGAGTATCAGAATAATAATATCCTCTCCCATCACTGATGATTGATGATTTAGCTTTTAAGGCAAGTTGCACCTGATGATATGTAGGCATAAATATCAGAGTCAGTCACCCTTGACAGGAGAAGTGAAGAAAAATAGAGACTTCTAGGGTGGCATCCATCTTCACGTAAACTGGACCCTGAAAATAAGTCAGGTTAACAATTCTCTAAAGTGCCAATTTGTCTCCAGTAACTATATAAAGGTTTCATTCCATTGACTAAATCTAGAATAATTACCTCATGTCTACGCTTGCAGATGTATTAGCATGGGTGAGATCATTCCACTTGTCATGAAAGAGTGTTAAGGACCTGAGGTTGCATTCAGACCCCTTACTGTAGATGTTTGAGGTAAGCAAAGCTCCTACTTCTATTCACTATATAATGGGAGAAGTGATGGTTTGAATTATTTAGTGTTATCTTGTGTAAACACTGAAAAGTAGTAGCTTATGTCAAGGGTGGACTAAATAAGATTCTAAATAAATATTTAGATGCAGCACATATAGTTTATATTGCTTGATCCCATGGTCCTTCAATAATCAACTCGTACTGAAATGACTGATGGGAACAATATGGGAAGGATTCAGCAGGAAGAGTGGTGAATGAAGGACAAACAAGAGATTAATATGAAAATCCTTTAAGCAAGAAGACTCTGTGAAGCATTTCACACAGCCCTGGCCTTCTTACCTTTAGTTCTGTTTTTCCCCTAGGTATAATTTCATAGCCTTCATTTAGACTCCGAAGTGTATCCACCGTGCTTTGACTGACATGGATTCTGTAAGCTAGGAATGGAAAGCAAAACAGTTGGGTCACTACACTGCACACACACTGCAAATTCCCCACTGTTCCACACCTGCAAGGAAAAATTCCCCAAGGTGGTGTGCCTGTGTGATGCTCCTCTGCGTGGAGTATGGTACTGATGGATGGATCCTTCCAGGTAGGAGCTATAACAAGCACAGGGAGAGAGGAGATCTACACTGAGAACATCCTGGAGAAGGATACCAAACACTAAGCATGGAAGTCCATCTCTTAATAAAGCTGGTAAATGATTTTTCAGCAACATTACAAGCTGGGATGAAGAATGTCATCTTTAGTATCCATTGCCACAGCTTAACTACGTAGGAAGAAAGAAAAGAAAAATAATCAACTGCCCTACTCCAGACACCCAACATCTTTTGAAAGCTGGGATGAAAAGCAGACAGATGGGGTTTGCAAGAGGACATGACGAAAATGTGGCGGTACATCTAGATCTATCTGGGATTTTCAGTAATTGATTCCATCTAGAACTGCCATTAACAGTCTATGAACAAAAAGGGCAAAGGCAGAGAACTTTATTACATTCCCTTCTCTCCCAGTTTGTTTTACAGTCATTGCTGGAACTCACTGAAATTTATTGTTGTTCTGTTGGAACAAGCCAAGGAATGTTTCTAAAATATTTTCCCCAAAACAGTTTTATTTCTTGTTGGTTTTGTTGAGCTTTTGTTTCAATTCTGTCAATCACACTCACTTCTCTCTTGAAGAATTGGTGATGAACAAATTACATTTTTCTTTTGCAGAATATTCAGAAAGAATATCAGTTCAAATATGCAAAGGAAGATCACACAGCTCTGTGCTACATTTCCTGAGACACTAACCTATAAGTTTCCTGTTACTGTGTATCTGTATATATTTCTATGAATGTATAATGATGCTGTTGTATCTGCAGTGCTCCCAGCATCAGTGAGGCTTTGTATTTCCAAGGGTCTAAGACTTCATAATCTTCAAATATCTGTCTTGCCATTAGAAATCTGCCATCAGAGTATTTCCTCCTTTCCACTACTTTCCAAATGCAATGCATGCCTCTTAAAATAAGCCAGAAATAATTACAAGAAAGGCAATTTTCCTTAATTAATGATTAACATAATTGTTAGTTTTAATTTGTCTAATCAAAATCATTGGAGCTAGAAATGTGAGGATTGTATGAAAGAGTGAAGAAATTCCAATATGGCATATATACTGCAACATATTTCTAGCCTGGCAAGATTTTAATATTAATTATCATAAACTTTTTGTATCTTATAAACTAGCCATAATGGGTAATTTCTTAGAGCTGTTGAAAATGTCAAAAGGTAGATCAAAGATCAAAGATTAAAATGTATGAGAAGTTTCCTTTGAAAATAAATCTGTACTGATAGCCTGTAGAGCAAAAACGAATTTGAAATTCATCCAGGGTTCTGACACCACAACAGCTTATAATTAAAGATGTGCATTTCTTTATCTCTTCATTTGCAAACCATCCAACCCGGAGGGGATGCCCTAAATACTCACGCAGGCCCGTGGATTCCATTCGTGATGCTGTGTTCACCGTGTCTCCAAAGAGGCAGTACCGTGGCATGGTAAGCCCCACCACACCAGCCACGCAAGGCCCTGAAAGACAAATCATCTGCATAATCCAGAATGGATGGCTCAAATCGAGGGGCTCACCAACAAGCAAATCTCATCCTCTCCTCTGATATTCCAAAGCCACTTCGGAATACAGGAGGAGGATTTTTTTAAAATCTCATTGGCTTTGGTGCTTGTTACAAGGAATCAAAACTTAAACATTGCTCCGGATTGCATGTTGGTGATTTATGCCCCAGAAAGGTCTTGTGTGGTAGGACCTTAGTTCACCGTCATCTGGGAGAAATTTATTCAGAGTTCACAGAAGCTCAAGGACTATTGCAATCTCATTTTTAAAAGTCAGGTCTGACCTCCTTTTCCATCTAAGTTCAGATCCTGTGACATGCCCTGTGTCCCAGTGAAACGGCACTGAAAATCAGCCTTAGAAGTCCACAGATGCTGGCAGCATTCTGGACCACCCTGTGTCCTCTCCTTGGAAAGGAAGACATCATTAGCTCGCCTGTCTAGCCAAAAACTGTTTGTTTTTCCTCTCTCTCATTCTTTAGACAAGATCTACTCCCTTCCAAAGTAGCTCCCGAAGAACCAGTGCCAAATTCTCAGGGAGAGTTACGTGTGCAGGATTCACACAAACATGCACACACAGAGACAGATGAGTGTCTGACAGCCAAACAGTACAGACAACTGTCATCTGGGGCGCTTGGATTAGCTGATCTTTGGACTGTGCTCTGAAGGATGAAAGCCTAAATTCCATCATCCACAATTTAAAATATTAAACTTGCAAAAAAATTAAAAGAAAAAAGGAAAAAAAATAAAGAATGCTCTCAGCAATGTAAGGAAGTGTGGGGCTTCCTGCAGAGAGAAGATAGGGCTCTCTGTAATTTCCTTTGGATGCATTTATGTCATCCATCTTTCCAGGCTTTGCCTGTGTTTTCAATTTTATGATCTTTCTGGGTTAAGATTTAGAAAAAGTGACACCTAGAATATCCTTCCCATGCAAGGTTACAAGAGATGTGAACATAATACCTGACCAACAGTGTCTGAAATGATGCTATAGATAAGATTTTCCTAATATAAAATGTAGGTTAAAATGTTGTTGTAGTAGTAGTAGTAATAATAATAATAAAAAATTGTAGCATAATTTAGAATTTAGGATAATGTAATTTTGCTGTGATTTGAGCCTTCTTAGCTACAAAAACTGGTTCTTCATAAAGTTTTAAGGTACATCTTAAGGACAATGAAACTTCATACCTAAAACCTAGGGGGAACTTTGCAAGAACCCCTCTTGCGTTGACCTCTGAAAAGTCACTGCTGCAGAATCAAAGTAAGAGGATTTTAATACAAATTATGGAGTATGCAAACTGAGAGGTAAGAAATTTTAACTCCTACTTAATGAAGCATTTCTTGCTTAAAGATTAAAAAAAAAAGTGAAGAGAAATCGTTCAAACAAAAACTGTTACAAGGACTTAAACAGCATGTCTGGGTCAAACACAGCATAGAGGGACTACTGGAAGTCAAGAAAAGCTTATTTAATTATGAGATTTTTTTTACTGTAGATGTGCTGTGTAACCTTGGATAAGACACTGCCCCTCAGAATCTCTTTTAATTTAATTCCCATAGTTATGACTATTCATGAATTTGGTTCAAGCTCTTCAGGAGAGGAGCTGTTTCCACTAGAGGAAGTTTTTTTCAATACAGTCTTTAGGCACTTCTATAGCACAACAGTAAAGTTGCTGTTAATACTAGTGGGTCAGGATTCTAACACTTACGTAACTGGTCCTTAATGTGTGCACACTAACGTAGCCTATGCATGAAAAGGGTCTTATTGGTGACATTTTAATCCACGCTTCAATAATAGCTTTTCCTCAGAAAAGACTAGCTCACACAGCACCATCTCTCTTCATTTTGTGGTGATGACACAACAGCAGCACTTGAAAATCTCAGTAAAGATCAAAGCTCCTTTAACAGGTGTTGCAAGGACACAAAAACAGTCATTCTTGTCAAAAACCATTCCTCACTGAGAAGAAGTTGACTTTGTTTAAAGGAGCACAAATAGGGGCAGCTGAGTTCCTACTGTAGTTAGTGTAGGCCAAGTCGACGCAGTCAAAAGAACCATGAGAGCCTTTCCACATCTGCATCTGAACAACTCTTCAAGGTCTACTTATGTGTCCACCAGATCTCCACCAACCACAAAATGAGTGCAAGCTCCACATGAGTGCCTAAATTTAGATTTCTTACTCAGTCGGTGCAATCATTTCTGTAAAGCTCACAACCTATATCAGGCAAGATTTTCAGGGTGAGGTACTATCTTTCTAAAGCACTGCTTTGAAGCCTGTTCTTCTGTTGCAGAAAGTTATTAGTTCTAAACAAACTCTACAGTGTAAGAATGACCAAAGGACTTCATGTTGAAAGCATTCAAGAGCTAATTCACTCACTGTCTTCGCTGCCTGTGTGTGTTCCCCCTTGTCTAGACAGCCCCAGCAAAGGTCTAACAAAAACTTCCAGTGATGTATCTCCCACAATAACAAGTTTCAGAAGAAACCAGAGACCCTGTGATGAGAAAGTTATGGTCGAGTTGTTTAATTACACAGGTTCTGGTAGTTTGTTTTGAGACAGCACTTTGCCAGAGCTTGCAGGGTCAGTCAATGAGCCGTGCTGGCTATGAATCTACAGTGGTGCCGTGGAGGTTAATAAGCTCAACTGAAGTGCAGGGCTGCATGCCAGAGAGTCTGAGTTATAAACAAGTTCTCTTCAGCCTCCGTGGAAAAGCTTATCTTCTCACCACCACTCTCTGCAGCCATCCAGCCACAGCCCAGATACAGCCAGCATGGAAACAGCTGAATCAGCTGAGTTTTTCTGGACAGGCAGTCGTTAAGAGAGCAGAGCCAGGACTCCAGGGTGCATTTAAATCAAGTCAGAAACTGAAGACCAAACGCTGATCTTCTTGTCCTCCTCACCTTAACCCTGTATGACCAAAAGTGGACCACAGGCATGGGCCAGCAGATGTTCCCAGAGCTGCAACTCTCTGTTGGGGTTGGAGGGACATGGGCAGCCCATACCCAAATAGTATTTACTGCTTTTTCAGAGAGTGGATCACAAGCTTTTCTTGGCACCAGTTTCCAGAGAAAGGTTGGCCCTCAAAACTGGTGGTGACACCCGTTTTCCATCCTTTCCACAACAGTGAAAGTGTTAGTCGAGCCCTCCTCTCCCCCAGGTGCTTCCTCAAAGCTTTCACCAGACACTGGTGATTCCCTCTTTGTGCTTCTTTCCTTGAGAGAAACGAGGTCTTAGGTTAATCAAATTCTATTGTCAGCTCGGTGGGTCAGAGAGCTGGTTTACTTTGGAGCACGCATTTCACACTGACAGTATGATGTTGCCATATCTGTGCAAAACAAGATCCTTTAGAAAGAAAACAGCAATTCCTACACCTCTTTCTCTCACACCCCACACAGCAGCTCATAGCAACACTACTTTCCAGATACCTAGAGCTCATAAAATCAATCAAAATATGTAACTAAGCCCTGTACACATCACCTACGGATAGATTTTTGGCTGAATGTATGGAAGACAGACACATTGCAGAGTTGCTGTCAACAGCAGCGACCGAAGTTGCACATGGAATTTATCTCTTTCCATGTTGAAAATGTGCTGCTGGTGCTCCAAAGACTCCTGCTCTGGACAAGACAAGATGGGGCAATAGTTTCATCTAATTTCTGCCAAAGTACAAATCCCGCAGTGCTCCTGCAATCTTTCCTTTACATTTTAGACTTCTGTGAAGGGCCAGCTAAGACCCTCAAGCTGCAAAGAAAACAGTAGGGAGATGAGTTTTCAGAGATAACTCAAAAAGAACAACTCTCATGATCTCAGAGATATGGAATACAGAATTTAGCTTTGTTCTTGGAATATTCTGGATGATATAATTCCTTTTTTCTGCTCTTGTTTCCCAACCTGTACAACAGAGACCAGCATATTGACTTCTGTAAAATACTTGCATGTCAAAGATGTATAAATATGGATGTTATCAGATAGACAGAAGGAAAAAAAGCCCTGTAATACTGGGTCAGGTTTGTGGACAATCTGATTCATTGCTTGGCTTCCCACAATGGGCAGCACCCAGTACTTTAGAGGAAATTGCAAATAGTATGGTGAAAATAGCTGGGAAAAACTTATTAACGGGTGGCTGTGGTATGAAATTATGAAGGCTCGAATCTCTTTTAAAAATATTGTTTCTATGATAACAGCAGATGTCTTTTCCTCCATTTAAAATCCCAGTCCTACTTTTACTTATATGACTGCAGTCCTACTGGGTTTTTTGATTTATTTTGGAGTTTAATTACATTTGGAATAAAGAAAAGAACTTCCTTTGTTTTTAAACTAGTCACTTTTCTGTTAATCGAATAGATTATGACTTTTAAATTGGCAATAATTTTCTTTTTTAAAACACAACATTTTCTTAATAGCTGTATCACATATTCTTCCAGTTATGTCCTGCCTGTAATAAATCTCCCAAAGCCTCCCTTCATTTCAGTCTATATGCCTGTTTTTCTGTGCTTTTTCTTGTCAGAACAGAGTGATGAAAACATCACAGGATGTCCCCATATCACACTGGTTAAGATCTTATGGCATATCAAAGAGCCACCCTTACCATGAAACACTTGTGAATAATGCGTCTGATGTAGCTCCTGACTATTACAGAATACAAATTTTCTCCTACAAATGATATTGAGCCATTTTCCTCCTTGGGGTTTGTGCTTCCATTTTAATGCTCTTGTTGCTATGGAAGATTTGAAAGCATCTTCTAAGGGTGTTTGTTTTGGGGCAGGCAGGGAGAAAGCATTCAAAGATGGAAATACAATTGCAAAGGAGTTCTTTGATGTTCAGGTGCAGGCGAGTGCCGCTGCCTACCTGTGTGCAGCCCAATTCGTATCTTGAGGGGAATTTCTGGCATGTGTCTCATTTTGAATGTTCCCACCGAGCTGAGGATGTCCAGGGACATGTTGGCTATCTCAGCCGCGTGCTTGTTTCCGTTCCGTTTTGGGAGCCCTGAGGCAACCATGTAGGCATCACCAATTGTCTCCACCTAGCAAACATCATTACATTAAAAAATAGATAAATAAATTGAAAAAGATGGAAAAGAGATGTAGAATAAAATTACAAGAGTGTTTGACCCACAGACAATTTGATTCTCGTTCCTCCTCACCTTGTAAACATCATGGTTTCCAAGAACAGCATCAAACAGCGTGTAAAGGTCATTCAGAAGATCAACTACTTCAATGGGTTCACTGAGGGCTGAAATGGTTGTGAAGCCCACAATGTCACTGAAGTAGATAGTCACCTGGTCAAAATACTCCGGCTCCACGGTGCCGCCAGTCTTGAGGGCTTCTGCCACTGATCTGAAATAACAATGCAATCAAAAATGACAGGGCATAAATCTTTTTGTAGCACATGCCCAGAAGCTCAGACACTCTTGTCCTACTGTGCTTAGAAGATCTGCCACTAAGTAGAATGATCTATATGGCTGTAACAAGCATTGTAAAGTTTCTTACTTTGATTGGAAGGTGCTTGCCAAAATTGGAGTTCAGCTCTCCAATCTCACTCTCTTCTGGGGAAATCTTGTCCAGTCAAGCTATGGGGGGTTTCTTACTATCTAAAGTACTTACGGGGGAAGCATTTGTGACAGTAGTTTTTCTGTCTTCTGTTTTTCGATCTCCAGCTCTTCGGTCCGCTCCCTGATTAAATCTTCCAGGTTGCTCGAATACTGCTCAAGCATCCTCAGCATTGAGTCAATGATATTGGTCTTTTTCCCTTTGTTGATGGTTTTGAACTGGAAAATCAAAGTGGAGAGTTGTTTTTCTACCTTGTTACACCACTGTAGCACTCTAAGTTTGGAAATGAACCAATATCAAAGATCTTATTTTAAAGGGACAATGCTAAGACTGCTTTGTCAGTTCAAGAGTTCAATGATAGAGGAAAATGGCAATCTGAAAGGTGAATTTGCATCCATAACTAGAGAAGCTGCCCAGGAGCACGTAGATTCTCTATGAACTTTCAGTGAGGGTTAAGAGAGATACCATCTTCCATGAGATGACAGCATGTGTGCGAGTTGTTAAGCAGTCCTGTCATGCTGCAAATTTGCACCCTCGTTTGTCACATGACTAGCTTTTAGGTTAACTTGCAGCCCTTTGTGTCCAGACTTGCAAATTCCAGGATAGTAGCAACACTTAGAACGTGCTTATGTCTTACTGGTCTTAAATCACAGTAGCATGTATGTGTACCTCCGCCCCCCATCCCTAACTCATTTTGTTGTGCTCTCTCACCTTGACCTGCAGCTGAGCCTCTGGACTGTTTAGATTGGGGTATCAAACTCTGGCCTCCTGCCATCCTCCTGCTCCTGCTCCTGCAGCATAACGTGCGTCACACGCTGCACACGTGACCAGCGCTGGCAGGAGCGCAGGGGCAAGGAGCTCAGTGCTGCCACCGGGTAGAAACAAGGTGCTGGGCCGGATAAAACAACAGGGAGGGTCAGATTCAGCCCATGGCCCGTGAGTTTGACACCCCTGGCTTAGATAATCTGGTGTAATGTCTTTGCTTCTCCTCTTAAATTCATCACCTTTTAATTACTTCAAAAGATCAAAAAACATACTGAGGTGCTGTCATAACATACAGATCTTTGACCTCCCTAAAAACAGCCGTGCAGGTAAACTGCAAAGTGAAGACACAATGTCCAGTCTGCTTCACGCCCATCGTGATGTGACACAGCAGCCCAAGTTCAGGACAAGTCTTAAGCCGGGGCAGGTCTGGCCAAAAAAATAAATACCTAGACATCACAAACCGTAAAATAACCCAGAAGGGCTCACTTAAAGAAAAAAGCTCACACATTCCTGCCAAGTACATACAAAGGATTGCACCTTCTGCACTATTCACCGACCTTATGAAATACCTCCTCAAAGGTTGGACGTCGTTCAGGGGCTTCACCCCAGCATTGCTTCATTACCTGGATGCACTCCAGGGGTGCCAACTCAGGGACTATGTTGGGGCGGCACAATGGAGGGGGTTTCTTCACTTTCTTTATAATTTCTGTGACAAAGAGAAGAATGTGAAGCATGTTGTGAGACAGAAGAACTTAGTGAGGACAAAGGACATCGATGTTTTCACCTGTCCCTTGCTTGCTCCTTCAGCCATCACCATTATTTCTCATCACCCAAAGGCTGTGCCAAATGAACCTGGGGGGTTCTCCATTCCTCTGCCAGGAGTGTCTTGGAGGATTTAAAAGACAAGAGATTCATCTGCCTTCTTGTCTCTGTAGAATAAGGTTATGAGCAATAAAGTGGCTGAATGTGACAGACAGATGTGCAAACCCGCAGGCTTGAATTTAATGAAAGTGCCTATGACTCTCTCCTGTGTCCTCTGTGGTCCTCCAAGATAGCAAAGGCTTATGGCTGGGCCCAGACAGGAATCATAGAATTAGCTGAGTTGAAAGGGACCAAAAAGGATCGTTGAGTCCAACTCTAACCCCTACACAGGCACTCCCAATATTCATACCACGTGACTGAGGGCATTGTTCAAATGTTTCTTGGATGATGGCAGACTTGGTGCCATGACTGCTTCCCTGGGTATCTGTTCCAGTGCTCCACTACCTGCTGGGTGAAGAACTTCTTCTTAATATCCAATCTAAACCTCCCCTGGCACATCTTCCTGCCATTCCCTCAAGTCCTATCATAGGTTACAAGAGAGAAGAGATCAGCACCTGTTTCACCTCCCTTCCTTGAGAGAAGGCAATAAACAGCTATGAGACCCCCTCTCAGTCTCCTCTTCTCCAGGCTGAACAGACCAAGTGACTTCAGGAACTCCTCATGTAACTTCCCCTCTAAATCCTTCACCAGTTTTGTGGCCTCCTCTGGACACTCTCCAGTAGTTTGATGTCCTTTTTATACTGTGGCACCCAAAACTGCACACAGTACTCAAGGTGGGGCTTCACCAGTGCAGAGCAGAGCAGGACAATCACCTCCCTCAACTGGCTGGCAATGCTGTGCTGGATGCACCTCAGGACATGGTTGCCATTCTTGGCTGCCAAGGGACACTGCTGGCTCATGTTCAACTTGCTGCTGACCAGAACCCCCAGGTCCCTTTCCTCAGGGCTGCTCTCCAGCCTCTCAGACCCCAGTCTGTAGGTGTATCCAGGGTTGTTGTGTCCCAGGTGCAGAACCCAGCACTTGCCCTTGTTTAATTTCATGCAGTTGGTGATTGCCCATCTCTCCAATCTGTCAAGATCCCTTTGTAGGGCCTCTTTGCCCCCAGGAGTGTCGACAGATTCCCCCAGTTTTGTGTCATCGGCAAACTTCATCAAAAAACTTTCAAGACCTTCATTCAAGTTATTTACAAAGAGCACTGGCCCCAGCATGGATCCCTGTGGGACCCCACTAGTGACAGGATACCAGCCTGACGTAGGCCCATTCACTACGACTCTTTGAGCCCAATTCACCAACCAGTTGTGCACCCATTGTATTATGTGTTTATCCAGCTGTATTCTGGACATTTTATTTATGAAGAAGGATACCAACATCTGATGCTTCATCATTAACTGGGAACCAGTATGTAGGAGGTTGAAGGGAATGGAGATACTGGAAAGTATTTTAAGATGGAGAGTTTGGGTTAAAAAAAAAATATGGGAAGTGACTACCTATCCAGAGGTGAAATAAGACTAATAAGGAACTGGTCTTGGGTTTTCAGACCGTTGAGAAGTCATTCCTTGAATCAGTGTTTCTTAGATAAAACAGCCCTACAGCGAAAGAGTGGGGCTGCAAATCTCATTGTCAGCTGAAGCACGGATGGGAGAGTGTGATGTCTGAACCTAAGCCTAACTTCAATTTACATATTTCTTAGTAAGAATATTCTGAAGGAAATATTTGGGGTTTTTTTTCCACCCAAAGTGATTTTATTTAAAGATTTCATCTTGTATTGTGCAGAGAAGACATCTGGAGTGAAAACCACTCTCTTTCTGTCAGCAGCCTTGCATTTCCACAGCTGTTACTGTGAGTACCCAAATCTTTTCAGTGTTGACAGTTTACTTTAAAGCTCTTTGGCTCATTCTACCAGTCTCCACCAAATGAACTAAGCAAAGCACCTGGCCCAAATATTTCCAAGGGCAGCCAAGGGGTAATGCCTTCCCCAGATGGTTTTGAAGTTCGCACCACAAGTGAAAGCTCCTTGAGGACTGGGATGCAAAGAGCAAAGTTTTCTCATTTTATCAGATCATGAAATGGATTGCACTACGCCTAATATTTGCTGGAGGTTCCCCATGGGGACTAGGTGGGGGGACACCTGCTAATTACATCATAGGCTACATCATAGGCCCAGCTCTGAATTACAGAATAGGTTCCATTGTAATTATCACTTTAATTAAATTGTTGCAGCAGCTTAGGGTGCAGCAAGGTCAGGGTCCCATTTCCCCAGGCACTGAACTAGCAGATACTGAATGATCATAACTCATTTGGTAACAGTTCAGCTTTAAACATGTTGAGAATGGGTTTTAACTGAAAACACTTATTTTTGATTGTTCTCATGTCCTCTCTGTTCAAGTGTTTGTGATCTGAGTGTGATTGCAGTGTATTTGCTCTTCCTATGCATACACAGCACACTTTGAACTAATGAGAACTGCACCATGAGCACCTCCTAAACAGTTCACCTATTTGATATTTCTAATACAAACCACTTTCAGCATAAGTCACTGGGGTCATGATGTATATTTCCATCTCGCTGAAGAGAGAGAATCTCTTTAAATGGGAAGATAATTAAGGAAAAATAGATATATAGATGGACGTAACAGGATGCTAGCAAGGGGTACAGCTCAAACTCCTCAGAACCAGTGATGTACACAAATGGGCCAATGAGGGGGAAGCAAAGGAGTTTCCAGGCTATGGGAGGTTCTGCCACCAGATTTCTCCCCACATCACAATGAAAAGTCAAAGTTTTGGCAGTGATCTGGCAGAGATCTCTATATCTCTGCAATGGCCTGAATGAGTTCCAGCTCTGAAGCATCTTGCTGGGGGACCCAGACCCCAACCCCAGTGACAGAAGTGATAAGTCATGTACGAATGTTTAAGTCAGAAATATACATTTTGATGTTTATTATGGATGCTTTGTTGAAAACAGCCTTTTGTCACTGATAAAGAGATGACATGAGATTTGGACATTATTTCCACACTGATGTTTTACCCAAGGGGCTTGGCCAGACCTGTTAGAAGCGCTCTGTGTAAAGCCTTAAAAATGTGCTGAAATATTTTCCTACCTTCAGCTGAGAGATCTGACATGCAGTATGGTGGACCTCGAACCACCACTTCTTGTAAGATGATTGCAAAGCTGTAAATGTCCCCTTTGAACGTGCCTTTTCTGCGCATGTCGGGGTCCCTCAGTAACTCAGGAGCTGTCCAGAGCAATTCTAAAAAAATCAAGAGCAACACATTTCTTACACTTGAGCTCAGACTATTGCAAATTAAGTGCTTATGTGAACAATTTGTTTCTATCATTTGAGGAAATGTTGGGATAAGCTTCCTTATTTACTGGATTAAGCCCTTTATTTCTTGTGAAGTGTTAGAAATATTAAACTTCCATCCTGACAAAAAAAAAATTGAATATTGCAAATTTCACCTCCTTTTTTAAAAAGATGTTGCTGTAGCAACAAATTATGTCCTATAACACCAGCCCTAAATTTCAAAATAAGAAGTCTTCTCATCATCACCAAAAAGTTTTAACAACATTTTTGTTTGAAAATATCACTCAGACAAAATATGGGCAATGGAGTCGGTATTTTTCATTACTGTTGTTGCTCTTTTACAAAGCAATAGTTAATAAAAATATTTTCTGTAGTTCTTGAATGGAAGTAGTTTCTGTAAAAGCAGTCTGTGACAGGCTGAAGCACGATCGGTCTTTATAATCCAGTAGTTTAAGTGATGAATGACATAGCTGTAAAACCCAGACTCATCAAGAAATAAATCTTTTTCAAACTTGGATATTGTTACCCTGGTAAATATGCATTCTGAGTAATGGGGATAAGGAACATTTCAGCTACTGCAATATATATAGTTTTATATATATATAAAAGAAAGAGAAGGTCTTCTGGCAACTGCCCTACCCAAGACACTGGAATGGTGTAGGAATCAAATCCTGAGACAGAGGGATCAAAACACAACATACTACTTGAAAACAGATTTCAAGAAGAAACTGTGATACCAGAGGGACCCCACAATGGCCAGGTGAAAGAAGACCTTCTGAAGCCTCCAGATCTGGTCCCATGAGGTGTTGTCCCTAAGCGGTGAGAATGTCATGTGGCGGCCTTTGGTGATTGATTGGTATGTATAGGACTTATTTCAGAAAGATGTGTATCACCTGGTGTTTTAGACAGCTTAGTTTTACAAAGCAAGCTTCTTTGCATTTAGGTTAGCCTAAAATTTCAAATATAGGGCTGCGCTAAGGTCATGAAGCCAGTTTCACCATTTACAGAAATTCAAGATTCATCAGATTTCAGGGGCATTTAAATCATTCTCCAACTACAACAAAAGTTATATCACTGCCTACAATAAAATCTTTGTCTTTTTTCCTTATCATGACACTCTGCTCTTCACTTTCAGGAAGTCTGAAAAACTTTCTTTATCCTTTCCTGTAACAATGCATTGCATACAGGTAACTAGATGTGAGACTGAGCACATAAATACTGGAATTACATTAGGATAAGCTTCTGTTAATTAAATGGAAAAATATTACCAAAAAAATATTTCCTTTTGGCACCTACCTTCTGGGGGTGGCTGAATATATGGGCATTTCTGTGCTTCTAAGAGCTCGTTATAGCCATAGTCAGTGATCTTCAGCACAAACCGGCCATCCACAACACAGTTACGAGACTTGAGACGTCCATGGGCTAAATCTCTGTGATGCAAATACCTTATTCCCTATGAAACACAGAAAAGATTGAAGCTGTTCTTTAAGAATTACATTATCTGTCAGTGTTCACAGGCAGCAAGCCGAAGTGTCACCTTGGATGGCATCAAATACAGCATTGTCTCTATGTCAAATGCAGTGCTGATTAGCCCAATAAACTGTGAGGAAAGTTCAGAAATGGATTAGGGAAAAGAATTGGGCTATCTGCATGCCTCCCTCTGTAGTCCTAGGACTCATTGCACTCAGAAGTTGTATTTTTAGACAAGGCTAAGAAGGTGGAGACAAATAGTACCCAATGGAAGCCAAGGGAAGCCATTAAGAGCTGGATGCCCTTATCCAGCTCCCTCAAGGAGAATGAGAATGTGGGTCATGGGCTACAAGATTGGTTCTGGAAATTTACCTTCTGTAGGTCACCTGATACAGATTGGTAGTCCACCATTAGGGGATGAAAACACAAGAGACATGATTGGAAGTGATGAATACTCTTCCAAAATTACCATATGTGTAGCCATCCTGTAATAGGGGATGTCTATGATCTTGTTCTATGCTGGATGCATTTCTGGTTTATGACAAGAAGGGGCCTTTGGAAAGTATGAACATGTCACCAAATTCATGATTCTAGCTGATGACTTCTAGTCTGATGTGTAGTTTTAACCTGTCATCCTGCTGTGTGGATGTAATCCTGTTACCCCGAATAGTTCTCCTCTCAGATGGTAACAAAACAGGAATAAGAGGTCTCCAATGAAGACCCTGGTACACCAGTAGAATTGCATTCACATTGTTTTTCCCTGCATTTGTATAAAAATCCTAAAGTCCTAGATGAAATAGCTACGTTGATATTATATTAGTCACATGCAGGTCACATCTCAGTAGAAGCAATGGATTTACTTTAATTAGATCCATCACAAGAGAGGACTTAAACATCCAATCCAGTTTCATATCTTCATTTCTCAACAAGTCTTCCAGGCTTCCTCGGGAGCAGTACTCTGTCACTATGGCAAAGATGCCACAGTCAGAGAAAAAGCCCAGGAAGAGATTCACATTTTCATGACGCAGGTCTTTCATCTGAAACAAGACAGTGAATCACAAGAGACCAAGTCAGCCAGACATCTGCTCAGCAGCTTCTTTATATCCTTACCATTCCTGTACTCTCAGTCTTCCACACAAGGATAGGGAAGAAAACAGTCTCTTTGCTGCTTACTTTCAGCTGTCCTACAATCTTTCAAAGTTTTTCTTTTCTTAGTCTACCCATTAAGACAAAGAAAGCAAGATAGCAAAAGAAAACTGAACAGAAATTTGTTTTTATTTAGACAAGCTGGATTGGATCTTTCACTAGGACAGAATGGTTTTGCTGGAGTACTTTGAGTTCGGTATGTGGAGTAGTTCTCCAGCTGTAATCTGATCTGGAAAGCAATATAATGCCTGGAGAATCCCAAGACATCCATCAATGCTGCCTTTGGAGACACGCCCTGGTAAATTGGTTATATTTATATGCATAAAAATGCCACTCCTATGTTAGCAGTATCTGCCAGCAACTAACGGTCTTGAATTTGGCAAATAAATGTGTTTGCTTGTGATTTAGTATTAATAAAAAAAATTGAAGACTAAAAGTAAATTTCAAACAGGCATTTTAGCTGGAGATACAAAGCAGATCCCAGAGAAATGCACAACCGTGTCTGTGCCACGCTGTCAGGCAGCCAAAAATAACACCCAAAAATAGGTACCACTGCCTCATCCTGCCCGGACACAGGCAGGGACTGTTTCCTCCAAAGCACTCTGCTTTTGTAGACAAGGTTGCTTAGAGGACTCATTGTACCTTCAGCATTGCACCAGCTTTGAAGTGTCAGATCCAGGGTGGCATTTTGCAAGCTGATGACTCTGATACATGGGTCATTGGTAAGTTTGTCAGATACAATCATGCATGGTCCATTCCACCAGAATTCATCGGGCAAGGCTCACTGACAGCCATGACGTGATTCAATGGATAAACAGGAGACAGGGAGAATAACAATACCCTGCAGTCACAAAGGTCCCCCAAGCAACCTTCCCTCCACACGCCCATCTGCTGTTCCTACCTTCCTCAAGATGTTGGTGGAGCTTTGCCTCAGCTTGTGAACTGCTCCGGTCTCAAATTTTTTCAGCCACACCCAGTCTCCCTGTCCATGATACAAGTGGGTGAGTGACAGAGCAAGTCCCTGAGCAGCAGCTAACGTTGGGGTCTAGGTCTGAATTCCAGATCCTTCAGTTTGAAAGTGATTGGGGATTTTCATAGAATCATGGAATCATTAAGGCTGGAAAAGACTTCTAAGATCATCAAATCCAACTGTCAGACAAAAACAACCAAGTCTACTAAACCGTGTCCCAAAGTGCCACATCTACAAGTTTTTTGAACATCTCCAGGGATGGTGGTTCCATCACTTCCCTGGGCAGACTGTTCCAATGCTTGACTATTCTTTCAGTAGAGAAATATTTCATAATATCCATTCTAAACCTCCTCTGGCACAACTTGAAGCCACGTTCTCTTATCCTATCACCTGTCACTTGGAAGGAGAGATCAACACCTACCTCACCTCAGCCTCCTTTCAGGAAGTTATAGAGAGCAATAAGGTCTCTCCTCAGCCTCTATATTGCACCCAAATAAGACCATCCACAAGAAAACCTCAAAAAATGGGAAAAGGCACCACTTTGACCTGGATCAGAACTTCATACATGGGAAATATCAGTCTGATAAAAAATGATAAATTAAAAAAGAAAAAATAGAGGTAACTCTGTCCAGGGCTTTTCTCTGGCATTAATGATCCAGTCTATTTTGTACCTTTTCAGGAAATATTACCATGCCATTTTTTTAAAAAAAAATGTGCCTTTAGAAAAAAATTTATGTATGAGGTGAGTTTTATTGGCCATTGCCTCTGCTTAAACTTCATACAGTCTGATAGCTGCAAAGGGGACTCTGATAGCCTTTATTCCATATATTTGGATCCTGTCTTGAAAGAAAGGTCCATATCAGAGATGTTACCACCTAATGGCTCTGTCTGGTAAGAAAAGTTCTTCATGGTGTGTTTAGGTGTTGACATCTCTAACGTGGACTAGACATGGCAATGCTATATATTGACATTGAATACTGCCACTCAGGTTGACCACAAGTGTCAGAGGGAGGGCTGAGTCACCTTAAGCACTGATAAGTGCATGCTTGGGAGTAAATTATTACCACCCTCAGGGGCCATCAGCAGTATTCACTTGCTGGGACAGTATTACAGCCCCAGAGTTTCGGCACCTAAGCAACTCAGTGAACTGCAACTCAGAAGGCTGCACAAGGTCCCTACCTACCTCATACAAAGCCACACTGGAGGTTTCATGGGTGGCAGCTGCACTTTTCAAGGAAAAGGAGCGGTTTACAGATTTCAGGCTTCTGCCATCAGCTGTTACACTGTTTGCATCAGTCAGACTGTCCAAGGTCAGCCTCTGGAAGGTAAGGAAAGCAAGTGCAAGATGGTTAACACCTCTGGATGCAAGCCTCCGCTCCAGCTCTGCCTCAGGCCATATATTTCTACCATGCTAGCAACCTCCAAAACTTCCCATCTCGCCTGTCTGAACATCTCATAAGGGTGATCCTGTTTAGTACCTTTAAAGAGTACAGCAGCACTATACGTGATGGAAATACCGTGGCTCAGGGGAGACATCAGAGGAGGCAAGTGTCTTTCTGGGCAGAGCACAGGGAAGCATCTCCTCGGGCACAGACAAGAAGCCTGTGTCTGTGCCAGTGACTTAAGAAAAGGGATTGCTGCACAGCAGTCCATATCATTGGCATGGTCCTGGGCATGGCCCTGGTCTCCGCCAAATAACGTTCCCCCAGGAGATTCTTAGCTCAGAGCAGAAGCCAGCAAGAACAGTTCCTGACAGGTAGTTGAGAGACAGACACCTTATTTTAGAGGGTAAGATAGTATAGCTGCGTGGACATGAACTATGCTAAGCAATACAACCTCAAGAACAAAGAGTAAGTCCCAGCTATTCGAATAAACAAAATAAAGGGTACTATTTTGCAGCATCATAACAGCTCTGACTCTGCATTTGCATCTACTCTGAGACTCAGACAGACTCAGTATACGTGAAATTTTCTGATATGCAGGGGAGAATGAGACGTGGAGAAGTGAACAGCCCTACCAGACCTTCATGGGTACTATCTAAGAATGTATTAAACATGTCTTTGTGTATCTTACCAGATTATATTGATCAGTGAGAGGACTTACTTTTTTATGTAGCTCTGGGTTGATGAAGACAAGATCATCCAAGGTCATTATTATCTTGTTAGGACCCTTGAATAGCTGGCTGTTCAAGATACTATGCCTGGGAGATTTGGAGAATCACAGTTATCATTTTTAGGTAGGTAACCCGTTTACACCACCTCTAGGTCCCCTACAGCTGGATTCCCTTCAGTATATGGAAAGTGCAGCATGTGCTACGGCAGCAGGGATTGACATGGGTGAAAGCAGTAGACAAACCACGATGCCCTGACTTGGACTGAAACCATGAGTCACACAGCAAGGGATATCAAGTTTCCATACTACAAAAGCTATGACCCCGAAGACACCTCATCACAAATAGACACCTTGAATCAATCTGATTAAAAATATGAATTGGACGTGTATGTAATGCATACTTTGTTTTGCTTGGTTTTATTTTTCATATTCCCAGTCATTCTCCAGTAGGAGAGAATAATAGGTTTTATCAGACCAGCCAATCTGGCTGGTGAGAAAGGAACTTTCAGACACACCAGCCTTTCTTAAGGACCGAAACTGAACCATGGATAATTTATAAAAGCTTCCAGGACACCAGTCACCATCGAAAGGTACCGGCTAAACGTCTATATTGTAGCATGCTCTAGCATGAAGCACACAGCAAGATACCTTGCTCATACAGAGGCAAAAGCTACAGAGGATGAGTGGTCTGGCGTGCATGGCATAGTGCAATGCAGCGTAGATGTCTTGGAAACAATATTGCTGAGCCACTGCTGTTCCTCTTGGTCAGGAGCAATTAAGTCAAGAAGACAGCATTGATTCAGATTGACTTCTTCCAGAGCTTGAGCCAGGTGGGATGTCTATCACACACCGTTTAACACAGAACAACTGTGCTTCTGGCATGTCCACAGAAAGGTACTGCCTGTTTTCCAAGGGATGACCCTCAGCACTCTTTGATAGACTATCAGATTTGCAGAATTGCCACAGGCAAGAGGGAAGTTGTCAGACCAGTAAAGACACTATCTATTGGTTGACCCCATCCTGCTACTGGCCCAGCTTCTCTCGAACTTGCAAGGCAAATTCAACTAGAAATGGTGCACTGTCAAGGACTATGTGTTCATGGGATAGTTCAAACAGGCTTATATTAACTTTGTGCAAATCAACACAAACCACCATTTCAGAGTTTCACTATCAGTTTTTAGCTAGTTTTCATCGGATACTAACATCCACCACATGGTTGGTTTAGGGATTTAATGACGAGGTAGAAATCAAACGCCATCATTTTGAATGCGCTGTTGCAATGGGTGTCAAGATCTGAGTACAAAGCACGCTGTATCTATCAGACAGTAAAAAACTCATAAAGGAGGAAAAGAGGAGGGAAAAGAAAGCTCTCCCATTTCCCACAGTGTCAAAATTTTTTTTAATAAACTTTGCTTACACTACAGGAGATGTCTGATATGCACAGACACAAGACTTTTCCTGATGCTAACTCTACCGTAGAAGGAATCCACTTTGCAAAATATCATAGATCACCACAATTTCCATTGCATGTATCAGGCATTTTAGAAGAGCATAGACAATATTTTGGAGTTCAGAGGGAGTGCTGGCCACATGACCACAGGCATCACTCGGGATGATTTTTGTAATCTTTCTCTAACCATTTTTCCCAAACCACCCAACTCAACTTCATGCAAAAATCTCATTACTTATGTACTTTACACCCGACCTCCTGAGAACTGTATTTAGTTAATCCTCTCCCTCAAGCATGGAGAAAAACACCCCTCTGTCTAAAGTAAAGTACGGAGAGTGGAGTGACTCATTTAAGGTCATGCAGTAGATCCCTGGCAGAGCTAAGACAAGAGCTCCCACATTTGAACTCAGACCATGTTGTGGTTTAAATTTAGTTCCAGACATGCCCTTCCCTAACATAAATCATTGTTTAAGTAATGGTAGACTTCTTTTTCCCCTTGCAGATGGCCATACATCTTTACTCATGACTGAGCCTTCCCAAGCACAGTCTGGTACTTGTGGAACAGCTTACGAGTAGAGTAGGCAGGAAGATTGCCTTTTATTTATGTAATTGTAGACGCTGATGGCCAAGGAAAAGATTAGGCCTTTAAAGTGCGGGTGGATGGAGACAGTCTCCTCAGTGCCTGCAGTTATGAGGCATCAGAAGCAGCTGTGTGTTACAAGGGGGGAACTGTTTGGGGGGTTGCTTGCTGGGTGGCCTTATATCATCTGGGTTTAGAGAGATGATTCAGGAGTGAAGAGAAAACATAGCTGGATGAGAAAATCCAGGAATACTGCTCTGCTGAACTCATTGTTGCTGAGTAAATATGTCTACTAATTTCAGTCTAATTTTACTCTCATTTCACTCATGCATCATACAGACATCAGTACTGAGAGACAGATTACTCCAAGGGCCAGCTTCAAGCAGATTACCTTAGATGATGGACATAGGGTCCTCAACAAAGATCAACCCATAGCTACCGGACCAACCAGTCCATGCTGGCTCATGTCCATGTAGGGTGCAGAGTCAGGGCACAAGTGTGACCTACACAATTGTTGGAAGCTGTTCTTTCCCCAGAACATTACTTCATGTGTTCCAAAGGTCCTATGTCCAGACCAATACGTATTTGATGGGAATGGCCAGAGAGCTGGACTACGGTTCAAAAGAGGGAGACAATCATCTTAGTAATAAAGAAGCACCCTAATTAATTGCTCTGAACCCTCCCCAGAGATATTCTCTCTCTCTTTAGCATATAGAGGAAGTAAAGAGGATCAGACTAGGTGTTTCACATGAAACATGATTATATTAGGAACAGAAATTCAGGAAAGAATGATCTGGAATAAGAAAAAAGACATATAACATGGCTTCCCACGCAGTCTCCACCCTAATGTTCTTAAATCAAATTCCTGTCATTTTTTTGTACAGCACATTATGCACTTCCAAAGTGACGATCACTTTTCCTAGTCCTTCAGAGCCATCATCCAACTAATCTTTCCAGCAACAGACTGCTCTGTTCTTCCAAACCTGGATGGGATTAAGAGTAAAATGGCTCCTCCTGAGACAGCAGAATCAATGCCCACAGTGCTCAAGCAACCATCACTTAATAAATTGATATGTGCACAGAGAGCAAAGTTCACAATCGTACATGGTCCACACTGCTGGTTAAAGTGCAGGTCTCCCAAAGAAGGTAAAAGTGGCACCAAATTAAATACATACTGCAATTCTCACCTGATAATAGAAGCCAAGCCCACAGCAAAAAGCAGCAGGGCAAATATCAGCATTACTCCCAAAATCATGACTGTCGGCTCAATCCCTGTGCAAAGAGGGGGAAAAAAAATCAGTGAAAGATTTAGGCAATAATATTGAAAACACCAGTATAACACCATTAGCCTACAAAGTCAAATATTGAGCCAGCAGGATGCTGACAGACAATTTTCTTGCAATGTTACTTTGTGAATACACAAATACTTACTGACTTTATTTCCATGAGACTGCAACTACTTTAATTATTTATTTCCGTACATTTTTTTTCTATACAAGTCCTAGAGCTCTAGAACAGTGGAAAAACAGATTTTCTTCAAGTAAATAAAGGCTAGACCCACGGGAAAGAATTAAGTTTTAGAGGCACCTTCTGCAAAGTTCGTAACTTTTGAACATTTGACCCTCTTCTCTCCAGGAATCGAAACAGTGCGAGAGTTTTATCACGTGGTACCAAACTGATGGCCAGTGTGAGTCATCAGCCCATCTGGGATTTCTCATTCCCTGATACATATTTACAATGCTGAAAAAGAACAGAAGAGAAGGAGGAAAACTCTGATGTTTTCCTCAGTGGGCCCATTGGTAGAAAGTACTGGAGACAGACACTTGCTCTTGAGTGTCTTCGTTAGAGAGCTAAGGAAAGCCAACATGAGTTGGTGAAGCTAAATTTCAGTGGGAAGCGTTTGCTATCTCTGTCTCATCTGTCTCCTGTTTATTTCTATTTTATTCTGTCTGTATATGAGCCAGCAGTGTGCCCAGGTGGTCAAGAAGCCCAATAGCACTTTGGTCTGTATCAGAAACAGTGTGGCAGCAGGACTAGGGAAATGATTTTTTCCCTGTACTTGGCACTGATGGGGCCACACCTTGAATAGTGTGTTCACTTTTGGACCCCTCAGTACAAGAAGGACATTGAGGTGCTGGAGTGTGTCCAGAGAAGAGCAACAAAGCTGATGAAAGTTCTAGAGCACAAGTGTTCTGAGAAGCAGCTGAGGGAACTGGGGTTGTTTAGTCTAGGGAAAAGGAGGCTGAGGGGAGACCTTATCACTCCCTACAACTACCTGAAAGGAGGTAGTAGCAACGCAAGTGTTGCTCTCTTTTCTCACATGATAAGTGAAAGGAGAAGAGGAAATGGCCTCAAGCTGTGCCAGGGGATGCTTAGACTGGATATTAGGAAAAATTACATCACTGAAAGGATTATCAAGAATTGGAGCAGGCTACCCAGGGAAGTGGTTGAATCACCATCCCTGGAGGTATTCAAAAGACCTATAGGTATGGCGCTTAGGGACATGGTTTAGTGGTGGACTTGGCAGTGTGAATTTTATGCTTGGACTTGATGATCTTCAAGGTTTTTTACAAACTAAAATGTTCTATGTTTCTATGAAATTTGAGTCGATGAAAGGTTCATATTGCTATGTCCTTTTTGAGACAGAGAATTTTGGCCGAAATTCTCCTGTTGGGTTTGGTCTTACTTTCTGCTTCAGGCCAAGGCCCCAGTCCCTGATTGTTCTCATGTATGTATTGAAATAAGTTGCCCCATGGATGCCTCATCCCTGGAAGTGTTCAAGGTCAAGTTGTACAGTGCTTTGAGCAACATGATCTACTGAAACATGTCCCTGCCCACGGCAGAGGGGTCAGAACTAGATGATCTCTAAAGGTCCTTTCCAACCCAAACCATTCTGTGATTCTGTGATAGTGTGATTCTGTACAGGAAGCCACACTACTTTGATTCTCCAGCCTGGAACTAACCCTGTATACCTCCATCTGAGAAAAAATCCAGGCACAGTGGAGTCGATACCTCATACACATTTCTCCACCTCACAGACTGTGTGGATGTAGACCAAGGTTTTACTCCACCAAACTGCAAAGGAAGCACAGCCAGCTTTCCCCAGGAGGTGCTTCCCTTGAAAGCAAGAATAAGAAAGACTACACTAAAGTGGCCTGGAGCAGGTGACAGCAATGAAACATTCATCCCTAGGAGTCAAAGAAACTTCCAAAGATTATCTCATTCCAGAACTGGTGTGAGTGTGAAGCCAGAACACATCACATAAAGGTCTTGCACAATGCTTGATCCGTGGAAAAAGAGGGATTGGATCAGCTTAGAGGCAGACTTGCAGAAGATGTAGTGCTCTGGACCTGTGGTTACCTGCTGAGAAACTCATTCCTGAAGAGAGAATCAGCTTTGAATAGCCCAGGCATAGGGGCAGGAGTTGGTTTTCTTGCTGGACCAAGAAAAATTTGCCTCCTGGGCAAACCAGTGATGAAGCCTAAGTGTATGAACGTCTCATCTCACATTTCCACATGGCCTTCTAGCATTTTGAGAGAGAATATGTAACCCAGATCACAATGTGGCAAGAATAATATCTAATTTGTTATTGCTCTCTTCTGGTTTTCAGTCAGGGTTTTTTTACTGGTGCTTTCTCCTGAGCTTCCTCAGGTAGCCCCTAGAGACTCTGCTGTCTGAACAAAACGCCACTGAGAAAGAGTCAGAGAATTTCTTTTGCTTGTTGCCCTTGCATATTATAACCCACAAGTGCCTTGCCATACTTCAGAGGACTCCAAGGCAACATGGTTACTTGAAAAGCAGTACAGAAAACCAAGAAATAGCAAACAGTCTCTTCCTGATCATGTCCTCTGCTTGAAGTAGCAGCACAGTTACACATTATGAGATAAGGACCCTTCCACAGTTGAAAAACATCCAAAGCCCATCTAATTACATTCACTGAAGCAGTATCTGGTAAGCTGAAAGCAAGAGCTCATTGGAGCACAAAATTCATTGGGTTGAATAAGAGGCAGTAAAAGGATAAGAGAAGTAAAAAATAAACACCCAGATAAACAAACCCTAAGGAATAGGAGGTAGCGAAGGCAATACCAAAGATCATTTTTGTCATTGATGGATGGGTCATTGCAGGAATGATGCAAAGCCTTGAAGAAGCTCAACCAGAACTTTATAGCTAATCAGAAGTGAAAGCAAGCTTATCGTGGGCTCATGGAAAAGAGCAAATTTACAGCATATTTGAGGGGACTTGTGGGATTGTGTTAAACTTATTAGGGAACACTTAAAGGGGACTCTGAGAGCATATGAAACTTCCTATGGGATGTTTAAAGGAGGGGAAAAAATGGGGAAAAGGAGTGATAGGAATAAGTTGGGGAGGCTTAAGCATGGGATACTGGTTGGACATAAGCATGTTGTGCATTTTTTCAGCCAAACTCTGCATATGATTATCATAATCTCTCCTACCTTCTTAAATCTTATTCCTGACCTTTTTCCTGCCTAAGGGTACTTTATATTCTGCCTGTTTGCAGACATCAAGTCAGCTTAACCAACAAGTAAGATAAGAGTTCCTGGAGCCTGCAACCCATGAGAGATCACATAGTCTGGAGACTGGGTCCTGCAGAGACTAGAGGGTTTGAGAGTTGGCTATGGGGCAATTACAGCTTCAGACCACCTACCAGAGGATGAATTTGTGTGTATGCAGGGGCCAGGGTCATGAGATGTGTTAGCAAGCTTGGAGCCTGATTAAGTTGTGCATAAGAGCAGGATCAGGCCGTTTGTGTTGTCCATGTTTTGGCAATGCTGTTTTTAGGTAGTGGTGGCTGTAAACACATTGCTCTCCTGAATGCTCTCCTGTTAGTGACTGACTGTGTCTGCACTGTGTGTGCTCACACAGGAACAGGGAACATTTGTTCAGGCCAGCTCCTGGTGGACCTAGGGTTAGGAACCACAGGAGCCTGGTAACTTCACATCCCATCCACTTTCAACCTGAACTCCACACAAAAGTCAGAGAGAGGCCTGGATTTAATTCTAGCCATAAAATTTAGTCTCCAAAATATTAGTAATAATAATAAATCACTGCTTCACTGACAAATAAATTACTGCTTCACTGACAAATGCCTACAGCTTTATGCTTTTGTAAAAATGCGAACATAAAACCTCATCTCTCTAAAAATCAGTGAGATTATCCCATAGATTGCAATAGGATGCTAAATTGCTACACTGCTCCTAGTGGCAGTACAAAATTACATATATGGTAGCATTACAATTGTGCAAAATTATACATATTTTAGCATTATATTTGTCTCTTCTATAGCTTGCCAGCTGCTGTCACATCAGTGTACGTCCCATTTCCATGGAGCAACACTCATTTAAACCAGTTATGGTGGAGCCAAAGGGGATGATTTTCTCAGCTGCTGAATAAAATACTCGGTAGATGTAGTTAATTTTGTCTGTTTAGGTCATATCCTGGAGCAGTAAGAGTAAATGTTTAGTATTATAAGTAAACATGGCAAGTGAAGGCTAAGTATCCTACCCTGACATCTTGGCTTCCCTGTGGACTGCACCACAGTTGCCTCAAATTAAAAACAATAAGTAAAACCAGCGCCCAGTCTTGCAAACCCAGGAAGCAGATATCTCTGCCCCTAAGTCTTCAATTACCACCCCTGTTGTCTACAGCAACTCAGATTATTTTGGGTAGTGTTTATTATCTTTTATTGATGACGTGAACCCGGACGATCCCTAAAGCTGCATAGCTAACTGTGTGAAGAAGCTGGGGTTAACCAAGAGAAACGGTGAGAGCATCTGCTGTTGTGCAGGTCTCTCAGGCTGTCTGCAGTGCAAATCCTCTTAGTGCCCTGCCTCTCAGAAAGACAGGGACACAGTGCTGGGTGGAGTCTCTGGGATAGGGGTTAGGCCTGGAAAACCCTTACCAGCACATAATTGTGGCCACATCCTTATTCACCTAACAAGCGTCTTTATATGAATTTCTTGAGTTTAGACTTTTCTCTTTGGGGAACTCTAATTTAAAGGGGCAATCATTTGGAGTAAAAGATGAAAGACACAAGAAGCATGCACTCAATGCCATTTGGACTTTTTCTTTTCTTTCTTACCTCCATTGCAGAGAACATCTGGATCAAACCAACAGCTGGAGTCTGGCTTGGGTGGAGCTCCACTGGGAAAGTGGATAGCCCGGCCTAGGGACTTCACAGAGTCTGAAGACATATCCAGCAAGTGGGTTGGGAAAAGCTGGTTCCCACGACCGTCTGTGTCCAGTATCATGTAGTTACTCAGCCCCTTCCCACAGCTGTCTGTCTCTACTCGGTGGCTAAATCCAGGGAAACTGATGTTTTTTGTGTGCTTAGCTATGTTAGCTCCTGAAACTCTGGCTCCTCTCCTCCGAGCACTGTCTATAGCCATTGCCATGAAGTAAATCGCATCATAAATTGTTCCAAAAAGTGGAGAAACCTAAAAATACAGGAGAAATTGAGGTCAGGATACACTGTTGCCAACCTCTGCTTTGAGATTTGTGGCAAAAAAAATGTCTCACTAGCCAAGCTGCAAACCCAAGAACCGAGCATTAAGGCTTGCAGAGAAATGGGTTTGAAGAATCTTAGGTTGAAGGAAGTTCTGGATCAACCTAATATATGTGTGACTTTGAATATCTGTCTTTTCTTATGGCTGCTTCCCAAAATACAATTTCAAAGTATTTTTAAAACCATGGAAAATTTCTTTATCATAGAAAGAGCCGAGACTCTGAGCTTGATGTTCAGCTGGCATTTTATCACAGCCTCGCTTCAAAGCACTGCGCTGAAACATCTTTCACAAATAGAAGATCAAAGCCATAGGCTTGCCTCCCTAACCAGGTAGGAAAAAAGTCATGCCCAAAGGATTGATCCTCTCTGTCAGAATATTGTTTATTCCTAAGGTGTAAAAACCACACAGTAAACCTGTTTTTTTTTGTACCAGAGCCTTTTCTCTTTGCATTGCTTCCTTCTGTTCCAGACTTGATTTAGGAACCTGTAACTTTCCCCTCCCCTAAAACCACACATGGTAGTTTTTGCAACCACATGGTCCTTAGGTGAACAGGGATTATAGCCATACACTCATAATAAAATGAGGAGTGCTCTTGAGAACCACAGAATTTGACATCTGTAGTGCGATTCATTGACCAGATACAGACACCCACCAGACCTCTACGCTCAACACAGTTCACATGGCCACTGATTATAGTGAAGGAAAATACATGAATGCTTTCAAAGTATGACTCATCTCCTCCTAGAGTAAACATCCATGCAGATCTGATAAATCATGCCTTAAAAGTACTTAAAATTTTTGAAAGCTCTTAGTGAGGCTTGAAGATTAACTCAATTGAATCCTGCATCTCTTCACCAGTGTGACAGTCTCCCCAATTATTCTTGTAATGTCTATAAGGTAGAGACTGACTTTTTTCTTTTACAGGCTGCTGGTGACATTTAGATAATTGTGTTGACAAAGAATAATTTTGACTATAGTGCTGAAAAGGAGGCAGCAATGAACGTAAACATTTCCCTCTGGAAGTATTCAGTATTTCATTTGTCTGTCACATCTCCCCAAATTCTCAAGCATGTGGACATCTTATTCTGGTGCCTTAAAAACTCCATGGACTTTATCTACCTTAGGAGGCACCTCTTCACCTTGGGCCTACTGCAGCTATCACATAGCAAACAAAATCTGAGAGTCTCAGAGACAATGCCTTTCCTCTTGAATTCCCAGCATGATCCTGCATTTGAACCGACTGAGTTAAATTGCCACACATTCAGGAGAAATATCCTTTCCAAACAAATGCAGACCACATCCACCTTTTACCCTATTTCTCTCAAAATAAAAGCACACATCCTGGGGTTTCTCTCACCTGCACTTTCTCTATAACTATTACTTGTTCTATGTTTTCCATTACTAGGTCCCAGAAAGGCCCGAGAGAAAGCATATTTACCTGGGTGGCTTCCAAATCCCTGGTTATTTCACCACTTTCTTTAGCTTCCCTGAATGCATCATAGAAAGTCCTTTCTCCAGATGCCAGTGTGATAGTCAGCACAGCATCGTATGCTTCCTGGAGCTTGCTGTCATTATCAAAGACATTGAATGAGTTGTTTTGGTAAGGAAGACTGTACAGTAAAGTGTCGTACGGAACGAAGACATATCTTCCATCTGCTAGTCCCATTTTCAGACCTTTTGTGAGTAATGTAGCCTGCTCCTTCCCTCCAATGAGCACAGAATGCATGCACAGGACTATAACTGAAACACAGAAATAGCAGAGTTGTTAATTTATGTGGTGTATTCAACAACAACAAAAAAACTGTCTGAACCGGTGAATCAGGTCAGACTCTAAGGGACACCCACCAGTGTGTGTGTGCTGAGGAGCTATACTTATTTTGTTCAACCACTGGAGGTCTGCAACATCTGGCAAAGGCAGCTGTAAGCATCACTCATTTCTGGAGCCATACAAAAGGATGTGGGGAGAAATTTTCACAAAAGTGAGGCACAGGCTCACATGATGGGAAGTCATGGTCCTGTGCTGCCATCAACTGAGAAATATGAGCTTTCCCTTTTTGTGCCCTGAGCTGACAGACACCACACAGTCATTAGCAGTGCCCAAGCTCCACACGTTCATCCTGTCACTGTATATACAGATTTCAGACTGGGTACTTTGTTGTGTTTCAACATCTGGTCCATTCTTGGCCATCTCAGAGTCTAGGTCTTTGCCTGAAAAATGCCATGGGACCAGTGTCTCCATGTCTGGTGGGGAGATGTGAAATACAGCTGTATCTGATTAACAGGTTTTCCACAGTGCTCACTGGCCCTTCATTAAAAAAGACACTCATCTTCTTTCCCTCAAGACAGCATTTCAAAATTTAGACAGTGAGAGAAGTAAAACAGGGCAATGATGCGAAGGAAAATTGCAGAAAAGACCTAAGTGTTACTAAGAGGAGGGAGCAGAATCTCTAGAGTAGCTGTGGTGTCTCCTTAGGAGAAAAAGTATCCTTGGCCAAATAGAAGCAGAAGTGAACAGGAGCATTTTCAGGTTGCCAAATTACAGGAAAGAAACGGATGCTTCTAAGGAGTGCTTCATCTTGTACCACAGCAGAGAGCTTAAGCAGGTCAGATGAATCACATTTGAAGAGGGACGAGTTCTCTCCAGTGGTTATAAAAGGAGCATATCCTCTCTAACTCACATGGAGAGCTGTGATGGTGGTGAGGTGAACCCAACAAAGGTGGATTCGGTCTCAAGCATAGGTTTGAGCAAGGATAAACTCCAAGTTAGACAGCACCTTGCTACCCTTGTTAGTCTTTGGTATAAATGTCAAAGTCTTAACCAAAATGCATCCTCACCTGGATTCACAACGCTAACTGCAGAGGTGTACATCCAGGATTAGAGCTCTATCACAGAACTTTTAACAAGGTTCTGAACCAGAAAAATATGACTTTTTTTCCCAATAGAAAACAGAGCATTCTTTACTACATGTGCTCTACATCAAAAAACGCTTTTCACTGCTTTAGTAAGTGGTGTTAAACACTGGATTTCACTGCTGATATCTTCACTGAAAACAGGTCATATGGACATAGCCTCAAAGCATGAGATTTTTGATAATCCATAATCCAAACCAACGTAAATATGAAATCCTCCTATAAACCCCTCTCATCTTTGCACTTCACAGGGTCAAGCACAGACATTTGTCTACCAAATATTATCTTTTCAGACAAGCTGGACCCAATATTTCAGGTTGTAGAAGACAATTTTGCCCCATCTCCAACATATACGAAATGCCCATGATTCTTTTTTTTTGTGAAGTCCTGGCTCCATAAAGGTCAGAGATAAAATTCTGCTTAACTTACATGACTTCAATATTTCATTCCCTAAGCTATGGCCAATGGATAACAATGTAGTTCCACCCTGGAGAAAATTAAAACCAAGCAAACAAACAAACAAAAGACTCAAAGTACTTACTTCTAATGCCATGAACTGCTTTAATCTCATTCCAGGTGTCTTCAATGCCTTTTTCTCCTTTACGCATGGATGTAACAATGCCTACAGGAAGCCCCTCGTTCCTGAGTGCATTCGCTAAGTTGCTGGCTGTGTCCATCCAAATATCCTCACTGGAAGCAATGATGCCAACATGAGCCCAGTTAAAATATTTCATTATTGTAAACAAAACTCGGGTGGGAGAAGGCAAGGTCCTTGCAAATGTAGGGTGGTGCGTGCTAGAATCTAGTTTGTAATTGACGCACATCCATGAGAAGACGGCTTTATTCCAATTTTCCCCTAAAAATGTAGCCACCTCACAGAAGCCAGGGTTCAGAGGGCCTATGAAAGCTGAAGAAAGCTTTCCAAAGTCAATGAATTTAACCAGAGCTCTCGATGCCTCACATTCCTCTTGCAGGACCACATAATCCAGCCTGTGTCCAAGATTTAGCGAAGGATCTTTGCTTATTCGTCCCACTGCTAACCTGGCAGCCACATGGGGAAAGGCCTTGGAAAAGAAGGGGTCACAGTTCCACGGTCCGAGCAGTCCAATTTTAAAAACAGAACAATGTGCTGGAGAGCAAAGCAGGATTATTCCCAACAGAAACCACCAGAGAGCCTTGATCAATGTCTTGGATGAATTTCCTTTGTTAAACTGATGCAACATGATGTGCCTTGAGAGAACCCAGAACAAGCTGTGAAGACACATGGTTTTACAGGTGGGTAGATCTACACTGATTTTTTCAGGAAGCCAGGCAGTGCACTACCAGCTGCTGGAAGAAAAGTAGATTACATTTTCCTTTCTGTACACATATTTGTTCAGTGCATGTAGATACAGCTGAGTAAGCCCAAATTACACAACAGTTTTCAAGGTGCAAGTCTATGAGGTGCCAAAAACCTGCACAGATACATGAAGATACACCACACAAGCTACTGCACCATGTAGACAAGAGTCCAACTGAGCTACTACATTCCTTAAAAGCACGCTTATATAAACATTTCAAATGTTTTACTTTGCATTCTGAAACTAAGCTCTGAACAATGAGCCTGCTTTGTTTGCAACAGTAAGTATTACCTATGGATATACTACAGTTTTTGTTCTTTGGAAAGATAGATAATTCCCAAATCACACAGACAAACACACATATAAAAAAATAAAAGGGTGAAATGCTCTAAGGCAGCAAGTTTTGCCTATCCAAACTCTTCATTGAGTTTTGGATATGAATCAGAGCCCATACAAACATAAATAAACAAACACATGCACATACTATTTAGTCTCATCTATACATTACAGATACATATGCACATACACATAATTTTAAAGCTTTCTGAAAAGTTTTTTTAAGGATAATCCATGGCAGAGTCTCTCAAACCTGGAAAAATGAAAGGTGGAAAACCAAGCAATAACAAAATGAGGGAAAAGGAGGTATATGATTTGAATTTAGATAAAGAATTGCTAAATGACTGTTCTACTAAAAACATTGTTCGCTCTTGCCTTAAAATATTATTGATTAAAGACTAGGAGACATACTTGTTTTGGGAACAACCACCTCACCCTTCACAGTCAGGCACAGAAACTGCAAACCCATAACAGTCTCCCTGCCATCCATCGTGTCATCCTGTGGCTTAGAAAATTTGCTGATCCAAGCAGGTTTGTGCTCTAAAAATAGCAAGCCTGTTATACCAGCTTACCTGTTCATTACTGGAGAAGTATTTTTACCCTGGATCTTCAGCCACCAAGACATGCAATGGAGAGCACTGCAGTGCAGTATGTGCTGTAAAAGCACCCACAGGTCCTCTAGCTTGAGGGAGAGAAACCTCCAGAAAGAGCCACTCACCAGCAGAGCACCTTTTCGCTGGTGGCAACAGCTACACTTGGACATGGGACCCACCTGAAGGAGACACGATGCATGGTCAGCCTCTACTGCAAATGCTCATGGGTGCCCACCTCCTTCAACTTCTTGCTCGCGTGGCTCACTCCAGCTGCGTGGGTGCTTTGGAACTCTCCATGCCGTGTCAAAAGCTTCCTGCGTTCCTTTTGGTGAGGACTACCCTTCTCCTCCAGGGTTTCATGACCCGAGGTACATCCCCCCAAGGCTTTAGTTCCTCAATGAAGGTCTTGCACAGCTCTTAAGGCTGCCTCACTCTGAACTGCCTTAGTGCGGAGATGTACTCATATCTAACTTAGTAATTGTAGAGATCGCATCTTAAAGCTCTGCCCTTGGATTAGTGGGATTTAGCTCCTGGGATCTGCCCCTGCAGAACAGCTCCTTAAGTCTCTGTGGATGGCAGCTGGGATAGCTCCTCTTCTGCCCTGTAAGCAGGAGAGACAAGAGCTAATGGTACGCAGAATGTTTGATTTCGGGTTCTACCATCCTACTAATCTGCTACAATCCCCTTTTCCCCATTTCTTCCCCATCATGACACACAGAGAACTTTTTACACTTGTATCAAAATCATCTTGGTTATTTCCCTGGGTGTTCTATATGCTTCCCTATAGTTGAGCCCTCTAATAACCCTCTAGCTACTCCAGACACCCTTCTTCCTCAGTGACCTGCCATAAAACTGTCATCCTGGAAAGACCTCCAATGTGCCTGTCCCAGCTAGGAAGCCCCTTGCAATAATTTAGCTGAAGTCACAGGGCCAGTGTTTGTGGTCTTGAGGGAACCATTTATAACACAACACTTTAGCAGTATTAACTTCAAATACATCATATAAATTATACGCATCTCATCGGTGTGTATTCAGGTTCTCTTCATGACTAATGATTATGGGAAGCCAAAAAGCCTTTCAGATGCAATGGGGCATTGATTTCATTCATTTCCTTTCTTTTGTTGATTTCCTTGCACGGCCCAGATCTGGGAAGATTCCTGGACATGTGCTTCATTGAAGACTGTACAAGGTGGTTATCAGGAATTACTACAGTTTCACATTTGAAAAGTACCTAAAAGACACGCTAATGTCAAGCCTAAACTGAGAATGCTACTTGGTATGCTATTATTGCATTAAGTTTTGATCAAAGCATGAAATCAAATGAAGTTTTTTTGCAACTAGAAGTCTGATTTTTTTGAAAGGAACTTAAGTTTTTATTTATTTATATACAAATACACCTCCATCTCCATCATACATCGTATGCCCATTGCTGTCTCATTTCTTTCAGGATTGACAATGTTACTACAAAGTTTGATTTCACTTGGGGTCAGCAGTTCCAAAATCTCCTGGGTAGCTCCACTGATTCAATTCTAGGAGATGGTTATAGCGTTAAAATCTCCTGTGTTGAAAAAAATGTGCATTAGGCATGAAACAATGAAATATTAAAAAATAATCAACTTGGAGCTCTATTTATTCACATAATTACTCTGACCCTTAACAATACGTATTTTCCATAGCCAGGTGGGTTGAAACCTTTATCGTGTTCTCCCTTTTCTTTTGCTTCCTGTTTGCCAGTGAAAGAAAAATCTCTTCTGCAATCAATTAATACCAGTGACAGAAATTCACCCTCCATAGGAAAAGATGGTCATCCCAAATAGATCTGCCATGTCTGTGCCATGCTTACAGTATCCAGGACTAAGGACAACACTCCTACCTTCGCAAAACAAGCATAGCATCATTTGCCTTAGTAAGAAACAAGCAAGGTAAATGAGGCAGATGAGGGAAAAAAACCAAGTTATTAAAATAATTCATCTGACCAGCATTAACATTAACATTTAAAACCCCACATATGCCTCCAAACCTTGCTTATTTTTTCATATCTTCAACTCACCATTACTGCAATAATAACATCACAGAGTGAAGATCACTTTCTAATGCTGTTATTTTGATACCATTGGGTCAATTCCCCACACCCTTCCGTACTCACTGAAGCCAGAACATTTCCCATGGGAAGGTTTAGCCACAGCTGTATCACTTTGCTTTAAATTTTTAGAGCAGAAGAGGGTGCTCTAACATCTCAGTCTGACCTCCCACATCAGCCTGGCCAAACAGCCTCCCAGGAGCTGCTGCTGCTCACAGCTCCTCAAGTGTCCTGGAAATAAAATGCATTTTGTAATTAATTATACCTGGGGGTACCACTGAACAAAGCTGATTTATTTGGTAACCTTCTGCAGCCAGCAGAGATAGGGAAAACTCTTGGCTTCTGTTCTAACTTTCCCCATAAAGTCTCATATCTCCACTGATTATAGAGAAAACTAAAGGAGAGCAGCACAGCAACACTTGTGTTAGCCTTTCTTCATCTCCTCAGAGCCTTAATTAAAAGCTTCAGCCTTGGAGGATCTACCAGGTTCCCACATCTATTATTCCAGCTGTTAATTACCCTCAACATTAAAAATATCCACTTACTGTCTACTGTGTCTGGTTTCAGCTTCCCACAACACTCTCTCACTCCACCTTTGCCTAAGAAACAAAAAAACCAGAAAGCACGATAAATATCACCTCCCTGTAGACATTTGCACATCATAATTAACTCACATCCTAGTCATCCTCTGAGTAAAATAAATAAATATCTCCTTAAGGCTTCTGCCATAGAGCATGCTTTCACTATTCCATCTCTGCAGTGTTCATTTGGCATGCATTTTTAATTTTCCTTCTCTTCGCTAAATTAAAACCAGTATCCATTAGTGAGCCTCTCTCCTCGATGTTGAATATAGAGGTGATGGCATCTTTTATCACCTATTTGATTTTTCATCACTTTAATTCTACAGCTCAGGTAAACACAGTTGCAGCATCATGTTTTCAAGCCAGTCTTTGCTTTCCTTAATGCAAACCTGTGCCTTGGAAATGTGGTATGAATTCTTTATTCCCAGATGTATATAAAGCCATATGGTTTTAGTTTAGTGGATACTTTTTAAATACGTCCATTTAATGAGAGGACCAGACCTATCTGCAAGTTTTATGAATAATGATTTTTATGTTTCTTCCAAATAATAGGATACAGTTATTGAACAGCTCTGAAAAAAAATGAGATCCCAGAAGTTCCACTAGAAAACAGTACCAAAGGAGGCATCCTCATCTACTACTTCATTACATAATATCAATTAATCATTTTTCAATTCCTTACAACACAGACACACTGACTATGTAGCATTAATTTCCTCCTTCAGTACCACCTTTCAGTAGGATGACAATCTGGAAGCATTTAAGAAGACAACGCCACAACTTCACTTTACATGCCAGATTTGTGACTCGTTCACAAAAATTATGTAAATTCAGACTGAGAAGATTTATTACATTTCAGCCTGGCTGTCTGGCATTAGTTAACCTCCATCCTTCAGTTCTTTACAAGTTCCTCTCCATTTTGCCCTTTCCATGACTTTGATTACACATGATATCTACTCAATCTGACTTCAGTTTCTTGGCCATGCAGCACAGGAAGGATTTAATGTCTCGTGGTTTTGGTGGTGCTGGTTTGGGGTTGTTTTTTGGGGGGAGGGCAGGGGTGGGAGGAAGCATGTGCTGCTGTTCCATAAAATCCTGTTTTCAAGTTGCAGTCCAGCATGTGGAATCCCTTTTTCTCCAGATTGTCTGGTTTGCATCAGAGCAGCTACATGTCAGCCTTTAGAGTCAAGTTCAAGTGAGTTCACTTCTTTCCCCAAATGGCTAGATTTATTTGATTTTCTTGGAAGCTGATTTTGTAACCTGTGTGATCTGAGGTCTCTGGCACTGTCATTACTGGAATGTAAGACGCTGCAGGTAGTTTGGATGGTCAATATTAAAGCTGGCATAAAACAGTCTCATAACACTGGACGAGGTATTTACATGTATATTTATTAGGCATCAGAACCTGAGTGTTTAATTTGACAATCTTGTCTCCAGAAGCTCATTATATAGTAATACACAGAGAAAAGCTCCTCTTCTAGGGGATGTTTCCAAATCTCTTAGGATCCAGCTATGATTCAACTTAAGAAGAGGCTACTGTTCATCATTTTCTGTACATGAGGCTTGGCAAGGCTGGAGTTCTAATAAGCGAGATTAAACCAGATACTGGAGAAGACAGATTGTCTCATGTTGTGTTAACTGAAAAAGCACTCACCCAAAGTGTTTAAAATGTATTTTTCTTGAAATATATCAGACTCAAAAAAAGTTCAAACATGTCTGGATAAATGTCTGGAGACCTTAGAAATAGCCAGGTGTCTTATCTGGGAGTAAAGATACCGAGTAGGTCTGTCTCACAGACAGGGAACCTGAAAGAGGATGAGTGTTTGATACATGTTTTTGCAAGCCTGGCCTACACAGAGAAGCCTGGAAACCAACCACAACAGCTCAGTGAGAATGACGATTTCATCGATGGCCTTAACAGCAAATCTGAAGGGGACAGCAAACCCACCCAGCACTTGTAGAGTTCAGCTTGTAGTTCCTTGGATATTAAACAATAAATCACTTCATCGCAGTGCAGCCAAAAAGTCAAAAAAAATATAACACAGTAAATCTTCTGGCAGACAAAGAATGATGGGTTTTGGCCAACTCTGTTCACAGTGAACGGTAACAAGACTTCCAAATACGTCAATGGGCTCATGAATGGCTGGCTGATATTTTGCATGATGACTTACCCTATGCTATGTTGCAAACTTTCCTGCAACCACATAACCTCACTGGAGTAGTCATCAGATCCTGCCAGGTCTGATAAATGCCATTTATCCCTAAATGACACTGAGCTGCGTTTCCTTTACGCTAAGGCTTTACAGACCCCATGGCAGAACTAATCCCAGAGCATCTTCTGTCCCAGGAGGTCTCTCCTAGCCTCTGGCATCTTTGGCAGCTGAAAGAAAATACCCAGTTTCATAACCTTGTCAAAATATCTGAGCTTTCAAAAGTTTTCTGGAGAGACTTTAACTTGGATCCTGAACTATACCACAGGCCACACAGCACTGGTGTCGTACCTTGCGTATCTCAATATATACCTTCGTCCCCTGATATCAGGTTACCCAAACATCTAAGCCAATATTTGGTGTAGAACAGCATCACTAGCATCATTTAAAGGTTTAGAAACTGAGAACATGCAAAGTTTAGATATCTAGTCAAGACTGCATAGGAAATGTATGTACTAGACCCAAAGTTTTATGCTCTTTTTAGTGTGGGGTGAAACAAGACCCGAGAGATACGTTGCGTCTGTTATAACTGCACACTCCTATCATATAGGACTTAGGTCAGCATTTTTAAGATAAAGTCTCTGCATGACCTGCCAGAAGTTACACAAAAGATCATAAAAGACCAGAGACAGAAAGCACTCCAGGCTCCAAGTGGCATGTCCATGTAGCCCTAAACCACTTCTCTGACAGCATCTGGGCTCCCCAACACCCAACTTCTACCACACAAGAGCTCTCCTGTCGCAATACACCTTATTAATTTACCAGCAGGCCATGCAATAATTTCTCATATCCCCATTTTATAACATCACTTCATCCACAATGAGGAGTTACAGAATAAATTAATTTATTAATTAATATGAAGCAAGAATTAGGTATGAACTTTCCTGGGAAGGTGGAAGGTTTTAGCAGGCAGCAGTCTCCAACAACCTGATGACTTCATCTCTTCTGCTTCAGTTATATACATATATAGTCAGTTATATTTTTATATATATATATATATATATATATATACAGAAATTCTGGGCTGCTCTGGCAGTGTCTGGCAGCTGCTTTGCATTGGAGTGTGGCAGAAGAGTCACTGCCTGGCTGCAATCTGGTTCTACTGATGCCTTGCAAAACTGTCTCCCATGGAAAGCCCATGATCTGCCCACGCCTTCCCATTAATCCCCTTTGTGCCCACAAGATTGGGCAACTGCCTGCTCAATTTACTGCTAATTAACTGTCCATATTTCAGACTGTCAGAAAAGCTAATCTGTAGGAATTTCTACTGAATTTTTTTAAAAATTGTATTTACAAACCTTTCTGAGAAACTTCTCTGAAGGAAATATTTTCATTTAACTTTATTTCCAGAGCCTGCACAAAATTTAACAAAGATCAGTGTACCCAGTTTCAGAGCACACCTGCTTTTCAGTGTCCTTTAATTGTCATTCCTAAAGACAGCCTTTGAGGTCACTGTTTCCAAGGGATATTAAAACCACACACAAACTGTTGTAGATGGTTATTTTGTAGTGCTGCTCAAACTAAGTTAACCCAGCTAGAATGATACATCTGTTAAAAACATAATTTAACTCTTCAATAAATCTGAGATCAGACCTAACAGAACAAAAACCCCTCAATGACTCTTTTCCTTTCCCTCCTAGGGGTATAGAAACAAAAAGTCCTGACTATCAAATAACCATCAATACTTGCAACTGAACTAACCACACAAGGGTGAATGGGGGGGGAATAATTAATTGCTCTTATTTACCCTCATGCCAACCATGTGGGCTTTTTTTAAAGGAACTGTAATTTAATGAAGATGTTGACAGAAGCAAGACAAGAAAAAAGAATAAATCGTAGCGTAAACATCACCGTATTTCAAATCTGGAGTCTGCAGGAGTTCCAAGCAAACCTGCAGATATTAATCCCTTCATCTGAAACATACACATCTAGGCTAACTCCTCACTAAGTCCCCATTATCTGCTGCTGCACAGCATGGTACACTATAGCAGGGAACGTGTGGCATGCCCAGGAGAGAGGGAGAGAAAAACAGATCAAAACTACCAGTGAAAATAAGCACTGACCCATCACAAAGGGTCCCTTCCAAAGCAGAGAGAGAAATAAACAGCATGCTCTTCATGGAAAAGAAAGTCCTTCCCAGAAATTTAACTTTCAAAGTATATCTGTGGCCAAAGATCTGGAGCATTAGCAGCTGGGGACCAGCATGGAAGTGCTTCAGTTCATGCAGCAGTTTATGTAAGCTGGGATGAACAGAGGAAGAGTCCCAACAACTGCAGCTCAGCTCTTCTGTTGCCTATTTAAGGGAATTGATAATATCTTTATGTCTTTGCGTGTGAAAGTGTCTCTGCTGATTAAAATTCCGTGAAGGCATACAACTCCTAAGCTGATAATGATAAGCCTCTCAGGCTGACTATGTGTTGCTCTGTTGCCTCCAGTGCTGCTGTGGATGGGTAGCAGGCACAAGGCACAGGTAGTCATTACTAGGAGCACTGCAAGCCAGAATAGAAAACTTGGATGCTCAGGATCATGGCAGAAAAAGGGAAGAGTAACATCCATGTCTGGGGAAGCACAGAATCTGCTGCCCTAGGAACCACCTGGTTTGCCTATGGCCAGGCCAGGCTGCGTGGATGTCTGCAGGGATCCATAGAGAGAGGTGCAGGGAGGTTTATCAAAGGTGGGTCAGGTTTGGCCCTTCCTAAACTGTCCTTGGCTCTGCTGTGCAGGTCCTCACTTACCATGATTCCAGCTTCACTGGTCTTTGCTCCCTATCAGAGACCAAGAATTCTTACATCTCATCTGAGCCCAGACTGCAGCCTCGGCCTGGCCAGTTCTTATTTGACCATTCAAATTGACATCAGAGTGTCTCTGTGATGCTCATTGTGCTCAAAAGTGGAGAAAACAGAGAGGTCTGATGAGAAAAAACTTCCTGAGGTTCTAGGACTGCCTCCTTCTCAGAGTGTTTTAGTAAGGGTATTGTTACCGGGAAGGCAGTTTGTCTTTTCCTATCAGCACTGTCAGCTTCAAGCTGTGAAATAGGAACACAGTTGTTGCCTCCTATCTCCTATCACTTTACCTTCTGCAGCTCTCACTGAAGCAGACCGTGGAGTCTTATACAAGACACTGGAGCCTGGGATACCTTTTCCTGTATTTTGAAGAGTACAAAACTCTTCCAAGCCTGCATCTGAATCAACATCACTGTGAGGGACTGAAATACTGAGTAGATAATGCAGCAGGTGCAGCAAAGAGATGTCACTTCTGTTTCTTCCCTAAGACTCTAGACATATGTGCAAGCAATGTTTTATACTATATTGTGCATTTTATGCTGTTTTTCTTGAGCACTAGACCATTTAGATGAGGATCTGCCAAAAGATTTCATCTGGCTGACAGATAGAGGATTTCAGGAAGTAGTATAAACATGCTATCAGGTATTCAGCTGATGGAAGTGAAGATGCTCATCCACAGCAGTATCAAACTCTGATTCTGGTCCTATAGAATCATAGAATCATAGAATTAGCTGGGTTGGAAGAGACCTCCAAGATCATCAAGTCCAACCCTTAATCCAACACTATCATGATTACTAGATCATGGCACTAAGTGCCACATCCAGTCTTATTTTAAAAACCTCCAGGGATGGTGAATCCACCCCCTCTCTGGGCAGGCCATTCCAATGCCTGATTACTTGTTCTGTGAAGAACTTTTTTCTGATATCCAGCCTAAACCTTCCCTGGCAGAGTCTAAGCTCGTGCCCTCTTGTTCTGTTGCTGGTTGCCTGGGAGAAGAGTCCGACCCCCACCTGTCTACAACCTCCTTTCAGATAGTTGTAGAGAGCGATGAGGTCACCCCTGAGCCTCCTCTTCTCCAGGCTCAACAACCCCAGCTCCCTCAGCCTCTCTTCATAGGACTTGTGCTCAAGTCCCTTCACCAGTCTTCTCTGAACCCTCTCCAGCACCTCAATATCTTTCTTGAACCAAGGGGCCCAGAACTGAACACAATACTCAAGGTGTGGCCTCACCAACGCCGAGTACAGGGGAAGGATCACTTCCCTCGTCCTGCTGGCCACACTATTCCTGATGCAGGCCAGGATGCCATTGGCCTTCTTGGCCACCTGGGCACACTGCTGGCTCATGTTGAGCTTCCTGTCAACCAGCACTCCCAGGTCCCTTTCCACGTGACTGCTCTCCAGACACTCTGTCCTCAGCCTGTAGCGCTGCATGGGGTTGTTGTGGCCAAAGTGCAGGACCCGGCACCTGGCCTTGTTGAACTTCATCCCGTTGGACTCAGCCCATCTCTCCAGCCTATCAAGGTCCCTCTGCAGAGCCCTCCTGCCTTCCGGCAGGTCAACACTCCCTCCCAGCTCAGTGTCATCCGCAAATTTACTTATGATGGACTCAATCCCCTCATCTAAATCATCAATGAAGATGTTAAAAAGAACCAAACCCAACACTGATCCCTGGGGGACACCACTGGTGACCGGCCTCCAGCTGGACACAGCCCCATTCACCAGCACTCTCTGGGCCCGGCCATCCAGCCAGTTCTTAACCCAGCTGAGAGTGCACCTATCCAAGCCATGGGCTACCAGTTTATCCAGGAGTATGCCATGGGAGACAGTGTCAAAGGCTTTGCTCAAGTCCAGATAGACCACATCCACAGGCTTCCCTTCATCCATCAGGTGGGTTACCTGACCATAAAAGGAGATCAGGTTGGTCAGACAGGACCTGCCCCTCACAAAGCCGTGCTGGCTGGGTCGGATCCCATGTCCATCCTGAAGGTGCTGTGTGATTGCACTCAGGATGATCTGTTCCATAACCTTGCCAGGCACTGAGATCAGGCTGACAGGCCTATAGTTGCCCGGGTCCTCCTTGCAGCCCTTTTTGTGGATTGGCGTGACATTTGCCAACTTCCAATCATCTGGGACCTCCCCAGAGAGCCAGGACTGTTGGTAGGTGATGGAGAGTGGCTCGGCAAGCTCTGCTGCCAACTCCCTCATCACCCCAGGATGGAATCCATCAGGTCCCATTGATTTGTGTGGATCCAGGTGGCTCAGTAATTCATAGACTATTTCCTCCTGGAACACAAGGGAACCATTTGGTTTCCTGTCTCTATCTGTGAGCTCTAAAGGCCAGTTATCCTGAGGGCCACCTCTCTTACTGCTGAAGACTGAGGCAAAGTAGGTGTTGAGCACCTCAGCCTTCTCCTCATCCCAGGTAACTATGTTCCCCCCCAGGTCTAACAAAGAATGGAGGTTTTCCTTGCCCCTCCTTTTGTTATTAATGTATTTATAGAAGCGCTTTTTGTTATCCTTAACAGAAGGAGCCAAATTAATTTCAAATTGCGCTTTTGTTTCTCTGATTTTCCTTCTGCATGTTTTCACTATAGTCCTATACTCTTCCTGAGTAGTCAGCCCTGCCTTCCACAGTCGGTAGTCTCTCTTTTTATCTCTGATTTCCTTCAGTATTTCCCTATTCAACTATGGTGGTCGTCTTCCCTGGCAGCTTGCCTTTTGGCTAATTCGTATAGCCTGTTCCTGTGCACTCAAGACTTTTTCCTTGAAGCACATCCATCCCTCTTGTACACTCCTGTTTTTGAGGAGTGTGTCCCAGGGTGTGTTTTGGACCAGTCTTCTGAACAGGTCAAAATCTGCCCTCCGTAAGTCCAGCATAGAGGTTTGATTGGTGGTCCTCCTCACATCCCTGAATATTGAAAACTGTATTATTTCATGGCCACTGTGCCCCAGTTGGTCTCCGACCACTACATTTCCCACCAGTCCCTCTCTGTTTGTAAACAGCAGATCTAGTGGGGCCCCACTCCTGGTAGGTTCATTTACCTGCTGGAGCAGGAAATTATCCTCCATACACTCTAAGAATCTCCTAGACTGCCTCTTCTCTGCTGTGTTGATCTCCCAGCAGATATCTGGCAGGTTGAAGTCACCCACAAGAACAAGGGCTGGCGATTTTGAGACATCTGCCAGCTGCTTGTAGAATAACTCATCCCCTTCATCATCCTGGTTGGGTGGCCTGTAACAGACTCCTACCAGGATCTCAGTCTTGTTATCCTTCCCCTTGATTCGGGTCCACAAGCACTCAACGCTATCGTTGGTGACCTCAAGTTCTACGGAGTCAAGAGACTCTCTAACATACAGAGCCACTCCTCCACCTCTCCTACCCTGCCTGTCCTTTCTGAAGAGCTTGTAGCCACCTATGATAGCACTCCAGTCATGCGAGTCGTCCCGCCACGTTTCTGTAATGGCAACCACATCATAGCTTTCCTGCTGCATGATGGCTTCCAGCTCCTCCTGTTTATTGCCCAAACTGTGTGCATTAGTGTACCTGCACTTCAGCTGAGCTGCTGATTTTACTTTTAATTCAGTCTTATCACCCCTGGGTTGAACTTTGGAGAGCCTGATATCCCAGCTTCTATCCTTTATCCTTTGGGTGGAAAGGCCAAGGAGAAGTTCTCCTGGGCCAAGAGGAACCTTAGTACTGTAAAGCACATAAGGATATGCTTAACTGTGAGAATCAACACTTCGAACATTAGCTCAGCTCCATGTGTTGCAGCTGGTCTCAAAAAGACTACAGCTGTCTTCCTGAAGTTTTCAGGTGGCTATTCTAGTTTCTGAAAACTCCTGTGTCATGAGATGCAACAAAGATGGGTGCTGAGGAGTATTGTGAGCAGAGCAACTTGCATGTTCTTCACAGGATACCGAGGCAGGTCCAAAGAGGTGGAGAGTACCTCAGGAGGTGGGACAACTGGTTTCAGGGATTCCTGTTTGTCACAGGCTTTTTATAAGACCATAGGAAAATCATTTCATGCATACAGCAAAGATAAGAAGCCTGGCTGAAAGACTTTAAAAGGGGAGATATGAATCAACCTTAAGCAAACCACTACGTACCAATTAACAGACTCTTCTTCCCATCCTTGATCTGTGTTTCTTCTTCCTGCTTGTGTTCACCACCTTCTCGCCAGCATAGGCAGAAGGACACCCACCCAAAATTTCCTGCCTCTGCTGCCATTCTCAGGTACTGAGTGCTTTGTCAAAGCCCTGATGTGGGAGATGTTAGAGCAAATCCAGCATGTCTGTGACTTACAGTGAGCTGTCTTATATGCTTTTGCAGTTCACAGCCCTCAGCCAGGGGCATGTAACTCACTGAATCTTCCCTTTATCTCAGCTGTCCTCTAGCAGCATAGCCAGTGCCAAAAGTGACTCTAACACTGAGGGGACTTATTTGTCTTCACTCTTCCTTGGTTCTTCAAGGAGAAGATGAAAACAACCTGACATCTGGTTGCACTTTACTGCCATACTGGCTTATGTCACAGCTTTCTTCCACAGTCTTTATTTTCTTTATTAATCACCTCTGAACAACATAGCTGACACACATTCTGCTCATGCCCCGTGTACTCCATGAATGCTCCCTCTCTGTTACACTGCACATCTTTCCAACCATTTAGGCTGGAAAGCCACTCAGCCTGGAGTAGCTTGGACCCTGGGCTTCCCTCTCATACCCTGGTCACACTCCAAACCCCACCAAAGTCAATTCCCTGTCAATCAGACATGATGCATAGATATCTGGTCTGTCCCAGGGATTTTCTTCTCCAGGAAAGATACTTCTGCTGGACACAAGCACTTGCAAGTGAAACAGAGCATAACAAGGGACGATGTTTCTATTCTCTCTACCATATATTTTATGAAGCACAGTGTGATTTGCTAGTTCGTCATCCATACTAAAGTGTTGCCAGCAGGATTTTGATCCTTAAACCAAACTGAAATCAGTGCTGATAAAATATATTTCACTTAACTCCACTTTCTTTTCATATTTGGGGAACTCCTGTTCAAAAATCCCTTGGTCTTTCCACGAAACCACTGAGAACAGTTTGTTTCTCCAATTAAGAGCTGCTCTGGAGAGGAGAGTGGTGAGCCTCTTTCATTGCCTCATTTTAATTAAGTTTTCCTCATGGTGAACGTCTGAGGATAACAGACGGCTCAGAGGACTCCCCAGATGCCAGATTTATAACCACTCCTGATTTTATGTTACTCTGAATTTTTTCCCTGGGTCTCATCAAGACATGTATGTAAGAGTCTTTGCATTAATGAGCAAGTCAGAGCTGCAGCCCCGACTTAACACACCCTGCAGCTGCAAAATAATGTTATAAAAACACTTAATGAAGCATGATGGCTGAAAACACCCAGCTCATTCCTCCAGGGAATGCAAATGCCCTCAGCCATGATTAAAGTGATGCTTGGACCCAGTGGCAGGGTGGAGGATGGTGTTGCCTGCCTGGTGCACGGTGTCTATCACACGTTGTTGTGTTGGACAGTAGTGGGGCCTGTGGTTCATCCACTATCCTGCTGCACTGGGAGAAGGGAAGTAAGGCTGACCTCTCCACAGCAGTGAGGCCAAGACATTGAGAATGGCAAGATGAAGCCTTTGTTCTAAAACTGGGGGATCTGAGTGGCCCAGAACCCCGAAAGTGGAGTTGGGGGCTGGTCCAGGGAGTGGTCTCTTTGGATGAACAGCAATGGGCATTGGATGAGAAGCTGGGTCCTCCAAAAATGCCTTGCACATTGAGTTTGTCTCTCCTTTCCTGACATCCTTTGAAAATGGCCGTAAGTTGCGCCAAGGGGAGATTCAGGCTTGATATTAGGAACTATTTCTTTACTAAAAGGGTGGTCAGGCACTGGCACAGCTGCCCAGGGAGGTGGTTGAGTCACCATCCCTGGAGGTATTTAAAAAAAAGGATAGATGAGTTTTTGAGGGACATGGTTTAGCCGATGATGGGTGCGGTTGGACTCGATGATCTCAAAGGTCTTTTCCGACCGGATGATTCTATGATTCTACGAAAATTCCTTTCCTCCCAGCACTGCCCTTCAGCTGTAAGAAATCCCCTCCCTGCTGTGCCTGGTGACAGATGCCTTCCCTGCAGTGGCACTGTTGTGGATTTTACCCCTCCCATTGATGTCAGGACTGGTTTCCATGTTCACAGGGTACCCAAGCTTCCATGGCACTTATTGGTTTTGAAGCCATCAGGGAGCCTGCAAAGTAATTCACTTCCCCCTAAAACATTGGAGCAGTGAGCAGCTGGATTTAACTGTGCTCCCCTGTATGTAGTGACATATAGGTTGTCCTCTGGGTCTAACACATTAGTGCGGTGTTACATGTGCCACAGGTAGGAGCTGCATGCCCTGCTGAAGCTGCAATGTCCTAGACCATCTCCTACCAGCACTTACTTGGTCACCTAATGCCCTCTGAGATCCATAAGATATCCTGCTTTGTTTTATATTGAGTTTTCAAGAAAATCAGAGGTTCTTTCCACAAAAAAAAAACAAACAAGGACCTCCCATAGGCTGTGTCTTATCTATCATCAGCCCTGTGTAGACAGAATCATAGAATCATGGAATCATACAATTGTTTATGTTTGAAAATATCTTTAAGATCACCAAGTATAACCTTAATCTAGCACTGTCAAGTCCACCACTAAACCATGACCCTAAGCTCCACATCTACAAGTCTTTAAATACTTCTAGGAACAGTGATTCAACCATTTCCATAGGCAAACTGTTCCAATGCTTAACAACCTTTTTGGTGAAGAAATTTTGCTAATTATCTAGTCTGAGCCTCCCCTGGCACAACTTGAGGTCATCTCCTCTCACCACTTGTTGCTTGGGAGAAGAGACCAACACCCACACCCCTACAACCTGTAGAGAGTGAGAAGATCTCCTCTCAGCCTCCTCTCCTCTAGACTAAATAATCCCAATTCCCTCAGCTTCTCCTCACGGGACTTGTTCTCCAGACCCTTCATCAGTTTTGTTGCCCTTCTTTGCACATGCTCTAGGAATTCAACGTCCTTCTTGTAGTGAGGAGCCTCACCATTGCCAAGTACAGGGACACAATCACTTCCCTATTCCTGCTGGCCACAATATTTCTGATACAAACCAGGCTGCTGTTGACCTTCTTAGTCACCTGGGCACACTGCTGGTGTCACATGAGGCTGTTGTGGCCCAAGTGCAGGACCTGACACATAGCCTTGTTGAACCTCATAGAGGTGGCATCAGCCCATCAGTCTAGCTGGTCCAGATCCATCAGTACAGCCTTCCTTCCCTCAAGCATATCAACACTCCCTCACAACTTGATGTCATCTGCAAGCTCACTGAGGATGCACTCGATCCCTTTGTCCAGATCATTGATAAAGATACCGAACACAACTGGGCTCAGCACTGAGCCCTGGAGAATACTGCTTGTGACTGGCTGCCAACTGGATTCAACTCCTTTAACCATCACTCTTTGGGTCTGACCATCCAGCATTTTTTTACCCAGTGAAGAGTATGCCCATCCAGGACAAGAGCAGCCAGTTTTTCCAGGAGAATGCATTATCCAGGGCAACTCAGGTGACAGAGGGTGCCCCTGCACATGTGGCTGGTCTGACCCTAGGAGTGTTCTTTCCCCTATTCCAGCCAGTGTATGATCAGGAGCACCCAGGAGAGCTACATCTGAGGCAGCTAAGAAGCAAGATTCAAGTCAATGACTAAGATGTCCAAATCTCTTGGGAGCCTGAAAATGTCTTATGTACCTGCAAACTTGTGGTTGAGCAGCACCTCAGATCAGTGCAAATTAAACAGCACCAGTAGATAACAGCCTTTGCAGAGCAGACTGGTGGTCTCCATCCAGCTGCCAGTGGACAGACATCCACATCATTAGCACTGTAATTGGCATCCCCAGGAGATGGATGAGCAGATTGTGGAGATGATCTATGGGCTTGTCACTCTTCATTAGTGAGGAGAAGAGGGGAAGAACAAGTATTTTATCCCATTACTGGTCTGAAAAGGTAGGAGGGAAAGGAGCTAGAGGAAAGGAGTGAGGGAAAGGAGCATTGATCTGCCAAACTAAAGGTTGCCTGTTACCATTGGTCCGTTTTGCATGCACCAGCAACACAAAAGTGAACAGAGAGCATCAGTGAGGACTGGGACTGGGACTGGGACTGGGACTGGGACTGGGACTGGGACTGGGACTGGGAAGGGTGGGACGGGAGACAAACTAGAGAGGAAAGCCACCTAGGAGGAATGTGGTCAAATACAGTGAATGGGCACAGAGATGCTTGGAATATGTTACTCAGGGAAGTTATGGATGCCCCCTCTCTGAAAGCGTTCAAGGTCAGGCTGAATGGGGCCTTGAGCAGCCTGGTCTGGTGGGAGGTGTCCCTGCCCATGGTAGGAGTGTTGGAACTGGATGATCTTTAAGGCCCCTTCTAACCCAAACCATTCTATGGTCCTATGACTCCATGTAAGAAGGGAACAGACAAGCATAGCCCCAACGCCAATGGCATCTTGGTCTGTATCAGAAACAGTGTGGCCAGCAGGACCAGGGCAGTGATTGTGCCCCTGTGCTCGGCACTGGTGAGGCCACACCTCGAGTGCTGGGGTCAGTTCTGGGCCCCTCACTACAAGAAGGACATTGAGGTGTTGGAGCAGGTCCAGAGAAGGGCAACAAGGCTGGTGAAGGGGCTGGAGAACAAGTCCTGTGAGGAATGGCTGAGGAAACTGGGATTGTTTAGTTTGGAGGAGACGGAGGGGAGGCCTCATCACTGTCTATGGCTGCCTGAAAGGAGGCTGTGGGAGAGCGAGTGTTGATCTCTTCTCTCAAGTGACAGGTGACAGGACAAGGGGAAATGGCCATGAGTTGTGCCAGGGGAGGTTCAGACTGGATATTAGGAAGAATTTCTTTACCGAAAGGGTGGTCAGGCACTGGAACATCTGCCCAGGGAGGTGGTTGACTCACCATCCCTGGAGGTGTTTAAAAAATGGGTAGATGAGTTTTGAGGGACAGGTTTTAGCAGATGATGGGTGCGGTTGGACTCAGTGATCTCAAAGGTCTTTTCCAACCAGAAGATTCTATGATTCTATGAAAAGGGAAAACCAGAGAGAGACGACTCAACTCTGCTGGTCCTTCCAGTGCTGCAGCCGCAGCACAGATGGACCTGGCAAAGTCTATAGGTCCCCATGCATTGGGATGCTCAGTATGCCATCCTGCCAGGGAGTGTGACAAGCCACAGTGCTCATATTCCAACATAAATACTTCATTCCCAGGACCAGGGTTATAAATGAGAGGCTCTTTCTGTAAAATATAGCTGCAGGATCCCAGCTGTGTTTCAGGGGGATCATCTTCATATTTTACCAAAACCACTGTGGAAAAAAAGGGGGGGAGGGGGAATGCTAATTGCTGAGTTTTAGATGGCACAGGGTTGGACACTGAGGGAATTAGTTTAATTTCCTGCTCATGCAGTGCATTGTCTTGTCCTTTGAAGGCTGGAGGCCCTCTGTGTGCATGGTAATCAGTGCTCAGCTACTGTTTTACAGCAAGGCACTGAGATGAAATAGTTGCCCAGAAATAGGTGGTTTAAAGGAATCTCTCACTGCATCTCATGTTCAGTGGGTGAGAGCTAACAGCAAGGAATGTCACCACAATTACCCTGAGAGAGTGCCTCCAGGTCCAAGTACACATAGTCATGTGACTACTACTGTATCTGAGCAATCAAGGATGTGGTAAGAGGAATTGTTGGATCAATTTTCAGCTTTGTGACCTTCCAGAGATCTCCCAGCACCCTCTGGCCAAGGGTTTCTGTCTCTCATCACTGTACTTAAACTCCATTTAACTGGTAAAGCACCTTACAGCTTCAATTACCCCTCCTCCCAAGTAGGGAGGCTGGGACATGTCAAGGTTGGGGTTCTGGCTCCCTTCTAGACATGAGCCAGGGTGTCAAAATGAACCCACTGCTTTAATTAGGTGCTAAAAGATGGGGATTAAATCACCTCCTACCATGCTTTTTTCTTCATCTGTAACATGTAGACAATACCTCCTCAATACCTCCTCAACCCACTGATATGAAGAAAAATACATGAAAATGGTGAGGTACTTCATTGCTATGGCAACAGGAACAATTGATTTATGGGTGGATGGAGTCAAGTTGAAATGAGAATGGAAATGCATTTGTGTCTCCTGCTCTGTTTATACATGGGTCTTTATTTATTGGTGTTCCCACTGTGCATTCACCCAGGAACAGAGCACGAAATGCAGTCACTACTCCCTGGCCACAGGGCATGGTCTCCTGCAAGGATCTTATGTATCTCTATCAACATTCTTTATTTCTGAGGTCTTGTAAAAGAGACATGTCTCCTCCAGAGTTTATTTAGCTGGAACTGTCTTGTTGTAAACATCAGGTCAAGGATGAGAGTACTAACCCCCATTATTTCATTGTCTGGCAGAAAAACAGATAAATAGAGGAAAAGTAAATAATTCCCCCGAGTGGACATCTGTGCTGATGTTAAAGGATCTCCCAGCAAGAAATACAGAAAGGGTCAGGCTTTGCAGTGAGTTAACTTTTGCAGTAGGAGAGATGACTGTGTTAGAATCTCTGTTTTGCAGAGAACTTGTCCAGCCCTCACCCTTAGAGATGACCCCTCCAGCAGGGTGGGCATCTCTGCTCACAGCAACCATGTCTGCAAGGCGAAACCTTGTTTGAGGGCAGAGGACACACTGTTCTAGGGAAATGAAGCCCTGACACCAACTCACGCAGTGACTAAGCAGAGCCTAGGCATGGTGATGTAGGAGGATAAAGTTTATTGCTAGCTAGATTTCAGTTTGTACCATTGCAGTGTCAGAAAGCTGCATAATTAAACTCACTTAGCTTAGTGACAGTTTGGTTCCAGGGTAGACCAGGAGAGATGACTGATGGTACAATGAAAAAAAATAAATGTCTTCACAAACTGTACAGCCTGGAGCTCAGCAACGTTGGCTTAGACTTCTGTGCTACAGTGATACATGAAGCCAAACACATCAGGCTGAGGTCTCTGGGTCTGCTCTCATCAGTGCCAGAGTCGTCAGAGGCAGATTGTGACTCAGGGTTCTCAGCAAAATTGGGGTTTGATTAAAAGCTAAAATATGGTGAGAACCAGTGGCAGGAATGGTAACTTCTGCAGCTGAACACTAGATCGAGGGGGGCAGGTAGTCCCTCAAGGGAGAGAAAGCCTAGGATGGGGCCAGGGGCGGGTGACTCCTGAATTCTGGAAGCAGGAGCTCGCATGTGGGTGCCTGTCACAGAGCAGGGGTTCCCAGCAGCATCAGTGGGTGATTTAAGTGGGCCCCTAAGGAGCACCAGCGACAGGAGTGCTGTGAACAGCAGCAGGCAAACAGGCACAAGGCTCATCAGATGGGCATGGGAAGGCAGTTTGTGAAGGCAGGCTGCAGGGAGAGCACACTCTCCAAACTCAGGAGGTAAGTTCAGATGGTGGGTGGGAGTCCAGTCATGGTTTCCACCTGGCAGGAGGCTGCATCCCCAGGAAAGCACACAGCTGTCCCAGTCTCTGGCTGCAGGGAATGCCACCAGCTTGCACTGAAAACAGACAGCAGCAGAGGCAACAGCTGTGTAAGGTGTGACCAGGTGGATTATCTCCTGGGCCTGGTGGCAGAGCTGCGAGAATAAGTAGGTGGGCTAAGGAGCATCAGGGAATCTGAGCAAGAAACTGACTGGTGGAACCACACCCTGACCTCTCTGAATCATGAGCAGAAACAACCACTGGAAAAAGCTTCTGATCAAAGCGATTTGGTATCCTCCCTCCTCAGGAAGTAGGCAGGAACTTAAAGGAGAGTAAAGAGTGGAAGCCAGTCCACAAAGGGGGGGGGCAAGCGAACCCCCTCCTTGCCCACAGCTCCCCAGGTGCCTCTGCACAGTAGATACAAGGCTCGAGCTGGGGAGGATCAATCGGTGAACAATGTGATTATCAAAAGAGACTTCAGGGCCTAGGGACACCTAGTAAGGGAATCTGAGGCCCAGGCAATTCTTTCCTCCCTCCTTGAAGTTGTGGGCAGTGGCACTGGAAGGAACAGACAGGCCCAGTCTATTAACACATGACTCTGTGACTGGTGTTACCACAACAACTTTGGGACTTTTGCTAATGGAATGGCCTGCACAGTACCAGGCTTACAGGTATCAAATGGGAGCCACCTTTCTCAAAGAGGTAGGAGGGTCTTCGCTCAGAAGTTTGCACAGCTCATTGACAGGGCTTTAAACTAGATGTGATGGGGGAGGGGGATAATACCAGGGGTCTGTACTGGGACCAGTACTGTTTAATATTTTCATTGACCATTTAGGCAGTGGGATCAAGTGCACCCTCAGCAAGTTTGTGGATGACATTAGGCTGAGAGGGGCAGTGGTCACACCAAAAGGATGGGATGTCATCCAGAGGGACCCGGACAAGCTGGAAAAGTGGGCCTGTGTGAACTTCATGAGGTTAAACAAGGCCAAGTACAAGGTCCTATACCTGGGTCAAGGCAATCTGCAGTTCAATACAGGATAGGGAATGATGTGATTGAGAGAAGCCTGGAGGAGAAGGCCTTATGGATGCCGACTGATGAGAAACTTGAACTTGTGCGAGCAACGTGCGATCGCAGCCCAGAAGGCCAACTGTGTCCTGGGCTGCATCAAATAAGCATTGCCAGGGCGTGGGAGGTGGTTCTCCCCCTCTACTCCACTCTTGTGAGACCCCACCTGGAGTACTGTGTCCAGTTCTGGAATTCCCTACATAAGAAGGAGCTGAAAGTGTTGGAAAGGGTGTAGAGGAGAGCTACAAAGATCATCAGAGGGCCGGAGCTCCTCTGCTATGAGGACAAGCTGAGAGAGTTGGGATTGTTCAGCCTGGAGAAGAGATAGCAGCCTTCCAGCACCTGAAGGGGGCTACAGGAAAGATAAGGAGTGACTTTTTACAAGGGCAAGTAGTGATAGGATGAGGGGGAACGACTTTGAACTGGAAGGAGGAAGATTAAATTAGACATCAGGGTGGTGAGACACTGGCACAGGTTGCCCAAGGAAGCTGTGGATGCCCCCTCCCTGGAAGTGTTCAAGGCCAGGTTGGGTGGGGCCTTGAGCAGCCTGGTCTGGTGGGAGGTGTCCCTGCCCATGGCAAGGGGGGTTGGAAGTGGATGGGTTTTAAGGTCCCTTCCAACCCAAACCATTCTATGGTCCATGAGTGTAGGAAATAGAAGAAGAAGGAACAGATCTGGAAAAGGGGGAGAGGTGGCTGTCCTGGCATTGTTGTCTTGTTTCCCTTGACACTCTGTTGCCATAGATAACTGATGGCTGTACCTTGAGAAGTTGACTTCAACAGTTGATGATTTATGTCTACTGACCATCCTGATTTATCCTGAACCAATGCTAGAGACTGTTTAGGTGCGAAAGGACAAGTAATCTTCTGTTGACCATCTCTTTTCTGAGCTGCTGCACCTTTCAGGGCCTTTGTTAAAGGAAACTGCTTCTCAGTGACTTTGAATTGCTCCAGGACTCCCCTGTAGGGTTGCAGTGTTACAGGTAAGGTGTTGTCTTTGAGAAAGGTGGATTGCTAAGCCAGTGCCACTATGAATGTAGGCAACAATACCAAGAGCAGCTGTCCACTCACCTAACTTACTGTCAACTGCTGTGAAGGGCAGTCCAGCTCCATGTTTGATGTCAGTTCTTCATGGGAGGCTGCAAATGCCACCTCTGAATTCAGCAATAAACCACTCTGTGCACCTCAGCTCTAGTTGTTTGATCTGCTCTAATAAGGAGCTGTGCCTTGAGATATCTGGTCAGGGGATTTTTTCCAGATTTGCTTTAAAGTAACAGATATCAGGATTGGTATTGTCCCTTTAAGACTAGGTTGTACATCACTATCTAAATTTATTTACATGAAATCAGAGGAATGTTTAACTGGAAGGACCTCTGGATAGCACCCTGGGTTCATGCAGCTCATACAGCTGCAGCAGGTGTGTTCTACATCTATCCCAACAGAATAATCCATGTCAGGGCATGGACTCTAGCACAGTTCTGAAGTTGTACAGTCCATTTTAGTGCTAATGAGTTGGTGATATGTTGTCTCATGCCAGCAAATAGATCAGGCAAGGCCCAAGCAGTCTGGAGGAGAGCAAAGACCAAAGGTCATTCCTATTAGGCAGTGTGTTAGAGAATGTTTCTTAGCAGAACAGATAGTCCAGAGAGATCCATGGAAAACCACCAATAAGATGTCACACTTCCCAGAAGCCTAAAGAAAATTCAAATCCTTAGCAGAATGGCCCAAAAGCCACAGGAACTAGAAAGCCATGTAGCAAGAATGCAGGAAGAATCAAGAGTACACACATGTAAGAAACTGACACTGGTTGTGGTTTTAAACAACCTGCTTGCTTGTATCACCAGTTGGATTTCCACTTCGTGTCCATTAAAGAAGTGGGTCACATCTCTAAAGAAGAAAGGATAAGTACCTACTCCTGGCCATCATTGCCCCGTGCTGAGTGTTGTTTTACAGGCAGTGTAAACCTCTGCAGCAATTTCTTACAAAGTGAACAGTTATGTTTAACTTTTAAGCAGCATAGATCTCCACATATGTTTATAACACATGCAGAGGATCATTAAGTTTTTATTGTGCAACTCTAGAAGAAAAAAAAAAACCAAAACAAAAAACCCCCAAGATATCAAGCAAAATTTTGCATATAAATGGCATATATTTACCTCACGTGTTATATTTTGATTAGAGATGAAACAGAAGTGTTTTGGAACTGTTTACCCAAAAGAAAATTAAAGAGGCTTGTCTGAGGGGAAAAGGGTGACATCTCGAAGCTCTTTGTCAACACCCTTGATTAATAACTTTCCAGATGCTTCTAGTAAGCCTCAGGGTACCTATTGGATACAGTTGTGTAATAACACCATTGACAATATCAGAAAGCCTCTTCAGTTTTGGTCTGATGCATTTTCTTGCAGATACATAGAAAAGGAGGTACAGCATAACAGCAGTAACAAATAACAGAGCTGGAAATACATGGCAGCAACTGGAGCTCTCATTAAATATTAAGCAATATGAAGGTTCAGCATGCTTTGGTTTTGTGGCTTGGGCCTTTATATAGAGAGGAATTGTTTGCAAAGATTCAGTGTGGGATTAGATTTCCAAACTTTTCAAAGCCTGAGGGGTGCTTGGATGGAAAGCAAAGGTTTAGTTTATTTGCTAAATAAAAATAATAGCAGGTTCTGGTTGCTATGATTGGAAAAAAAAGATGTTTTGCCGAGTTGGAAGAAGCAGATTTGAAACTAAAATCAAAACGTAAATAACAACAATCATTTAGAGGGGAAGAGAGTTACCAAAATCCCAGTAGGTAACCTACAGGTGAATTTATCCACTTGGTCTGATGTTTAGGTCATGATCTACACAACTATGAGCAGTGCAGAGAAGGGGAGGATTTTTCACTATTTGGTGATGAAGGAATTTCTGAAGAAGCTCCTGGTTTCACATTTAAAATAAGCAGGAATGACATTTATTTTTCACTTGGGAAAATTTGGGAAATTTGCTTTTGGGAAATGTAGGTACATGGTAGCTGCACATAAAATATAGCCCAAGCTTTGTCTCAGAAAGTCTCTAAATCACATGCTATTAAAAGCTGAGAAGGTCCATTAGGAAATGTTCTCTGTATCTTTGTCCTTTACACCTTTTCCTACAGGTTCTCAGTAGACACGTCAGAGACAGAACACTGACACAGTTTCACATTTCTCTAATTCATAATATTTTTGTCCACATCACCACTGTGATATTAAGAAAATAAATGCATTTAGCTGGGTAAAAACATATGACTGACTAATATAATGTCCTAAGAGCTGTCATTTCTGTCACAGCAGTTTTGTCTGAAATCTTTGCCAAAAAGTAATAGCATGAGAAGGCATGACCCTAGTGGGGACTTGCCAAGATCTGGAAGGGTGAACATGTGGTTAACAGATGTAGCAATGATTGTGTAAATTATTGCCTTCCTTTATGAGTCTGACACCACAGTGCAGTTCACACTTGAAGATGAGCACATCTAACATTGTAGGAAAGAAATAATGAGTGGGCATGTCTTCAGTTGCAATCAAAAATGACATCTAGGTGTGACTGGCAGATGACTAGTTAAATTAGGTTCTGGTTCACTCTTCTAGACCATCACATCCCCACACTGACCTACATTATCCTCACTTTTGTCTTTTTAGATTGTCTGCCAATGTTTTCTTATCCTATTTTGCACTCTAATGTGTCTTCTGTTCAAATAGAGGCTGGCTGACTTTTATTAATGATGGCCATAGTTTACAGTAGTAAATCCATAAAACAAATTATATTCTCTGAAGCAAAATGGCCATGGACTATTCTGAGCCTGGTCATCCCCCCAGCCTGGTGTGGCTAGTGTACAATATTTCCTGTAGCCCACAGCACCCACAGTAGTAAGGTGACTATTGACACCTTCCCCACTGCTGCCCCTGAGTAACCAATGTGCAGTAACAGGTAGTCAACCAAGGCACGGCTTCAGCACTCTTATAGACTACAGTTACAGTTATTGGCACTGTTGGGAGTTTCTTTGATTGCTTTAAGGCTTCACTGCTGTCTCACTATTGTTTGTGTCAAATGGATGCATGATACTTGACCCAACCTGTTTCTAACAGAGCTCATCACTCTCTACAACTCCCTGAAAGGAGAGGTTGTAGCGAGGTGCATGTTGGTCTCCTCTCTGAAGTAACAGGTGATATTACAAGAGGAAAAGGACTCAAGTTGTGCCAGGGGAGGTTCAGATTAGATTTCTTTACTGAAATTGTTATCATGCACTGGTAGGACTGCCCAGGGATGTGCTTGAATCAACACCCCTAGAGATATTTAAAAGATGTGTAGATGAGGTGCTCAGGGACATGGTTTGGTAGTGGATGAGTATGATTTGACTCCATGACCGCAAAGGTCTTTTCCAACCGAACGATTCTATGATTCTATCATAACTGAGGAGGATCTACACCACCTTCAGCCCTAGGTGGTTGAGTCTGTGATGACTTGGCTCACTGTGTGACAAATCCTATACATTTCCTGAAGACGCAAGATTTAGTTCTCAGTGTCTCAGCAAGGGTCTCATCTTGGCTACTCGGCTTTCTCAGCTGATGGAGTAAGGATCTTCACATATGCCCTTCTCCTGAGAGAGCAACCTGCATGTGCAAAACTCAGAGTTGGTCATTTCAAAACCAGTGACAACCAGGACAGGTGACTGTGCAAATTTCCTGAGGTTAAATGGCACCATGACATTTCAGAGGCTAACATTCAATCTCTCACACATCTCACCTAAGGATACTGTCTCAGCCACCAGGATGTTTGAATCACACTGAATACGCAGTGGATCACATACACTGTCCCAGCAATGTGAATATGAACCCATATAACCCTCCTATGGGAGTGCCTCAAGTTTCTTCTGGGAGAAGCGTGGAGTCTTTCAGCCTTTCAAAAATGACAGAGCCAAGTGTCTCCGTCCTCACATAGCCTCTTTGGCACTGGTTTACAAAAGGAGAAGACTGCTGCAGTTTAGTTTCTTTCTAAGGGAGAAGATTGTTCTTCAGGAGGTAAAAAATGAATAGACTTCCAAAAGAATTTGATTTTTATATGACTATCAGGGATGACTCTAGTTACCACCATTAATACCAACAGGTGTGAGAAAGAATATAAACTCCTGTGTTTAATCCTCTGGTTCCTAAGCCATGTTTACTTCACAGTCCAGAGTGACCTCCTCAGATATCAAAGGCCTGAGCTGGTAAGTCCATGCCCATCCTGGCTCAGTGCAAACTGGATCCAGAAACTCTACATGTCTGAGTTTACACAAAGATGCCTGGGAGCAGCTCAGCCACATCACTGGACACACAACCCTGTGGATCCTACAAGCAGTCACAGTTCATGCTGATGCTGCTGCAATGCTTCTCACAGTTTCAGCTCTGGAGCTTGCACAGACATATTTGCAGCTGCACAATCATCTCTTCCAAGGTGCCTGATGGAAACCTTGTGCCCAGGTGGATTGTCTTTCATCTAATGATGTGACTGAGTTTTCAAAGTTTCATTGAGCATCTCGTGGGCTAAGGAGAAATTTGAGTAAGGACAGAAATGGCAAGTCCAGCTGCAACTAACAAATGCAAGTGGGAAGAATTTGGGAACAGGAGAGAAGGACTTGAACACCTCTGTCGATAAGGCTGCTAATAAACACAAACACACAAAATTAGATTTCAACCCCCTACAGCATCATAAAGGTGTTGCAACCATCCCTTCACACTCATAGATGCAAGATCTGAGATGATATAGCAAGTATATTGTATCAGTTGTGCTTTCAGGAACTCCCCACTGTTTCTTCCCATTAAGGTGGCACTCATCGAAAACATTTCTGCATTTCTGTATGCAAGGAGTGACTTATTTCCTGATTTTGCCTAGGGAAATTATGGAAGTACCTGGAAAACTAGATAGTTCATAGCACAAATGTTTGTGACAAGCAAACTTGCATGTAGCAGGCCCAAAATATATCCCTCTGTAACACACCTTCTTTCCAAGGGAGGATTTCCATTACTTCATTTCTGCTACCTTGACATACTTTTTAGCATTTGCCCTCTACGATGCTCCAGCATCTTGCAGACCTCAGGCTGCATAGTAATTCCTGGAACTGATGTGGGGCTGCCTAGGGACAATGCTATGAAATGTCACTGTCTGGTGGTCACATCAGCTGCCCAGTCTTATTTTTTAGGCTATGATCCCATACAAGTAGAGGTCTCAATGCAAATACCTTCAGATTCATTCAGGCCATAGTACACACCTTTATTTAACACTTACTGTGTTTTCCACTGAAATGAGAACATTTCAAGATTTGATGGCAGTTGTTAGAGAGGATTGGAAATTAATTTTTTGAAAATGTTTTCTTGGCTTTGCATTATCTTATGCATTTTATAAAACAGTTTTCTAGTGTTATTGCCTGGGAAGTTTAGATAGAAATATGTCCCCTGTTACTGGGTATTTCATCTCCTCCCATTCAGCATCAGATGTCACATGTGGTTACCACAGCACTGCCTTTTTGATGTTGGCAGACTAAAGATGGGAAGGCACAGCGGGACATAATCAAAAGCAATGAAAATGGGTTTTGTCCTGGTTTCCCAGGGAAATGAGTACTATGCAATCATGCAACATTTGTGCTTGCCTCCCTGTGTCTTTGCCTGCCTAACCATTCAGTGCTCTTCTTTTTTTTTCCCCCTCTAGGTATTTTTGGACATGCTGTCCAATTTCAATCACTTTTTATAGAAAGGTGGGGCCTTCAGAGGTATTTGACAGCTAAAGATTTTCCTGCTCATAGTCAACAGAGAAAAGCTTTACTGGTTGTTCAGAGAAAAAGTCTGTAGCAAAACCTCAACCCTTATCAGACAGGGGAGAACCAACCACAAGACACAGACCCATAGGAAAGCAAGTTTTGGTAATCTCAGTGCTCAGAGCACCACACGTCAGTGACCCATTGCTGTAATGAATATGGGTGAGGGACAAGACAGAGCTCTTGTCTCCACTGGTAAAATGATATGTTCAAGTTAACTCACTTCAGACAAAATTCAGCAGTTTCCAGACAGACTTCCACATTTTGCCTGAAGTCCTTTTTTTTATGTGTAAGGCATTACAGAGAAGATAAAGCTGGAGGTGTGTGGAGGACCTTTTGCTCCTTGCTCGTTATCAGTGTTGCAGTAGTTGAAACAATCCCCTGCCATCCTGAGAGAAATGTGGTACAAAGCAGAGAATTGACAGCTTAGACTTCGGGCAAAAGGCAAGAGGTGAATTACACAAGGAGGAAGGATACTGGCTTGGAGCTGCCCCAGCCAGCAATAAGTGCACAGCTTATTATAAATTAACACTCTGAGACTTTGGTTTGACTTTTATGGAGCAAGTTAATATCTGCCTCCAATACAGGAGTAATTCCTTGTCTGCCGGTCTACTTACATGACATAAAGACTAACGCCAGCCCTCAGGGATGGTGGTGAGTTTTACTCTCAATAAGCCATTTGCAGGGTGTGCATGAACCTCTAAAGCCTGATCTTCTTATTGCATCTCTGTCTCTTGACTGTATTGTGTTTCTGCTCTCCTTCTCCCATGTGTCAGGTCACAGACAGAAGAAAAGGAGGTCACATGGCAGAAGGGTGTCCATAGAGAGCATGCTTTCTAATAGCAATCCTTAAAGAACTTCCTGAGCACCCATTCTGCACAGGACAACCCCTTCTCATGGCTTTCGCCTGCTCTGTGACCCCAGAGCCCAGTTCAGCTCCTCAGATAGCCCTTTCTTTGTGTCCATGTAGCATCTCTTATTTCTTAGAAATATCCAAGAGCTTTTTTTCAACCCTCTCCAAGCAGTTGTAGGGCCACAAAGGGCTGCATTTTCAATTCTGGCCTGAATTCTCCCTCATTAAGCCTGCCATATCTCTGTCCCTGACTTTGCCTGCCCTCACAAGGCATGCATTATTTAGTGTGTTGATATAACTCCCCCCGAGACACCCTCACGAGGCCTTCTGGAGCTCTTCGACATTTTCCTGCTCTGGGATAACAACTGAGCAAAGACAAGTCCCACCCAGAAGACATAACTGAATGCTGGAAAGGAGAGGCTGTTAAAAAGTGCTTAGTGCAATTTTACTGACTAAGTAGGACAGGGCAAAGCAACTCAGAGAGAATTAAAGAGGAAACAACATTTCTACCCAAGAAGCCTTGTTCAGCATGGTGGAGAGAATATGATGTCAGCCTGTTCTCTGACAGTTTTGAAAACCTTGTATAAAACTTATCTCCTATGCAATTTCCTAAGAGACTCTTTCTAGACAAATGTTTATGTGCAATGCCTTATTTCCTCTGCCACACAGCCTGCAATAGCCATGGGCAACAGTGGGGAAACTGTAGGAGGAAAGCCAAGGGACTGGGCTCAAAAGTTGAAGGTGTGATTCTTTTCCTATAGCAGGCTGACTCATAGTGTAACTAGCCCCAGGCCATCTTCAACATCTCAAAGCAGAGGAGCAGAGGTGCACAATACTTCCTTACCTACAGAATAATTAAGGTTGGAAAAAACCTCTAAGGTCATCCAGCCCAACCATCAGCCCAACATCACTATGCCTACTAAACAATGTCCCATAGTGCCACATCTACATGCTTTTTGAACACCTCCAGGGATGGGATGGAGACTCCATCACTTCCCTGGGCACTTTCCTTCATGCAAAGTAGATGTGTTTTCTTCTGATTCACCCTGTAGTAGAAAGAGAGTGTGGACCCAGGTCTTTTGAACCCAAATTTCTTGCCGACTCCCCTGAGACATCATTGTTTTAAGAGGTACCAGTGACTCTGATTAGTAGAGCTTCTTATTTTCTGAGGTTGTTTGAACACCCACAACATGGACCAGAACGTCATCCTGGATTGAAGCAATCTCGATGAGGAGCGAGGGTAGGTGGTATCAACCCACAGAGAGGGATCTGCTCTCTGCAGCTGCACACAGTCAGTATCAGAGGATTTTCAGGCTCACAGGTCACTGCAGTAGAAGAGCAGAGCCTCTGGGTTGAATTTTTGCCCATCGTTATATCGCAGCACGTCTGCTCCTGAGCAGTCATCTTCAGCCTGTGCACCCTGCAGACCTCCTGCAGGCCCACCAGGATCAGAGCCAGCTCCTGGGACTTTTCCAGGCTCTCATGCATGTGCCTGACAGGTTCCTCTGACAGCCAGGCTCAGGGATTTGTTTCAAGGTAGACAGATTTAGTAGAGCGCTTTGAGGAAGCTGGTTTCACATCTGTCTGTGCCTACCTCTGGCAGCTTAATAGAGAGTAATGATCCTCCATGAACCCTCTAAATGAAAACCATTAACTGAACCTATGAGAGAAATTGAATTATTGTCTCACAAAATACTTCCAATTTACCTGCCAGTTTGTCTTGTTCAAGATGTGCTGAACACGGATGTAGTCTCTGTCAGTCACCAGGTCACAGGTGGAGAGAGAGATCCCTCTCTTTTGCTCCCCAGGAAAGTTAAAATGTGCTAACAAAGTCCTTGGTCAGTTGCTGATGTATTTCTATAAGTTGCTTTCTCTCCCTGTAATCTGGAGGCTGGATTTTTCCCTTGTGATTTGTGTGGACAGCAAGTGTGTCCAAGAGCTGCTTTCCCTCAGCCCAAGTCTGCCCCTGCCTGAGGCTGGGACCGCGCAGTGGATGCAGTGTCAGTGGTCACACACCCACTGAGTGAATCCATGCTGGTTTTTTCAGAGCCACAGAGACCAAATTTAGTGTCCATACAAAAACTAAACAGGAAAACATAAAGTTAAACGTGAGTGCATGACTTCAAAGATGCACACCAGAAGAGGATCCTAAGTGCCCCCAAAACATAGCATGTTTGCAGTCCACAGACAGGTAGTGCAGGAGACTGGAAAGGAGAGCTTGCCTGCAGATTTTCCAGTTTGAGGCAATGGCTAACATATTAGCAACCCTAAAACTGGAGTACTGGCAAACCAATTTGATGCCTGGAGTGGAGGAGTGCTTTGTGACCACTTGTTGCAAAAGGACTCAGAGTAACTGAGCAATGTGTTGGAAGTGACACATCTTTTTCTAACTCTTCGTGTATCTAACTATGGGCAAAGGGAACATTTTGTCCTTGATGGTGTTTGATGAAGTAGACTTAATCAGACAGGACACTGGCCCTGATAACATTGTGTTATCCCATCTATTATTCCAGTTTTGTATGCACTGGTCCCTAGATGGATTGGTGTGTCTTCTCTGTTCGTGCGATGTCTTTTTGTTTTCATGGTCAATAACCTTGTGCTTGGTGTGTACAAATCTAATTATATTTTGGTCTAACAGAAAATGTCAGCTTGCATGTATCTCCAGGAATGATGGATAGCTTATCTCTGGAAACAGTAGAACCACAAATAGGAACTATCAGCAATATGAAGTTGACACAGTCTATTTGTAAAATAAAATAAAATAAACCACAACAAACCTTTATTCTTCGCTTCTATAGATCTGCAACAATAAATGGAAAATGGCAGTAAAGAAGGAGAGAGCAGTGTATAGATGATCTGAGAAGGGAACACAAAGATAAAATCTCTGCTTTGAATCCTGCTGTTTTCGTGCTGTGATATTGGTAAGAGCTCATTTTAACCTTCTCTTTTATTTTCTGGCACTTTCCTTCCTCTTTTTCCTCACTATTCATTTTGAATGTGTGCTGATCCTCTGATGTTCCTCCTAGACTCCTAAAAAATGTATGGACCCCCATCAAAAAAGGCCACTAACTTTTTAATATCAACTTTTGCACCACTGACAGTCTCCAACAAAGACCTTCTGTTGGGACTGCTTAAAGCACACGCAGAAGTCCTTGCAAAATTGAGGGCTGAGGCCATCAGGAGAACAAGGATGATATCCCAACACATTGGACACACAATGCCTTCAACAAGCTCAGCCTGCTTTCCCAAAAACTGCACAGAGCTCCCTGAACACAAAATGAGAAGTAAGTTTTATTTAGGAAAACTGAATTTATTTGAGATTTTTTTTTTTGATGTTCCCTCTCTTTATAGGAGTTGTGCTGATGTTGTGGTGGCTGGAAAGTCTCTTACGCCAGCTTGTGTTGGAAAATGCATTATATATAAAATGTGATGTTGACAGAACTTACAAATGACTGAAACTCATCAACAGTAGCAAACAGCTGGTGTTAGTCAAGATGCAAATTATTTTTCCATGGCAAGCAGGAAGGCACAAATAATCACCCCAAAATATAGCAATAAAGACCTATTTCTGCCATTTAGGATCCTATACAACTCCAGGACATAAAGTGTCCTGGACATATGAGAATGTCTTGCTGGGAAAAACAGCTCATTTATGATCCCTTTCATTGAGGGTTCCTTCCATTAGTTCCTACCATTAGGATGAGACTAAATCAGTAGAATTGAACCACACAGGTCTACAGAGTGTGAATCTTTTATTTAGTGGTTCAAGCAAGCACATTCAAATTTCATTGGCCTTTTTGGTTCAGATACCATCAGAAGGCAGTGTTGGACCCTAATTATAGACAACTGTGAGTAAAGCATTTCACAGCTGTTGTGCTATAACAGGCAGGGAGAATCTCAGACAGCAGCCAGCATTTCCAGAGTTCCGGACACTTGTCAGCAGGTCTCTGGTTGGTGCAGAGCCTGGATGTTGCAGCTGCTCAGGCTGGGATGCAGGCAGCTTGGAAGAGCATGTCCCATCGGGTAGCCTGGTGCATGTAGAAAGACCAGCTGTACCTGGAGTGAGAAGTTGACTCCTGTTTTCTACTCCTGTGGTCAAAGAAGATTCTTCCCATGGGATCACAACACCAGCATCTTCAGAAGCTGCAAAATTGTAAATAGAAGAAATTTAGGCTCAAGTAAGAGGCCAGGAGGCAGAGAGAAGAATATTGCAAAAAAAAACCAACCAAAAAGACCATGGGGGTTGTACCAGAGTCAGTTTCTCTCTTGCTGCCCTGGTCAGGCTGCAAACCCATGAGGCAGGAATGACAGTAGGTCATCATATGTATCATACAGAGAGATATAATCTCTGGTAGGTCAGTGATGGTCCTGAAATACCTTGTGCCCTTCTTGCCCCCTCCATCTGTCTTCTGTGTCAGATTTCCTCTTCACTTCAGACATCCTTGTCTCGACAGGGACTTTGGAAGTGGTGTTACTATGTAAGTATATCTACAAGGTTAGAAACAGTCGGCAGCAATAAATGGTGTGATAACAACCTGCAAATAAACTGAAGGGCCCAGTTGTAATGTGGGGGGAGGGGGAGAGGCAGGGGCTGTTATCTTGTGTGGAAGTTGTTGCTTTCCCTGCCTCTGGCAGTCCAAGGACAATGGCTGTGTCAGTGGAAAGCATCCAAGTCACCATGTGTTCAGATGAAGAATTCAAGCTCAGCCCCCATTCCTCACAGCCCCTGCTATTTCTATCTCCCTTTCATGTGTGTGTGTTTTAAATAGATATGATCTTTAATTAGTCATGACTTGAGATGGTAGTTTTCAAACAAAATCTAGTGATGTACTGGGGTGTCCAGGCTTTTGAGTCCAGACTGCCAGTGCCTGAGCACCCTGAGGCAGCCTGGCCTGTCATCATAGCCTTGGTCCTAGGATCCAGCTGGATAAAAATCAAGACCCTGAGGATACAGCACCTGAATTATTTGGTGCCAGGCTTTGTTTTGCTTTGAGTGGCTGGGTAACAAAGTTGTTCCAAATTTTTGCCCAGGCAGACAAAGGGTATTATTTAAGTGAAGCACATCTTTGTTCTTCAGGACACCTGGAATGAACTCAAACACAAAATTCTGGACAGCATGGTGCCTGGCTGGCTGCAATAGGCAACCAACGTGGCATGAAGCAGCGCAGAACTTGACTGCTGGTTTCAAGCACATACAGTGGATTTTAGTGCTTGTGGAGTTTTACAATCAGATGAGGAACATTCTGTCCTCCAGCAGCTCTTACCCAATTGTAACTTCCAGTTTACCCTGAACTAGAATTTCATCCAGAGAAACCTCTTCTGCCAGCAAGAACCAATATGTTTATAAGAGTTCTGACTGCACTTGTATTCCTAAATTAAAACTGAGCTTGTTAAACAGACCAGGTCTGTGTCTCTTCTCAGTCAGTCAGATTCTGCATCTACAAAACAGAAATAAGAGAAAATAAAGACAAACAGTTCCTTGAAAGCAAACCCACTTTTCTACAGACTCTGTCTCTAAGTTGCAGCACCTGCCTGCTTCCCTTTGTTAGCGTTTTCCAACATCTTGGTCAGTCACTGAAAATACATTTGAAACAAAAAACCATCTCATCCTCTCTGTTAGCTTTGCTACCCAGGTCATTGAGTGGTACAGGAGCTGAATTAAAGGAGGGATGCTGGCTTTAAAAGCTGCAAAATGTTAAAAACATCTGCAATTCTGCACACTGAAGGAAAGAGGATCCAATTTTTCTGGACAGAGTGTGATGTTGACTGGTCTCAAAGTAGATGTTATTGTGTCTAACATTGTCCAACATAATGATGTGCCCAGCTCTCCATGCACAAAGTACACTGAGCATTGGCTGGTACATCTTCCTCCAGTATGACTTGTCTTGACCATTGCTAGAAGTAAGATTTGGACTGGAATAATATCCATAAACACCATGGGACTAGATGCTTGGCTTGGTTTGGCTGCGTCCCTGCGGGGCTGATTCGACAGCCTGGTTCCTCTGGACTTGATGCAGAGCAGTGAAGTAACACAAGTCTCCATGCTAGGGTGGGGCAAACATATTTTTTAGATGAGTAATAAAACAGGGACAGTGCACAAAGTCCTGAAATTCTTGCCTTCTGGCAGAGATATATGATAGCATCACGCTGCGTAACTTTACGCAGCAAACCACGCCTTGGCCCAGCTTCCCTATGGGGATAGCTTTTAAGGATAGTTCTGGAAACTCCCAGCTGCTAGCAGCCAGGGGAGGACACCACATAAGGTCCAAGAGAGCAGATGTGTGCTTGTCTTGCTGCATATTAGCTCCTCTCAACAGGCAGAATCCCGGTTTTCCAGTGCATAAGGGTAAGTATGAGACTGGAGGAACAAAGAGCTGTTTCCTGTTACACTGGCAATGCAAAGCAGGTGAAGGCAAGTCCGCTCGGTCTCACCAGCATTTACCTGCTCCTGATAGGTCCACCACCCACTGGAACCAGAGATTCCCTCCACTTTTAATAAGAGAATATCTTGGTTTCTCAGTGCAAATTCAAAGACTAGACTTTGACCTTCTTCCTGCTGATCCCACAGTGGACCCTTCTAGCTCCTCAAAGCTTATTTGCTCTGTAGCACCTGCCTGTCCCACTGTTAGCATTTTCCAACATCTTGGTCAGTCGCTGAAAATAATACATTTGAAACAAAAAGATAACTCATCCTCTCTGTTAGTGTTGCTAGCCAGGTCATTGAGAGATACAGGAACTGAATTAATGGATGTATGCTGGCTTTAAAAGCTGCAAAATATTACAGATGTTAAAAATAGCTGCAGCTCTACACACGGAAGGAAAGAGGATCCAATTTTTATGGACAGGGTGTGATGCTGATTGGTCTAGAAGTAAGGTGAGACCTTTACTGCCTGCCATTTGCTTTCAGCTGCAACACTCTCTGGTCGAGCAGCAATGACTCACGAGGCTGTCTGTAGCTCAGGAGAAGGGCTGGATGCCCCAAAGAGGTGTTAAGGTGCCTTCTGAGTCACGTCCTCAGCTGACTGTGTTCTGCCCATGTATCCTTCTTGCAGCTCTGAGAAGGCCTGCTCAGCACATCATCTCAACACTGCAGTTCTGGGGTCACCACGGACGCACCTTCCTCACCACGCAGTTATCGATGTCTCCCTAAGCATGTCGGCATGACTGGACACATGCAGGACAAACCTGCTCTGCCAGGATCTGGCAGCTTTTGGGCAGCCCTAACTCAAAAGCCACGCACGCAGTACTGTGCCATAACACAAGAGCATACTGTAGGCAGAGTGACTTCACCTCTGTCCCTGGGTACCACACAGATACACCCAGACTCATGAATTAAAGTTTAATTCAGGAGAACAGGGTAGAAATTTTCTTTCTGGCATCATTTCATGCCTACTCTGGTACCCTTTAAGTCAAACAATGAATGAATCATCCATCCTCCACTGGAAGACTGCAAGGCATTAATAAGGCAGCATGTACAGGACACGTCAAAGCTTTCAGCTGAAAATTCTCTCCTACAGGTTCTGTGGAGTTGTAGCCCCTGTTCTGCAGACACACAATGGAGAGATGTACCACTCTGCAGAAATGGAGACATCAGGTCCCCAGCATGAGATGGGATTGGAAATCCTCCTCCTGAGGGCTCAGATAGCTTTTCCTGTAGGAGAATACCAGTTCCACTCAGTTAAATAACTCCTGTTACCCAATGCTGCAGAGGTTTGAAAGCCCCACGTACAAACACTTCACCCCCCCTCAGGTTTCAGATTCTATGTTGCTGGGGGCCCCTCCAAGACTCTCATTATGTTTCCTTTATTAAGGCCTGACGTACAATGAGAGACCTCGTAGTGAAGTGATGGAGGGCAGCCAGTTTGTGTGGGACTCTTTGTCTCAGGTTTTGTAAGAGCTGGTATTGTTAAAGCTTTTGACTTGCCCACCAACACAAATATAAAGGCAATTTAATGACATATTACTTTTAATTAGGGGTGTGGAAGGGGAAAATAAAGAAGAAAGTCCCAGGCTGAAATGGTGCCAGAGGACTCAGGTGAGAATTTATTGTAGCAGCTTCCGAGACTGCCAATTTCCCATAGCAACGAACTGTGTAGGAGCCGAGCATCCACCGCAGAGGTGATTAAAGCCCCAGAGATGAAGGCAGAGTTGTTGAATAGGTTGGGGCAGGAATAACAACTCCAGGTGGGCTCGAATTCACACATTAAGATTTTTAGGGGAATTCTGTAGCCCATCAGCACGTAACAGAGATTTTTGACACTCCCTCAGTGAATGTTTAGTCTGCAAAAACCATTAAGCATATGCCTCTAAAACATTGGTCTCTTCCAACTGTATAAAGTTGAGCAGCACAAAATCACCACTGATATTACGTTGGCAAACTTGTAAGGAGCCAAAACCTGTGAATTCAGCTCTTGACTTTGGTTATACTCTGTCTATAGTAGAAGTTTAAGGCCTGAGATGCAGAACATCATCTATAATTTAGAAAACTTAGTTGGATGCTCAGTATCCCATCTTCAAAGCCTTAAACCTGCAGTCTTGCAGGTGACTGAGCAGCATGGTGGTCTCTCAGAGGCCAAGCAGCAGGCAGAGGAGAATAGATTCGTAAGATGCAAAAAAATCACACCCTTCTTCCAAGGTAGCACTTGTGCCAATGGTGATTTTCATGGGACAGGAGGTGGTAGTGTAGAGAGATTCCCAGGAGAGCAAATGTCTCTCTCCAGTGCTTCTTGAAACAGAGGTGGTTGATAAGCGTGATATAATCTTTTGCCTAAAAGGAAGTATGAAGTGAATTGGACGAGGAAAAGGGGAAAAAATTATTAAATGCCTGCTTCTTCCCCTAGATTGCCCCATAAAAAAGAAAAGTTTCCTGTAACTTCATCTCAAATCTAGGAAGGAAAAAACCCTTTAAAACAGTCTTCCTGGGAGGTCCTGATGAAACAGGGCTGTCAGAGAAGGCAGCCACTCATCCTTCTGATTTGAAATCCAGCTAATTAGCTCTACAGAACAGTGCTTCATATCTGAGCAGGGCGCGAAGCTGCCGAGTTTGATATTTCCAGGCCTGTCAGCTCGTGCAATAATAATAAAAAAAAAGAACTCCATCACAGGGAGGGAGCAGCAGGCTTAATGAGGCACCCTGAGGCAATTTGGCATAGCCAGGGAAATCGACTGCCTTGATGGCATAGCCCTCCTCAACGGCCTCTTGATGGGAGCCTGGGATGCAGAATGGTGCGAATAGAGTGGCAGTTCCTCCTCCACCCTCCCGAGGCCCCTGCGGGGACTCACGAAGGCTGGAAGTAGATGGCAGCACCAAGAAGAAGAGGAAGCAGTTCTTTGAAGGGGCAGAACTGCAGAGTCAGGGTGCTGGCTTGAAGCAGCAGCCTCCTCCTGACATCCCAAGGCTTTGAACTGCAAGGGGATGCAACTTGGTGGTCTTTTGGGGAGGCAAAGTCAGACAGGTGTTGTCCCTATTTCTTGTACAGGGTTTGGGACACGATCAGCTGGTTTGGAGGCCCTTGTGGTAACAGCCCTGGGGCAAATCCTTGGACCTAGTCACAAAGTGTTAACTGTGCCTCAAATCAGGACAAAATCTGCATTATGAGGTGTCAATATGCTTCTATAAAGTTGGATGGGCACAGCTGCAATTGAGTAAACTCAAGGTAAGACAAAGGCTCATAGGCACATATCACCTCTGGATATAGGACCTCTACCCGTAGAGAAAGGACCGAGGATGTGAGATTTTTCTAAGATAAGCATGGGAACTAGCCTAGAAATCAGGCACTGACACTCTATTTGAGCTCCAAATTTCTGCAGCAATTTGTGACCATATACTGTCATTTTTACACCTTGGCTCTGAAGGAAGAGACAAAACAGGGGAAGGGAAGAAAGTGTATATTGTGAAATTTGCTACAATCAGGGCCATCAAGGGGCGATTTTCACTTCAGTGCCTTGCTGGAGAAATCTCAGCCCAAAGAAAGGGTTTAACCAAAAGAAATAAGAAAACAATATAATTCAGGTAATCTAACGTTATGCTTCAGAGAGTGAGAAAGTCATTTTTCACACCATTGAGAGCATTGCACAGCTCACCAGCTGCATCCTGGAAGAGTCTCATCTTTCCAATGCACAGTTGCTATCTGAGAAGATGGGATTACCTGGAACAATGGCTGGACTGGAGCTTTGAACAATAAGGTTTGGCTTTGTCTGAGTTCCCATTCTCTTCCTTTGATTCCCCCTTGAAAACACACATCAAGACAGAAAACAGCTCTCTGTCCCACCAAACTGGGAGGTGTGTTGCAGCTTCCATTAAAAGACAGAGCACATAAAAGCAGGTGTCAGAAGTGCTGGACCTTGCTTCAGCTGGTTTTTGCACTGCTGTGAAAAAGTCTCAATGATACTTAGCACAGCTACTGAACTAGATAAGAGGTAGAAGGGAAGTCCCTATATCAAAAAGCAGTGAAAGGCACCCATGTGTTGATATTTCAGTATGAATTCATCCAGCCATGTTGTGGGCAGGATTTTTATTAAGAAAAAAGGTACACCTCATATTTCACATCACATCTGATGCAGTCATATTTCTTTCTCCAGCAGTGGCCTTTCACTGCTCTGCCTCGGGTTCTGCTGTGGAGTAACTCCTAGACACCAGGCCAGGAAAACTTCTAAACGTTCTTAAGACCGCTTGATTTTAATCATATACAACCAGTTTACATTTTTCCTTTAAGTTGTTTTGCTTTCTCTGCTATCCATTCCACCTTAAAAACAATTTCCTGGGTGTCCTGTCACCCCCATTATCTAATGTTAAATGTGTCCTGCCCAGTTCCCATTTTGTTCCTTTTAGAAGCAATAATCTGCGTATGCAGCAGTGATGTGGGATAAGTATTGCTAGAAATACTTCAAAGCTGAGCTTAAGCAAGATGTGAAGGGAGGGAACGTATCTTTTATTAGGTCAACTGCTTTAGCTTGAAGAAAACAGAGGCGTTCCCAGACATAACAAACTTTTGACCTCATAGTGAATGCAAACTGAGTCACGAGCATCACACTGCAACAACAGAGGCAAACACTGACTTACCTCAGGGCACATAAACAAGAAAGACCTGGAAAGAAACGTGAATTCATTTCATATTTCAGAGATGGGTAGAACAGAGGCAGTCAGTCTCCAGTTCACAAGTAATTCTAGCGTGATTCAGACATCATTGCCCTCCCAATACTCTCTTCCTGTATTTCCCAATACACCCCTGGTATAGAAGCCCTGACACCAGGCTGTCATCTGTGGAGGTTGGTTTATAAAGTGTCTGCTGTGATGAAACTGTGTTGAGAAGACTGAAGAAGATAAGGGACAGTGCAGCTCACTACAGCTCCTGCTACAAACTAAGACTGGATGCACAATTGGCACGAGACTGTCTTCACATTGTCCAGAAAAAGAAAAAGGTTTAGAAAGAGAAGAGGGAAGGAAGAGAGCTGGGGGACCCAGAGAATCTTTTCCATTGCTTTCAGGAGCTCAGCCCTAGTAAGATGCTCTGGCTGAGGACACAGAACAGGAGGGGTCTCTGAAAGACCTTTCTAGCCTCATTTTCTATATGTCCCACATCTGATCTCTTCTTCTAGTAAAGGCACGTGGAGCTTCAGTGATTGCCTCAAATCTATTCTATACCTGTAGTGCCTTGGGTTCTGGTGGGTCCAAACCTTGGACCCCCACAACAACCAGTCACCAAATAACCCCATCCAAGCAGGTTACATCCCACATCGCCAGTTCTTGGGAGTATCTCTGCCTGTCCTCGATCTCTGCTAATGGCTTGCCATACTCTCTTGAATGATGGGCGTGTCCTGGAGACCAGACTCCATCCAGTAATGGATTAGCAGCAATTAAGCAGCGCTCATCGACCCGGTCCTAACCAGACCTCCCCTGAACTAAGCAGGAGCCACTCTGGATCTTGCCTCTTTCCATTCCTGGGACTAATTATTACCAGCTAAACAGCACCAGGCTTTTCTTTTTTCTCTTTGCCGTGCTTGTTAGTATTGTTTCTTCCAGCAGCTTTTCATCTCAATGGAGGCAATTGTGCCTAGCTGACATTTTAATTCTTTCCAGCTGCATCTGAACAAAATGACACAAATTAAGTGGAAGAGCTTGGGGAAGAGGGGGAAGGAGGCTCCCAGCCCCCACAGTCTGTCCTACAGGGAGGGTTTTGCACTCAATGCAGCAGATGCTCAGAAGATGACAGGGAGAAAGGTTTTGATCCCACACTGGCAGCACGGTCTTTTTCCGGGGATGTTGTTTTGCATCAACACTGCTCTTCTGAACTTGTTCCTCTGAAAGTCATGGTGGGGAGACTTGGAATTGAAGTATTTATAAGGTCTCCCAGCAAAGCAGTGCCACACATCTGCCTTTACTTAAAGAAAGTATCCCAAGATAATCTGCTGCAGTGGGCTCATACTTTGCTTTAGGGACCCCTCCACCCAAGCAACTGCGGTTGAGTGAGCTCAGCCCGGTCTGTGAAGGGTCTGCAGCTGAACTATGCTAGTTAAAGAGCAATAAGTAGAGATAAAGAGACTGGCAAGCTGTGAATCTCTTTAGCAATACACAAGAATCTCAGCCATGAACTAAGGTTTCTCTGGGTAAGATACTGCATAAATAGAGAAGAGAAAGCTGCTTATACCCCCTAAGGTATTAAGAAGTCCAAAGAAGTGCATTAAAACAAGTGTACTTAAATATTGCCTTTTTAGGTCTCAGGATGCTTTAGAGATATCCAAGTTGAATGTTTCAGAAGATAAGCCCTTCAGCCTAAGCCAGGCCAAAAAAAGAGATGTCAAAAGAAGAATTAAAAGCAAAATGCCTCAGCAGCTAGCATTAACTACAGGGAACAAGACCAGACTGGTTCAGTAAACCCTGGGCCAACACAATTAGACCAATGCTGGATTAAGCCTGCCCCGAAACCAGAAGATGAAATTGGAGAAGTTCTCTTACTACATTTTGTTACTGCAGCCTCACATCATTGAGCAGAAACATCAAAGGGTTTGACCTTTCAAGTGGTTCCTCATTGTAGCACCGAGGCTCCTAACTTCAAGGTTGATAGGAGCCTTGCCCCCTAGCTTGCTGCTTTGTCACATCCCCATCACATTGTCCCTTCTTTTCCCATTAAGAAGGATATGGTTTTGACACTCAGCTACTTTCTTTGTGCTACACTTGGACAGATTTTACATGGTCCTGTAACTATTCCTTGGCTGCTGTTTCACATCAAGATTTTTTTACTACCCTGCTCCTGCATGAGGGCAGAGTGTGTGCTGTGGTCTGATGGTGTAGCTATGGTTGTCATCAGAGCTAGCGCGAGGCTAACTAGCAGTAGCACTATAGTCACATCAACTGGATGGTCTAACATCCCCAGGAGCTCCTCATTTCAGCCCACAACAGGAGAGAGAAGCTGGTGCAGGAGGTGATAAGGAACTGGAGACCAGGGGGAGTGCAAGGAACCGTGGGGAAATCAGATGCAGGAGGTGAAGAAAGAAGGTGGAAGAGGAGTGACAGATGCAAACGCAGTCTCTGGTGAGCTGGTGAAATGTCTGTGCTTTCTCTACTCCAGCCTCCAAAAAGGAAGCACCATTGGGTCTGGAGAACCCATCTCAAAATGTGACACCAGATCAAAATGCCTACATGGGGAACCAAAATGCTTGAAGTCCTGATACAGTCTGGAGCAACTCACAGACACTCCTGAAAGGTGATGTGGATCTTAGCAGAGCCAAATCAGTTTTCTGGAGGCATCTGTTTCCCTTCACTAACTGCAGGGTCATAGAATCATTTAGGTTGGAAAAGACTCGCAACATCATTGAGGATCATCCAGGGATGATTACTACCAAGTCCCCCCTAAATCATGTCCCTAAGGACCATGTCTACACATCTTCTAAATATCTACAGAAAGAGTCAAACACATCTGAGATTCCAGTCCACATACCTCAGGAATTCAAGTCGCTTTTGGTGACAGAAGGAATAGCCCAGGACGGGCCATGCCAGTGATGGAGAAGTGAAGAGCTTTCCAGAAAGTCTCAGTGCTAAATTTTTAGCTGCCTCAGAAACTAATGTGAAGAGCAGACTCCCAATTACAAAAAACCACCTTTATGTTTTTCTTCTCCACATGCTGTGGGGTGCAAGACCCATTTTTCTAGGTGATAAGGGCTTCTTTCAGGTGGAGACAGTGGCTCTAACGTCAAGAACAAACAACGTGATTCTGGCAAGTTTTCAAAGCACCCGTCCTAACACCTGAGAAAATGTCATTGGGATGTGCTGAACTGAGAAACAAGGAGTGAGGGCGAGAAAAGGCTTGCTGATTTCAGCCTTTGCTATGATTTTTTTTTTCTTTAAAGACTTATTTGAACAGCTCTCAGCAGGGTCTGGAGCTACGAATGCTGCCAGGCTTTCATTCTGCTGTACAGCTTAGCGTCTCCACAGATCCATGAAGAACTAAAATATATGCCATCAAAATTGAGCTCTGGGGCACTTATTTATTTATTTATTCGATTATTCTGCGTCTCTGTATGTCCTCATGACTCTAACTTTGAAACGAGGAGGCACAGAAAGGAGCAGTGGATGAATACTAGGATACGAAGCATTTCCTGGTTTATAAAGGTCTGTTTGGGTTTTTTTTTCTTGAAGGAAAATTCTTTTTGCCATTAAGTCAAATTCCTTGAGGGATTTAAAGGAACACGACACTAGTCCTCTGTTATTTCACTTAGAGGCCTTGGACCTCAGGCTGTGGTTTCCTGATACATTTCCTTTTACAGCAACACTAGCTTAAACATGTGCCTCCCAGTCCTTGTCCTTTACCTCCTCCCAAGTGTTTGTTCCTGCCATATCATGTTGTAGTGCCACAAAGGTGTGGCTGAGTAGGGTAGGATAAAAGAATCAGGGAAGCAACAGAGTACCTCAAAAATATGTTATGGTTATGTCACTTCTCAGTTGGATCTATTCCCCAAACCAGCTTTCAGCTCTCTTTCTTTTTTCCAGAAAGGAGATGGCATGCTGCAGCGCTTCGGAAGGAAGGAGAGGCAGCAGAGAGAGGGAGAGCAGAAAAGCCATCACAGATAACGTACTTTGAAGATAAAGACTCAATTAGTGACTTTTCATGCAGTTTTTCCATGAGAAAAAGATGGTAAATCACAGGTCCTGCATCCTCCCCAGCATGCAGCAGTGCCTGGAGCATCTGCAGTATCGAAGTGGAGTTCTTCCCTACATTAGGGACCCAGCAGGAGAGGAAGAAGGACCAGAGCACTCTACGATCTACATAAGAAGAAAGTCTAGAAAGACCCAGCTTGAGACCTGTGCACCTCCAAGCCACGTCTGTGCACTTCCTACCCCTGGATTTAAATAATGTGTATGGAAAGGGCAGTGGGTTGAGCACTGAAAGGCTGGAAATGTTTCCAAGCTTCTAAAGTTAGCGTGGAAACTGTCTTGGCTATGGAAACAATTTGAAGATCAATGGGTGGTAGGAGCTGCAGGGGAGAAAATTCTCATGCTGCTACCTTGAGGTCCCGTGAAGGGCATCAAAGGAGCAGGAGATGGGGCATGGCCACAGTAAGCACGTGGGTAGTTCTGATTGTGGAGTTAAGATGAATGAGGCAGTGGTGGAGCTATTAGAGGAGAGGAAGTACTTTCTGTCTGTCTTTTGGAGAAGAACAAAAAAGGGCAGGAGGGGGAAGGGAGTGAGGCTTTGCAGAATGCTAATGAGGCAGAGGTGATGCTGCTTGATGTAGAGCTGAATATGCTTAAGGGACCCTCCAGGGATGATTACTCAAAATGACTTTCAGAAAACGCCACTGGGACACTCCTGGCTCTGCACAGAGTACACAGTGCAATATATCTTTGCATGGGGAGATTGACACGTGGATGATGAATGTCAACAGTGCAGGAATTCTCTTTAAGGGGAGAAAGGTAATTAACTTCGGAAACAAGGATTGGGGCTGAATGCATGTGGGCATGTTTTGTGCAGGACTGAATTTGAAAGGATCTGGGTAATAGGGGTGTACAATCCTTGTATATATGTCTCCTTGTTCAGTCTGAGCAGACAGTCCCAAATCAGACATGTCCCAGGAAGCCCCGAAGTCCCCAAAGTCTCATTTCTGATCCCAGTAGTGAAATGTGGAGGTGAGGGGTGTTAGTCCTGAACTGTAAGCTCAGTCCTTGAATTTGGAAAGGATGGAAAGGGGAGGAAGGCTTAGCATGGCAAGAGAGAAACAGCTGTGCATCTATTGGAGGTCTTACCATAAGAGGTCATTGGAGGTCTTACCATAAGAGTGTATTTTACATTTAACACCTCCCTAATAATCTCTTCAGAGGGCAATTCAGAGCAGGAACATGAGCTGGCTTGACAATAGGTGTACTAACACACAAATATAGGGGAAAGGAAATACACAATGCTCTTCCACTTTACCAGAAGGCCATCCAGAAAATCTGCTTGTCTAGTGGGTGCCCCAAACTATCATGCATAATTAGGGGTGCCAGTAGGGTTTGTGCCTGTGTTAGGAGGAGAGAAACCTCCCCCAGGCTTAACCAAGCCTTGTCAACAGCTGCATTTGGTTTTGAGACTTTCCTTTAGCTGCAACACCACCCCTATTTCAAACCCAAACTGTTTTGCTTCCAAGTCCAGTTCATTATGTTAAGCAATAGCAGTATCCACACTCGTACTGGGAGGCCATTCACAAAACAAGCATTTATCCAAATAACTAAGAATAACTTAATGCATTTCCCTACTACCTCATAAAAAAAGAAACACGTTCCCATTAAACCCCAAGGAGTATGCTTTGCTGTGATGTAATATCACAAGGACAGAGAAAAAAAAGGCATACTGGGCAAAAACATATCAAATTTCATTTCAGGGTTCATGTTTTAACATCTTGAAACTCAAAAATGCCTTCATTGTTTTCAGTCTTGTTTGGCACCATGATTTTCCTTCACCTTCTGTTTTCAACCCAAATTGATTTTGAAGCTGAAGCTGCAAAAAAATACTGATGCTGAGCTTTATTACTGAAAGTTGATTACACATTTGCTCAGGGGATGCTGTTGGCTCTTGAAGATGCCTGACTGCTTTTGGCAGGAGCCCTGATGTTCGTGGTGGTGGGTGGATATTAAGGAAGACACTGCTCCCGTTCTAACAAGCTGAGGTTAATGCCAATAATGACAGCCCTATTGAGTACACCTATTGTCAAGCCAGCTCATGTTCCTGCTCTGAATTGCCCTCTGAAGAGATGTCTCTCTTTTTCTCTCTGCTGGTTATAGGTTAGGTGACTGTGCTCACCTGAGCATACCAACAAAAGCCCTGAGGTACAGAGCAAAAAGTCCCAGGGAAGGTTTTGTCTTTCTATACCTGCAGAAATCAGAGGCAGCTGTTTTGCTAAAACACCTGGAGATTTCTCAATGTTTTCTGCAGTCTCTGTTGCTTATCTGAAATAGATACCAGGGTATGATTCATAACATCTAACTCTATACATTTAAAAAAGATCAGCATTTAATTTAAGTATTCTCTTCATAGACAAGAGAAAGGGATCTCCAGAGAGTAAATCAGTCACTCCACTTAGGACACATACATTAGGGTAATTTGAATCAACCTATCTGCACATGTGCCTTTTTCTTTCCACCCTCTAGAAAAGCAACCTTGGAGAAGTTGACTAGTGGCTTCCAAAGACAAAGGTATTTTCTATTCCAGTATTGTACATTTCCGCAGATCTTTATTTCCTGTGAGTGCTTAGAAAGATATTACTTTACCTTTCAGTCTAATTCTCCTTTCCAATTATTCTGTGCACAAATGTAGATAGACTTTGTTTTTAATGATGGCCCAAAAAAAGGAAAGACTTTCAGAAAACAGCAGTGGTATTGGTTTAAAAATACAGAAAAGATAATAGATTTTCATGGTTTGGAACAATTTGGCAGTAAACTTATGTTTTTGTCAGCTTTCTGTTGTGTAGTTCATCATCTGGAATTCATTAAGAAGTTATTTGCCTTTAGAGACAGAGTGACTAAACTACAGTAAAGGTCCAAGGTTATGTTCCTGAATCTTAACCAGTTTCAAGCCCTTTCTGAAGGCTGAGGCAGTTTGTATCAGTCAGGAAAGGGTCCTAGTTCAGGTACCTCGGCCAGAAATCCATGATTGGTAGGATGAACTTGGGCCCTGCTAGCTAGATTATCTCAAAAGTGTTTGACACAGGCACATCAAAAGAGGCTGCTAAGAAATGTGGCTGAATTTGAAAGCCCTGGAGTGGTCTGCAAAGTAGTGACTCTTCGGCACAATTTATAGCAATTAATAACAGGGTTGCAGTGGGTCAATGCAGTCAAGCTCTACAGAGCTGCCAGGGCAACATCTCTGCAGTGACAGGAAAGCCAAATTCCATTCTGACATCTTGGTACTCCCAGGGGGAATTCATCTCAGATGGATAAAGCTGGGATTTCAGACTTCAAAGCATGAGTTTCCAGACCCTGAAAAAAATTTGAGCAGGAAGTGATTCATCTACTCTCATCCATCTCTGGATGTCTGCCCTCAAGGGGATGGAAGCAGGATCCTCAATTAGTTTGGATTATTCTGGTCCGAATCTGGAGTGACTTCAGTGGCACCAACATCACTGGTGTAAAAGAGATGAGGCTGTGGTCGGATCCTAATAGCTTCTCATGTGGAACCACTTGCATTTCTATGGTGGTAAGAAAACACCTCTGTCCTTAAGAAAACCCCCACCCAGTGTGACCCCTAAGTTGAACACCATGTTCAACACAAGTTCAACACTGGGGTCACAGTCCCCTTATCCACTTCTTCATGAAAAGCCAAAGCCCACCACACGCTCTACACTGTGTAGCAGCAGCAGCTGCACCCTTTTCTCATCCCTGGATCTCCCCCCGTGGATGCTGCACCATGAAGTTGTTTAGTTGTCCACTTCCTATTCATTTCAGCCTCTTGTGTGGCTGCTTCTGAACTGTGGGTATTTCTCAGTTCCTGGAAACTGTCCGAGATCTCACTCATTCACAGTACCCAAGGTCAAACCAACGGCCTCCCAACTGAAAAAAAAATAGTACTTAATTTTGAGCTAAATAGTAAATTTTTCCAGGCCTCCACCTGTACAACACTTGTCCTCCGTGGATAAGCAGGCATATACTACACAGAGCAAGGACTCACCATGCCCTTGGAAGAGGGAGACAAAAAGGACCACACACATCTTCCATTGAATGCTGCAGCATCCAGGTATCAAAGGCACAGGGCAGGGGGCACTGGGCTCTCCATGTGGCCAAGGTTAAATGGATGGAGCTGGCAAAGTCTGTTTCACCAGGGTAGGCACTTGCTGGTAGCAGCTACTTTTGTTTACGAGTTCCTTTTAACCACGTGGATTAGAGACTGCATCATTAGCTTCACAATGAACCAGAGTGCTGATTTATTTAATGAATGTAAATGGTCTTTCGCTAGCTAATTAAATTAGGGAAATGAGAACTGTTGGTAATAAAATAGATAGCAAGGAGGGAAAAACCTTCTCTACCTCAGGGTTTTCCATGCCCACACTCCTCTATAAATTCTTCAAACCACACTTCTGTCCTTGAGAACAAGGTTTTATTACATGATCTGTGAACAGCCATGGGTTCCTGGAGGCATGTAAATGTCCTGAACCAAGGCGGGCAATGGACTAGGCTCTACTTTCCAGTTACACCTGTGTGTGTCCAGATTAAGCTGAGTGGTCTCCTTGAGTTCTTATAAATGTAACAATCATCCCCACAATTAGTGCAGTGAGATATTTACAATCATTTCCTCTTGCATCTACTAGGAGTCAGTTTCTCAGTGCTTTGAAAATTCCCTGGGTTGAAAACTCCCCCATTCCAAACCACCTCTTTATGAAAACACACTATGGTCCTTCAGTGGTCAAGTCCAGCATCCAGGAAGTCCAGTCCTGACCTTATAATACTTACTATAATACAGAGATTAACAAATTAGCTTCACACAAAGGCTCACACAGGTGGTCCCCAGCCATGCATTTCAGAACTGTAAAAGACTCAGCACCATAACAAGAATGAATTCTGTTGTAGCAGTATTATGAGTTCTCATGCTTTGGGACAACATTGTGGACATCCTCAAGGTGTCAAAGACATTAAAATATCTCTCAGTAAACAATATTTGGCAAAATTTCAGCTTCACAATGCTGAATTCCCAGTGAATTCCTTATTCCATAGACATTGCTCATCTCAGGAACCCCTTCTCCCACACAATACAGCCACAGTAACAGGAGACTTCTTCACGTATCACAATGGCCAAATGCTGGTCGATAAATCTTAACAATTCCTTTCAGATGAGGCATGAGTATGCTTAAATAATAGACCCTGTAGAGGAATGACATTTATTTCCTGCCAAAGAACATAATTAAAAGCCAAAGTGCCTTTTGACAGGTTTATAATCCACCCATGCACTGCCATCCGTGTAAGCCATACATGAGCTAAGCCATATATTACTCAAGACTCCTCTTAATAAGCAATTTAAAGACTTTTAACAGCCTTTTTGTAGACTATTAGGAAGTAAAGTAGTAACAGAAATATCACAAACCACCGTCCATCAAGTGGATACCTACAAACAGAATGTTATTCTCAAGAAATAAATCAAATATAAGTCTAGAAACTTCAGGGAAATAGCACCCATCAATTAAACCATGTAAATGACTGAGGTCTTCAAATCAAATGAAGCTAGCATAAGTAACTCATCACAAAAGGTCACTCCTTGCCCAGAGGTTATGGAGGAAGTCACCACATCTGTAACTATTATTAAAAGGAATAAGTCTGTAAAGATTTAAATGTATGCTTGAATTTTCAGGGCTATATATCTACATGGGAGGCAATAATTGGAAAGCAGTGATGATTAATATGCCTGTTTAATTACACTATCAGAAGACAGGCAATGCAATTACAGAGTCTTTCAGACATGCATGATCCTACACTCCATCACCAACTGAATAAAACAAACACAAACAGAATTAATAAAATGAAATGGAAAAACCTCATTTAAGTAAATGCATGCAAAATATCAAAGACACCTCTATTATGGTTCCCTCTCAATATCGCTAAGAGAAGCACTAAATTAAAAAGCTGAAGAAGATGAATGATGCACCCCTAACAAAATCAAGGGAATCTCTCAGCACAGGCTCTTATGGCTCCCTTTGTTCTGCAGCCTGGTGGTGTGGAGGGAATAGAATGTGGGTAAATTCACCTTTGGGGTGGTGTTTCTGGAAAGGCTGCAAAATGCTTGAGAATGTTACCACTGGCCATAACTAACACAGGACTTCATCTGTTTCTGAAGTCCTCATGGGTCCTGTTTGACTGACCTGATCTCCTTCCATGACAAGGGTAACCCACTCAATGGATGAGGGAACGGCTGTGGATGTTGTCTACCTGGTAAAGCCTTTGACATTGTTTCCCACAACATTCTCCTGAAGAAACTGACTGCTCATGGCCTGGGCAGGCATACACTTCACTGGGTAAGAAACTGCCTGGACGGTGGAGTTGTGGTAAAAGGAGTTAAATCCAGTTGGTGGCCAGTCACAAATGGTGTTCTCCAGGGCTCAGTGTTGGGGCCAGTTCTGTTTAATATCTTAATCAATAATCTGGACACAGGGATCACATGCACCCTCAGGAAGTTTGCAGATAACATGAACTTGTGGAAGAGTGTTGATCTGCTTGAGGGAAGGAAAGCTGTACAGAGGGGTCTGGACAGGCTGGATTGATGAGCCGAGGCCACTTCTATGAGATTCAACAAGGTTAAATGCTGAGTCCTGCACTTGGGCCACAACAGCCCCATGCAGCACTACAGGCCTGGGGACAAATGGCTGGAAATCTGCCCAGCAGAAAAAGGATCTGGAGGTGTTGGTCAACAGCACCTGAACATGACCAGGTGACCAAGGAGGCCAATGAATCTTGGTTTGTATCAGAAATAGCATGACCAGAAGGGCTGGGGAAGTGATTGTACCCCCATACTAGACACCGGTGAGACAAATTGAATATCATGTACATTGGTTTTTTGGGCTCCTCACTACAAGAAAGACATTGAGGTGTTGCAGCGTGTCCAGAGAAGGGAAGTGAGGCTGGTGAAGGGTCTGGAGCACAAGTGTTACAAGGAGCAGCTGAGGGAATTAGGGTTGTTTAGTCTGGAGAGAAGGAGGCTGAAGGGAGACCTTATCACTCTCTGTAGCTACCTGAAAGGAGGTTGTGGTGAGGTGGGTGTTGGTCTCTTCTTCCAAGTAACAAGTGATTGGACAAGAGGAAATGGTCTCAAGTTGCACCAGGAGAGGTTTAAATTGGATATTAGAAAAAAAATTCTTTACCAAAAGAGTGTTCAAGCACTGAAGCACTGCAACAGGTGGCCCAAGGAAGTATTTGAGTCACCATCCCTGGAGGTATTTAAACGATGTGTAGATGTGGCATTTAGGGATATGGTTTAAAGGTGGACTTGGCAGTGTTAGTTTACATGTTGGACTTGATGTTCTCAAAGATCTTTTTGAACCTAAATGATTCTATCATTCTGTGATTCTTGGGATGTGATTGACCTTGTTCAATAAGTTAACGCTGTAATTTATTACTATTGAAAAAGGGTTGCTTCTTTTCCATCTCCCATATTTCCCAACCATCTTCCTTGTTCCTCACCAGGCCCTCCCTAGAGGGGAGAAAGATTTCTGTCAGCCACAACCATGTTCCCGCAGCTGATGGTAAAGTACCAGTCATATTTTTCTTTGCAAAGCAGATAGATATAACTACTCTCTACCCACCTCAGTGTACTTTCTTCATCTGGCTGCATGGTGCCACTTTGAGTTACTCTCATGCAGCAGGGTATGGGTGATATGCTGAACCTAGAGTCAAATCAAGTTAAAACCAAACTTGCCAAAATAAAAAAAGGATGTTTTAAAGCTGTGGGAAGGGGATGGGGTAGCCCAGGGAAGAGAGTAGCAACTACGGGCTGAGGCAAATTTTGGCTCCACATTAAGCACCTCTGGAGCCACAGTTCAGCCAAGGGAATGGGAAGGATGGGGACGTGTGTTTCTATGTAGACTAAGAGCTCCTCAGCCCCTCTGTAGGTCCACTTCTTCATGAACTATTAGGAGGCCACAGTAAAATGGAGAGAAAGACAAAACCTTTTAGCTATGAGGAGAAAAAACTCCACAAGAAGATCTGTGACCAGGAACCCTTCCTGGTGAGACAGAGCAGCGTGACAGATCTACGACCTGATGGGATCTACTGCCTTCTTTGGCAGAAGTTTGGAGTGCCTTTTTCTGCTGCAATGCACAACCTTTTGCTCCCTGTCAATCTACGCTGGAGACAGACCTTGACCCTATAGATACAAAACTTTCCAAGAATATATCAACATAAAAATATATTTAATTACTTTTAAAATATATTTAATCTTTTTGGCCCCTAGGGTTTATTCAGGGCACTGATGTACATAGTCATAAGCAGTGGCAGAAGCTCTTAACAACTGATTCTGGTACTTCTTTTATGTGTGTTACTTTTTCACAGTAGGAGCTGAGTGCCAGCTCGCAGTCGTAATTTAAAAAGTGAGTGAGAAAGTGGAAAAGAGGTCCTCAAATGCTCCACTTTCCCCAAAAGCCCATTTGCAAAGCGCTGTTTCCGTTATCATTTCATCCTGATGACTTTCCTGGCACAAAGAGTTGTTCACTGTATGTTCATGCAAGATGTTGAGTTTTTCACTTGGAAACAAGTTCATTCCTACTGTGGAGCCTAGAGGCCACGGACATTGACCCAGGAACAGGAAAGTGACAATCAGAGCGGTCAATTGCAGCAAAGATGGAAATGTAGGGTACCCAGAGTGGGAGCAAACCACAACAGCTGCTTTCCCCTCTCCTTTGAGAGGCACAAGTTCCACAAGGCACCTCAAGAGGAACTCAACATGAAAGCCTTTGGGGGCCATTTATCATTGCTTCCCCATGTGTATGTTCTCATAAGGTCTGAGATGAACACCAGTGTGCAGGACTGAATTCCAGTGCAATATGGTTTTCAGGGTAAATTCAGAGAATTTGGGGATTTGAAGCAATCAATGCCCATGAAAACTAACAATGGCTGTTAAATATGAGTGGGACTCAGGAAAAGCCATAAATTACCTTCCTGTTGATTGTCTTGGGTGTGTTTATGCAAAAAAAAATGGTCAGCAGGAAGGATTGCATGAGCTGCTGCTGGGGTCAGGCCATTATGCTGAAGGAGAAAATGATATATTCAGATCTGCCATTCCAGGCACCCAAACATTTTGGCATCAAAGCCCAAGAAAACCAAGACAGACTCAGATCTGCTGCCACCAGGCTGGTTCCTCACCACTCACATGTGATGACCCTCAGGCTCCCTAATGGTAGCTGAGCTTAATGCAACACATTGCACTGTAGAAATCTCAGTGACTTTGATGTAGATTGCAGCTCCTTGGGCAGCAGCATGCTCAGTGTACCTGAAAAGCTTTAGTCCTGCTGCCTGCATATCTCCATTCCTGGAAAGCCAGAAATGCCCCCACCAGCCAGGCATTTCCATCATCACCAATAATTTTCTCAAAAACCTTTGCTGCTGAAAGAAGCTCCTCTATAGAGCTCTAGGAGATAATGTCACAACACCGTTATTAACGGCCTTTGTCTCCTGTCCTCTGACTCCTAAGTAAAGGTTTCCCTCACAACTATCCACCCTGTCTCTTTGTCTTTTCCTTTCTCTCTGCAATGGCAGGAGCAGCCCAACCACTATAGCAGTGATATTCACACCTGTTAAGTGGTCTGCAATCAACCAAATAGTGCAATTTCCACAAAAAAGGTCTTTGCCAAGTGCTTGAAATCCAAAATAATTCAGATCAAGTAAGGATCTCCTGGGGCATGTTGCTGGGGATCTCAAGGGATCACCACATGTTCAATGGCATCCTTCTCCCATGATGCCAATATCAATGCACATTTTTAGGTGAAAAAGATTTAATATCAATGAAACAAAAAGATAAAGAAAAAATACTAAACAAAAGGTGTTCCCACAGGGACAAAGAAGTCTTGCTCAACAAGGGTAACTTCACAGGTGTAATTTACCCTCTTCCCTCCCCCGTCCTTTTCATACACATGACAAAGATTTCTATATTGGATAAAACAAGAAATGAAGAAATTATCCACTTGTATAACATCAAGTCAATTGCTTCCTGCTCTATGTTCCACCAAAAAGATGCTAAACACCATGTCTCTTTGGCACATGTGGATGCCTCTCACAGACATTTCTGCAAAGCCCAAGTGAAGTCCTAACTGATGGAAAAGCCATTTCCAGCTTAGAAATTGCTCCCATTTTCTGGCCAACTTGCTAATGACCCATATCTGTGAACTACAGATCTGTCCACTGTTTTTCCCAGGAAGAAAAACATCACTGGTAAATTAGAGCTACAGAATTGTCCCAGTGGAAGTGTTAAACTTAAGGATAAATCCAAGCCTGTCTGGCCTCACTAATTAAATTAAAAAAATTAACAAAGGATAGGTTCACGGGGAAGTTAACTCTCACCTCCCCTTCCAACTGTGAATGGCAAAAGGCTTAACAAACCGGAACAACTGTTGAGAGGAGCAAGACTGGTGCCAGAAAGGAGGGCTTTGAGGAGAGACCAGAGGGAAAAAACATTGGGTTGCGTGGAGGAAGAGGGGCCTGGAAAATAGTTGGAGAAGTGGGAAGTGTTGATGGTAGATGAATGGCTGGAGATCACCAGAAGAATGCAAGGGAGCAAGTCAAACAAGAGGAAGTCCAAGGGGCTGAAGGTTCCATCCCTCACCCCCTAAATTCAAGCTGCAGGGGAACATTAGCCTCTAGGCACAAAGGCCATTAAAATAATTCTTTTTGGAACAGCTCCTGTATTGTTCTCCTCCACACACTCCAGATATTAAAGCAGGGAAATGGACATGTTGGTATGATGCAGCTTGACTCGTTTTTTATGCTCATAGAGTCACACTGAAGAAGACTACTAGAAGCCTTGAAGGAGTCTCTTAACTGATGATTCTCAGCAGATTCAAATCAAGAATGCTCTAATTGCAAAAACTTCAACAACTGTAATGTATGATGCCCCACTAAGTTTTCCTTTTCCAGCTGGATTCAGATCCAAAGTTCTCAAAACTAAAATCGAACCTGAGCTTCTTGCCAGCATAGACAAGAACAAAATTATAATCCTCCCTCACTGCAGCAGCTTTGAATGCATTTTTTCCCCTTCTTCTCACTAACTCCTCTTCTTCAGGCTCAACAGACCTTATTTTTCATGTTTTACCCCCAGGATGTGCTCTTAGATCCCTCTCCAATTCATGGTTGCTTCAGCCCAGGCAGAGCCAAATTAAACACGCATTCAGTCAGTGCTGCATTAGATGGCAGCAGCACAGCCCAATAACACTCCTTTGGAACATTTGCCTTTCCTCTGAACAATGCTTTCTGTTCGTGCCAAGAGAGCAGGAGTGTGGGAAAAGCCTTTCTGCCAGGTAGCACATGAAGAAAATCATATATAGTCTTTAGGTAGGACCACTGGGATGCCACTAACATCTCAGGCTCCTCTTTGTCTCTAAGTGTATGAGAAACCAAGGGGGAGGAGCTTGCTACGGTAGATGAAGAATACTAAGACACCCCCAGAGATGACTGAGACATGAAAGGAAAAGAGAAGGAAAAGAAGAGGTCTGGTTTGACAACATCCCAGAACTTCTGATGAAAGATAGCAGGGATTCCATCCCTCAGAAATAAAGAGACATCCCTTTTTTTTTTGTAAATCAAGCTCTGATAACTCGTTCCTAAAGGCCATTAACTAGATTTCCCAATAGAAGGACAACAGCACAGGAAAAATTAGCACAGCTGTAAATTAATAACATAAGATGGTGGTTTGTAAAGTAGATCCCTCTGTTCAATTCAGAGAAATGGGCCTCTGGAGCAGTTCTTATGGGAAAGAAATTAATTTAATACATTAAAACCCAAACACAACTCCCATTTCAGCAACCTGGAACAGGAACTTGGCACTGAAATGGGCTGCCTGGGGAGGTGGTTGAGTCACCATCCCTGGAGGTGTTTATAAAACGGGTAGATGAGGTTTTGAGGGACATGGTTTAGCGGATGATGGGTGCGGTTGGACTCGATGATCTCAAAGGTCTTTTCCAGCCGGAAGATTCTATGATTCTATAAGATTGATCAGCATTAATTCTACTGCTTCCGTGAAACTAATCCAGGTTTGTAATGAAATTGCCAAGGTAGACTTTGGCCCTAATCTTTTAAAAGCATTTCCAAAGAAATCTAATGATATATGCACAGAACGTATTCGCAAACATCACTTTGTCTAAATCAAATTACTTTCTACCTTATAAGGAGCTGTTGTTGAACTTGAGTGATTTGCTCCTCTTTGTCAACAAATCATAAATTTCCAGAGGATATAATTTTACATTCAGAGCAGGAGGAAAATCAAGTTTACCCCCCAAATAGAAAAAGCTCCTTTTATATGATTTTAAATGAGATCCACCCAATAAAGTACTTTTTTGTCTAATCTGCCTTTCCTCCAAAGGCACTTGGTCAGAGATGCTCATGAACAGCTGCCAGAACAAAGCACTTTCTGACCCTTAGAATGAGTATTGAAATCATAAATCTGAACACAGTGAAAAAAATTTGCAGACTAAACAAAATCAAACTAGTCTTCCAAATGGACTGAGACTGTTGGATGGAGCATTCAATTTCGTGGGTTTAAGAATCAAAATTTCCCAGTCATGGTGTTGATTGGTTATAACTGAAGACAAACTAATGAGCAAACCTCTCTTTGCACCTCGGGAAATAAAACCAAAAAGCAGCCAGTAGGAGGCTTGCTCAGGATGACACAAGGATTTAGTAATGGAGCCTGAAAAACCCAGAGCCCTGAGATGATCTACGTTCCTATAGCAGTGTCCTTGGACAGCTACACTCAGTCACAGGCAAGGAAACCTTCCACCAGTACAGCCGGCGTTCGTGAAATTCCTTAAATTCTTTGAAATGTATTAGATACTTGCAGATTGCTCTTGGCCTTATTTAACCACACAGTAAACGGGAAGATGGGCTTCTGTTGATATCTGGGCTTGGTCTGGAAGGATATTGCGATAATAATTGTCCAGGGTACTGGCCAAAAGATCATGATAACTCAAGAAAATGGAGATTTTCCTATCCTACAGCCACTCAGGCTGAACAAGGTCAACATTTCCCAGGCCATAGTGTTTTGTTACATGCCTTGTGGGGACAGTTGTGCCAGCTTTGCTGATCTGGAGGAATTCTTCTGGAATTTTCTCTAGCATTTTCAACACCACACTGGAGGGAGGCCATGCTTTGCTGTGCTCAGTTTTCCCTGTGAGCACAGTTTCCTCTCTGCTGGAATATGGTACTCCTTGAGTTCCTGTCATTCAGTATTCTCACAGTCACTTTTTTTCTATGTGTTTACCATAGGATTATCAAACCATCCACTCAGAGGCCAGCAACGAATATCGGGGGGGTCACACATTTGTAGGCTTGACTCCAAGTTTCCAGCTAATGACTTGCACAGAGTTACAGCAGTTAGGAAAGGTCTCTTTGAGACCTTTGAATGAAACAGCAATGGCATTTTGCTGGGGAACCAAAGGTGTGAGACTTAAGTTGAAATCCAGCCTGGTTAACCTCAGTAAGCAGGCACCTAGTGATGAAGTAAAGGAGCCAAAGGTATTACTTTGCCCATCCAGCATCATCTTATGCTCTTGGCTACCTTATTTCTTTAAGGACATATCCTTGGAAGTTGTATTTGGGAGGGATATTTCATTACACAAAAAAGGTCTACTGATCTAGTAGCACAGGGCCCATTGGCTTGAAGGTAGACACAGAAATAATAGAAAAGTAATGAACTGTTGGAAGATATGATCTTTTTCTTTTTGAAATTAAAAAGTTGATATTTTCTCTGAAAATCTGCTTAGGCCAATTACAATTTATTGGGCTCAGTGACTGAAGGATATACCGTTGACTAACAAATCCAGCTGAGATGAACACATCATAAAATCATAGAATCTTCCAGTTGGAAAAGACCTTGGAGATCGTCAAGTCCAACTGCACCCATCTTCTGCTAAACCATGTCCTTCAAAAACTCATCTACCCATTTTTTAAACACCTCCCGGGATAGTGAGTGAACCTGGGCAGCTGTTCCAGTGCCTGACCACCCTTCGGTAAAGAAATTCTTTCTAATAACCAGTCTGAACCTCCCCTGGTGCAACTTATGGCCATTTCCTCTTGTCCTGTCACCTGTCACTTGAGAGAAGAGATCAACACTCGCTCTGCCACAGCCTCCTTTCAGGCAGCCATAGACAGTGATGAGGTCTCCCCTCAGCCTCCTCTTCTCCAAACTAAACAAACCCAGCTCCCTCAACCATTCCTCATAGGACTTGTTCTCCAGCCCCTTCACCAGCCTCGTTGCCCTTCTCTGGACCCACTCCAATACCTCAATGTCCTTCTTGTAGTGAGGGGCCCAGAACTGACCCCAGCACTCGAGGTGTGGCCTCACCAGTGCCGAGTACAGGGGTACAATCACCTCCCTTGTCCTGCTGGCCACTCTGTTACTGATACAGGCCAAGAAGCCACTGGCCTTCTTGGCCACCTGGGCACACTGCTGGCTCATATTCAGCTCATATTCAACACCCCCAGGTCCTTCTCCTCCAGGCAGCTCTGCACCCACTCTTCCCCAAGCCTGTAACTCTGGAACGTTGTGTCCCAAGTGCAGGACTCGGTATTTGGCCTTTTTAAACCTCATCCCGTTGGTCTCAGCCCATCGATCCAGCCTGTCCAGATCTCTTTGCAGCACCTCCCTTCCTTCAAGCAGATCCACGCTGCCACCCAGCTTGGTGTCATCCAAAAACTTGCTAAGGGTGCACTTGATCCCTTTGTCCAGATCATTAATGAAGATATTGAACAGAACTGGACCCAGCCCTGAACCCTGGGGAACACCACTCGTGACCGGTTTCCAGCTGCATTTAATTCCATTTATCACAACCCTCTGGGCCCGGCCATTCAGCCAGTTTTTTACCCAGCAGAGGCTGTGCCTGTCCAGGCCAGTGGCAGCCAGTTTCTCAAGCAGAATACTATGAGAAAGTGTTAATGGCTTTACTGAAGTCCAGGTACACCACATCCACAGCCTTTCCTTCGTCCATTAACCGGGTAACCTTGTCATAGAAGGAGATCCGATTGGTCTGGCAGGACCTGCCTTTCATAAACCCATGTTGACTGGGTCTGATCACCTGGCTGTCCTGCATGTGCTGTGTGGTAGCACTCAATATCATCTGCTCCATGACCTTCCCCGGTACCGAGGTCAAGCTGACAGGCCTATAATTCCCCCAATGCTCCTTCCAACCCTTCTTGTAAATGGGAGTTACATTTGCCAGTCTCCAGTCGAGCGGCACTTCCCCAGTCAGCCAGGACTGTTGATACATGATGGAAAGAGGTTTGGCAAGGACCTCTGCCAGCTCCCTTAATATCCTTGGGTGTATCCCATCTGGCCCCATAGATTTGTGGATGTCTAATTGGCTGAGAAGGTCTCTAACCATATCTTCTTGGAACATTGAGGGTTCACCTTCACAGTCTTCTGACTCAGGAGGCTTGGAGATCCATAGGAAATCAAGGTCTGATTTGCTTTCATTTCCCTAGTATTTCACACTAAAGATCCAGGGAAGCGTCTGATCGTGCCCACCTGAAGGACAGGAACTATCCGAGGATGGGGACAAATCTATACTGCCATGAAGAAAGTTGGTCACCCATGAAGATGGTCACAAGGACTAAAGGGGCACCACCACCAGTTCCTTTTTATAGGGAGCACAGGATGCAGGTTGGCTTTTTTTTTGAGAGAAAAGGGCAGGTCAAGTTGAGTTCTGAACCTTTTAATACAAATTTAATCTGACCATCCCCAGCAGCCACCAGAGTTAAAAAACAATACAGCTCCAAATCCTTCCCACTGCATTTGCAACAAGCAGAAGTCTCAAATCCCAGGGATGTGCCTACCCTGGGCCAGCACAATTCACAGTCAGTTAGGGTATGATTTTGCAAGTTCTCCTCTGACTAAGGCTTTCTCACACAATGAATCCTTTGACCTCACTGGCCTCAGTGACGTGCATCTTGCCAGTTTTCGACACCTCAGTTCCTGACCTGCCAAAAGCATGGGAAAGCAAATGCTCTCTTCAAGGGCATTTCTGTGTAGTAAGACCAATGGACCTTGAAGACTACAAGGAGGCCACAATTTTAACAGTGTGAATAAAGTCTCTGTCGGCAGTCAGCAAAGAACACTCTGATACCTCAGGGCTTTGCTGTCGTCAATGTAAAATTAACAACTTTGTCAGGGCAGATAGTGTACATCTGTCCCTTTTCATTCCTCTTTTTTCCCTTCCAGGTTCCCACTGGGGAGATTTCATTAAAGCACTGTTAGATCATGGATGTTAGCTGCGCTTACAGCATATAATTATCTGGCAAGGCTGAAATAAGGTATCTGCTGTAACCTTGGCTGCTAGCTGCAAGGCACTGTAAGAAAATTTTAAGGGAGATGCCACATGGGCTGTTGAAATAATGATTTTTCCCCTGAAAGCTTATGGAAGCTGTTCTTTGCTTGCATAAGGACTTCTGGCAATTGCGAGTCTTTAACGAGCAGATCCCAAGTAATAAATCAGACTGGGATCTCCCCATTTCCAGCACCGTGTGCAGCCTGCCTGCTGTATGATGGAAACTAAAGCAAAGAAAAAACAAGGGGCTACTTCTGGGAATTGTGCTGCATGGAGAGGGGAAGGATCATTACCTGGAAGTTGGGAAGATTTAAGACTGGAGGGCGTGAATACCTCTGGGTTGCATTCAGGAAACATATTTTGGAAACCGACTGTTCTTCACAGCCAGGGGTGATTCAGACCAGACTTCTCCATCTGCCAGCTGCGTTGAAGCTAGTGCCAGTTATAAACACGTCAATGGGCATCTATAGAGTATATCCACAGGCTTGTATCCATCCTTGCTCGGAGCAGCAGGTTGGACTGGTGCCTTGTAAGGTCCCTTCCAGCCCAAATTATCCTATGATTCTATGAAAGGTGAGACCTTCAAGATGGATTTCTCCCTTTCATGCAGATAGTTGGTGGATGCTGGGCATGTCCTGAAGACAACGGGAAGGGAGAGGGATAGGGGTCACCCAGTGTCAGCCTTATACAGAAAGGCAGCAAGGCTGTGCAGGCACTGATTGCTGCTGCTGGCTACAGAAAGGGCATGAGATGACAGCTCCTCGTGGTCTTGAAGGGAGCTTGGGTCCTGTGCTCTACATCTGCCCAGTACAGACCTGAGGGCAAATCCCTTTTATGTGCAATCGACAGAGACTAATCCAGGTTGCCTGAACACAGTTCAAGGCAAAACAAAGGCAAGAAATACCAGATAAACTGAGCTAAAAGAGGTTTGCAGTAGAAGCTGTGTCTTATTACCTATGTGATATAACTAAAGAAAGTAAGACATTGGGTGCATTAGTCCTTCTCTAGGACTAAAGTGAGAGCAGCAGACTTTGAGAAAAAGCATCTTGTGTAAAGCATCTAAACTTGTACCGTTTAGACCACCTCCTACCTATAGGGCAGAGGTGATGCTAATAAATGGGAAAAATGTTTATTTCCATGAGATACACAAAGAAAATATTGTGTGGAGAGGAAGGCTGAGATCATGCATGCATCCCAGTTTAAAAATGCCTTTTGGACTGGTAGAGCAGCTGGTGTTGCATGAAGTAGCATAATTGGACAAGACATTTTTACTGGAAATCTCAAAAGTAAATCTTGTTTACTCATTAATTTATTTCCTTCATAAAACCTTGTTCTCCCAAGAGTCATGGATATGATGCCAGTGCTATCTTACCATATAGCTTTATAAACTAGGCAAAATGTTCTGTACATCTCCACATCTATATTTTCTTCCCTTTCTCATGACTATCTATGTACTTACATGACCTTTATTCCTCTATTACATAAGTATTTTGCAAGTGTTTACAATCCCACCAACAGTAAATGTTTATCTTTGCAAAGTGAGCACAGCAGTGAGTTTGCATTCTGCTCTTATCAGGTGTCTTCAGCCCAGAAACTTCACAGCCCAGAGTTAATCTTGCATCTGATGAACTTCGTAATCTACAGACAACAGATCAGGAGAGTTCATAACTTTTTTCATCCATGTCATTAAATGCAAAGTTCAGGCACCTAAATAGAGCAGACACAATAAAAGAAGACTTCTGAAAAGGGCTCTTGTGGGAGAGTTTGGCTACATAGTGGGTGCATTGGAAAGGGTAGTCAGCATTTTCACAACTGCTCTTCTGATTTTACTTCGTGTCTAATAAGCATGGAGAATTCATTGTCACGAGAAACACTGAAGAACAACTACTACACGGGAAGACTGGCAGACTTCAAAGTAGAGAGATCAGAGGTGTGCAGAAACAGAGGGAGGTTATGAAAATATCACAAGCACTATAAATATCAACATACTTTGACCACCAGTAGTTGTATCTGTGCTGCAGGATCTGCCCTCTAGGCAGATTGTTCTGGAATCACACGTGGTGCAAAGCTCTGTACCTCCGTTGGTTTGCCTGGAGGCATCAGGGCTTACATGTTTTTCAGGACATAGGATGAGGTTAAATACTAATCTGCTCTCATATGGCAACTCCTTTGTTAACAAACATGGAACCAAGTTTTACTCCCACATTGAGATTCAGAAGAGCCAAAAGATCGAGGAGGATGTTTGTCATGCATACCTCAGGTGGTCTTAAAGACTTGACGGTCCCAATCTGCTCCTGGTACCTTGAAGATGTTCAAGCCATACCCTTAATGCCAGTAACAGTATTTGAGAGGAAATCCCAGACAGGATCTGTGCTGTTTGCAATGATTTTCATGATTGCAGTGGACTGCCTTGTCCTCCTTGGGAAATAGAGCTGAATTCCCACAACCTGCCACAACAGCATCACATCCAGGGGCATCTCATTTGTCACCAGGGTCTCCAGATATTTTCCAGGCTAATAATAATAATGCAGCTTCATACTTGCAGATCCAATGCTGTCTAACTAGACCAAGTGATCTGTATTCCCAATATATTTGCAAAGATGTATAATTACCCTTGAGTAATTTTTCCTGAGGGTGTTAAGGGAAGTAAAGTATGATCATACCTAAAGCTTCCCTCCTTTGGGCCAATTCCCATATATTTCAAAGGGAGAAAAAATAAATCAGAAAGAGAGATTATTATTTGTTTAATGATCCTGCAAAAGTGCATTTCTTTCTGGGAATCTTCTTACAAGTCCATTCCTCGTGGAAATGTGGCTGGTGAGTAGGTGCTTTGTCAAGTCAAAGGGAAAAAAAAACATATTGGAAGTTTAATCACATTGAAACCATATGTGCAACATATGTCAGCAGTTACACAGAGCTTTAGAAACAACAACTACAAACCCTCGGCCTCTGACTTCAAAGAGGTTTTAAAAGGGCCAAAACTTTCATCACCAGATTTCTGCCCATTAGGGAAAAGTCATGGGGATTTTTTTTCTTGATGTTTTTTGTTGTGACTGGTTTTGCTACAGAAAAGTAACCAGAAGTCCCTATCATACACGAAAAAAAAAGCCTATCAGAGCTGGCTTCCTCCCTGGAACCCTGCAGATCCCAGAAGACACTGATTCAGTCCTCTCCACAAGCCATGACTCTGTTTTAAAGCCCAGATCTGCCTTTGAAAAATTGCTTCATTCAAGAATGGGTCCTGTGTTTCCTTCCTCACGTGGTTTCAATATGACGTACGTGTTGTTTGATCTTGCGAGGGCAAATGGTCCTTCCAACAGCATCCAAGACCAAAATATCATTGTGGGTTGAAGGAGTTGACATGGGTGCTTTCCCTTTCCGTCTACACCCATATCTTACAACACTTCAACATGTAGGTTGGTTGAGGCACCCCCTCCATGGCTTTGATCCTCTTCTTTGTTGATATGGAGTATCTTTATCACAGGAAGCCATGAGTTCTTGGTAAAAACTGAAGTAGTTGTACTAGTTCCTGCACAGAAATCTCTGAGACCTAAAGGCAATCTTTAAAGCAAGGTGGGGGCAAACTCTTGCTAGCTCCTGGCTTAGCAGTCAGCACATGCCAGATGTATCTGAAGCAGCCCGTGGTGACAAGGGTCAGGGTGAATTCCTCCGTGGAAGTCTTTGCAGGGCTAAAGCAGACACACAACTTGAGATGGTTCAAGCAGGACGACGTGCATGGGGACATCCCAGCTCTCCCATCAGCTATAAGCTTTCTCAGGGAAAGACCAACCCCTTTCCCAACAGGGTTTGGAGATGACACAGACATGCAAGATACAGGGATGTGCCAACATGGAGGTTTTTAGAGCCCTCTCTACTCGTTGGGAAACTGGATCTACTAGGAGTGCAATCATCTGAGCTCTTTTTCCTCCCACTCACTCCCACCACGAGAATCTGCTGGGCTGGTCACATATGTCCATGAGTTGGAAAACACTAATTAGAAACCTCTTGGAAAGGAGCTGGGGGAGAAATCAATGTAGTGAAAGTGAGGCAGCTATGTGGAGTTTTTAGGAAGCAGCCTGAGCATGTATGTGGACTCTGCCTCATGGAGTTCTGGCAAAGGACACATTTGACAGGGCACATTGGAGCAGACAGGATGGACAAGAAACAGAAACTGGTCTTTCAGCTGGTCCCAAGCCCACTGAGCTGCTTAGCTGACCCCAAACCCTGACTCTGCTGATGCTCTGTTGAGTAGAAGATGGAGACGCGATTCAAGATGGAATTCCTAAAGATGCTTGGTGTCGAAGCACATGACAGGTTGAGAAGCAAATCTCAAGGGCAAACCTTGGGAGCAACAGGAATATGTGGTACAGACACAGCATTCCTAGAACCTGATCATGGCCCAGGATTATGGTCTAAAGGCTGGAAGGGTCTGACTGAGCAGAAGTTTCTATTGGACATTGTGAAAACCAGTTGCATTTTTGTAGTCACCCTTAGTGGCAGAGGAGTGCAGAGGAAGCCCATCTTCTCTCTGGGAGGACAGGGGCTGGGAGCAGAGCTCCTGCCCTTTTTCACGTGGCAGCTCTCCAGCAAATCCCATGCATTATTTCCTCATTTAAAGGCTGTAAAATATGAACTCATCCTGATGTCCCAGTTAACTTCCCCTAGCGCACACTTACCTTTTAAATTCCTACACAGCACACACAATACAAGAACCCAGTCTGATCTTTGCTGCATTTAGCCCTCAGCTTTGCTCCTCTCTAGTACAAAGCTCCAGCAGATACAGCTAAAGATCATTACGTTCTACAGCCCAAAAATATGGACTTAGTAATTTTGGATTTTCTCTCCTACGGTTTTCAAGGAATCCCTTCAAGTTGAGAAGCTACATGGAAATGTCTCTGACGTCTACTGACTCTCTGAGGCAAGATACCCACAAAAAAATGTTTGTTAATTTAATCTGGTGGGAGACAGAAGAGAACAAGGAGTATCCTTTCAGCTTTTATCATAACTTGTCACTACTGTTATGCCCTTAAGCTTGCTCTATTCCAGCGATGCCAATTCATGCAGTAAAATATATGACATTTTATTTACAGATCCAGCTTCTTGATCATCTGCAAACATTTATCTTCTATTTAGAAAATGCAGGATATATCAATCATTAAAAGCCACTAAAAAAAACTTTTAAAAAAACTCTTGAGGCTCAAGATCTAGGTGAAATTTCAAAAAAACCCTCTCTTCTTTTTACATTCCATTTTATTTAAGGAAAAGCTGGTTTTGGTAGCCTGATAGGTGAGTTCAATGCACTTGGGAGCTGAACACACTTCATTTTTGGATGCAGTCTTCAACCTTGCAGAAAGAAGTTCAAACAAGTCCAAGGAAAATGAGTTAAGAACGATGGTTGTGACTCACACAAGTCCTAGAAAGTAATTTTGCATAATTTTGACCTAGAGAAATAAGAGCAGATAACACCATATAATTGCTTCACGTGGAGGGAGAAGGGCTGTGCAGGTTTGCTGTGGCGGATTGAGCGAGGAAGAGGAGATTAAATTTAGCTGGCTATTAGGAACAATTTCCTGAGAGAGAAGACAATTAGGCAGTGGAACTGTTTTGCCTAGTGAGGTAATTACTGCACAAACACTGGATGGATGCAAGCCAAGATTAGATAAGTATAGTGGAAAATGTAGTACAAGGTCTCTTCTGATGAGCCCAGAGGGGGCTGGCTTTGCTGGCAGCGTGCCCAGCCAAGCAGTTGGAGGAAACTTTCCCTGAAAAGTTCTAGGGACAATGGAGGACTTTGCTCAGGGACGGCAGGACTGGAGCCAGCTGTCTCGTCAGGGCAGAAAGCACTGACCCCCTGCCACAAATACCCACAAAAGGAGATCTGAGGCAGTTACGAAACGAAAGTAGAAGCAAAAAAAAAATATGAAATAGTTGCTTTTTTGGGGGGACATGACTCTTAATTTAGGGTCCTTAAAGTCCCTCAGAGCTTGGGTGTTTCTGCAGTTGTTGATTCTTGGTTTATTTTAATCTGTTCACTGTTTGCAGAGTCTGGAGCCAGAAGAGCTCCTGGAGCAAGGGGAGAGATTTTCAGAAGACGTCACAGTGCTGAGAGCGGAGCGCTTGAAATTCTGGACTGTTGCAAATATCTCCCAGGAGAAGGAAACATGGCTAATCCACATTATGGCTATTTGAGAGCTTTTCCCTGTAATGATGTAAGCACTAACATGTAAAGGACAAAGACCTTCAAATAATATTCACACCCACCATGAAGCCTGCTTGCCCGTATCAACACCAGCACACTCCACCCCCTGACATATGTAGCAGACCAAAACTTACAGATCTCACCATTTGGATACACTCTCTCTGCTCCACCTGTATAATAGCTGGTTTTCCATGTCAAAATGAAAATATCCATAGGAACGTGCTATGGGAAGGATTTCCTGGCAGGGCAGAGCTGTGTTTAATATCTTCATGCCCCCCTTTTCCAGTAACTCATAGGATGAGGACTACCCTGCTGCGTGAGACATGGTGAGGAATTCTGTCTGCTGGAGAAGCATCACTGGCATGGATTCCCACTCTAAATCATTAGGTTTAAAATCTTCTCTAAAATGTATTTTTCTTGGTTATGACAATATACAATAACTCTTTCTCCTGTAAGCAGGGTGACAGGATGGGAGGAGGACCTTGTCCCACTATCAGACAAGGCTTTATCTCAGCAGAAAACCCCCAAAATGACCCTGCATGGTTGCTGAATCATAGAATCATAGAATTATCTGGGTTGGAAGAGACCTCCAAGATCATCAAGTCCAACCTGTAATCCAACACTAAACATTGAAGCTTGGAAGTAAATGGGCATCTGGAGAAAGGAGGAAGGAAGTCACTTTTTGATGGAAATGGAACATCATGGAGGTACAGAGCAATGCTTTCAGGGTAACCAGGGAAGCCAGATGGGTGCCACACAGGGTAACTGAACCACGGGGCTGAGCTGACTCTCAGGTGTCCCTGGGAAGTCTCAGAAGAGCAGCAGTAGCTCCTTTTGTTCAGCAGCTACTCTATTACTAGGGCATCCCTTACCTCACTACGATATAACTCAGATGTTGTCCTAGCCCTAAAAACGTGGCTGTAAGAGGGTATGAAAGACAAAGGAGAGCATGCAGATGTAAAAAACCTGACAATTGTTGTACAGCAAGGATGGGAGAAGAGCAATGACCAGTCTCAGCCCTGGGTTTTATTTGTGCAGATGATCTCAATTATGCAGGATTGTGTCAGGTACTTTACACTGGAAACTAAGCTACTTGGGCAAACTTCTGTGCTGTCCAAAGGTTTATAGCAGTGTATTTACCCACTGTATGTGTAGGAAAACTCTTGTATTTCTTTATTTATCTGCCTCTTTAAATAGGTTCAACCCTTTCCAGGGAGGCGACAAAAGCAATCATACACACACACCCCCCCCACTGGTGTTTTTAGGTAAACTCCTCCGAAGTGGAAAAAGCCATAACTGAGCAAACATCATAAAGAGTGCTGAACAGCCCACGAGGCAGGCAGCCTAGCACCACCCTGCCTTTATCCCTCCATGTTTGACATGGAGTCAGGAAGCAGACGAGCTCAAGCCCAGAAGGTGTGGCTGGAGTGATCATTACACACAGGAGGCTGCAGCACCGTTGCCCCATTGGGTTTTCCTCCAGAAGAGCAAAGTGAGGACCACGCCTGCCCAAGAAATATCCTCTCCCCACTGCAGCACAGTGCTGTGCCTGGGCTCTTCGTCCTGCTGCCCAGTTACCCGAGCCTGCTTTGCACAGCAGATGGGCCACAGAGGCTAAAGAAAGCAGCAGCACCCAGCTCTCTACTACCATACGAGTTGAGCTTTCCAGGCAGGCCAAGAGCTGCCATTGCCCATGTCAGTCTCTCTTGGTTATCAGGAATCTTACTTGCAGGAACTGTACCAGGGAATACAGGGTAAAGATCCTCTGGGAACAACCAACGTATATCCTGAAGACACATGAGCAACATGAGTGGTTTGGCTCCTTGTCTTGGTGAGCTCCCCACATGCAGGACCCTCCTTGGCTTCCAGCTCTACCAGAAGGACAGAGACCATACTTGCCCCACTATTGCATGCTGTAAACCAGGCAAAGCAATTACTTAATTCAGTTAAGTTGTTCTGCTATCATATTTTGGCAGGTTTCTGCATTAATTTATTTGAAGGAAAGTCAGCCGTGAAGCCAGTCTCAGACTGAGACACTACACTGCAGGTTTTTTGTGCCATAGCATCCAAAGAATTTGAGTAAAATTCTGCCTGTAGGCTGGAGCTGCTTCAGGTTGGCTTGAAGAAGACTCATTTCCCAAACTCCTAGCAGTGCTGGTTAAAGTAGAACAGGCTGTGGATCATGCTTGACTCCAGAGGATGCTCTCTCTCACAGGCCTGACACCCCTTTATCTTCCACTGTCAAGCTCAGAAAAAGTTGGAAGGCTCGGGTCATCACCTACAGTGCACTCACATCAAAGTTCTTGGGATGCTGAATGGCTCCTCCAAGAAGGATCTAAGCAGTGCTGTCTAGAGCAGCTTGCACCAAGCATTTAATGTACACTATGTTAGCCTAGGAATGCAAACCAACCTTGTCTCTGCTGTCTCTTCTGCTCCTAACTGTGGTTTGTTAAGACATTTCAGAGATATTTTTACCATGATCCCAAATTCCTTTCCTGGCTTGTAGACCACTTTGACCTTTTTTCCTGTAAAGCAGACGTTTCCCTCTCGGGTGCCTTAGTCCCAGCCGTTTAAGGGACCGGATTCATTCAGTTTCTATATGTTGGCTCTCTGTTGGTATGCTTCTCTTGATATTAATGGCATTGATCTTCTTTAAACTATCCAATCAAGTAAGAATTTTGTGACTTCTGTGGAGCTAAATCAGGCCCAACACCTCAGTGTAAGGCGTCAGGTAGCTAGAGCCCAGCTCACAGCCCTTCAAAACCCACACCAATCTTCACACATGTACTATGCAGCCCTGATGCCTCTCCCCTGCCCATGACCCTGCCATCCCCTGCCTGAGGTACCCAGGAGAGGGTTGCATGAAAGGTCCAAAGAGTCTCCCCAGTTATCTCCTTTCTGTGGCCCCTCCATTTCTCTCATGCCTCAGCCACACAACCCATCATCCTGCATGGAGGAAAGGGACCTGCAAGACTTAAGGTTGTTCTTTAATCATTATCTCATAAACTTGTGTTTGATTTCAATCATATGACAACCATAAGGTAAGCCTAGACCTAATGTCTGTGAAATGCCGATGTATCAGCCAGGCACTGCTCAGGTAAAAATGAAGAGCAAAGTTCATGTGTGCTTTGAAATGCTGCAAAGTCATCCTGAAACTGCTTTCAGAAGGAAGCAAGATGTGGCCACCTTTCACCAACACTGCCTCAGCTTCTGCTAATTTACAACCCAGAAAGGCTATAGTGGGCAGGTTAGGGGAGTTCAGGATGTGAACTGCAACCTAAACAAATACAGGCTGTGATGAATAATTAACAGGAGTTGTAATAGTGAACTGTCCTATGATGGGTGGGAAGGGCAAGAAAGAGATAATGGCAGGCATATAACAAAGCAGTATTTTCTGACCTTGGATCTAAGCCTAGACTCTGCTTATTCCACTCACTATGATCCAAGCAGAAGCCAAAGCTCTCCTCCCAGGGATTTAATTTGAGGATAGAGGCAGAAGAGGCATTTTTTTGTGACATGCTTTACAAGGCATCCAGTGTGGTCTGCATATAGCCAGGTTTGCCTAGTGCAGAGAGGCCCAAGAAGGGGGTCGAAAGACTTGAATCAGGCACCCAAGTTCTCATTTACTGACTGCTGGCAGTCATTCCTCTAGCGAGCTTCTTCCCAGAGCTGAAGTTCCTGTTAAGATATGGGCAGGAGGCTCTTGCTAAACTCATCTCTGAAAGGCTGTTGGCACGAAAGAAATGCTCTCAGCTTGAGCCAAAACCACCGAGTTGAATATTTTCCCTTGACGTGCATTGTGTCTTTGATCCATTGGTTCAGAGCCATGTTTCCCACCCCAGCAGCAAGAATAGTGTCCATCTACCACTTCAGAGCAGTCCGTGCACCCCTGATGAGGTGTCTGCTATGGTTTGGAGAGTCCCAAGGCTTCCAGAAGTGTTCCCACCAAGAGACCAGTGTGGTTGATAGAGACACCCACCCACCCAGCAGACCAGACTAGCTCTCTGGGTGCTAAACAGGAGTTCACACACTTACCCACCCCGATCCAAAGTGTTCAAGAGTGTTCTCCTACTATCTGTGCCAAATTCAGCCTGCATTTCAGGGCATCTACTCTTCAGGGCTGGTCTGCACAAGGTGCACCTTGAGATGGGGTTTGGGGAAACCACGCTCATCAAAAGAAGAAGGTAACTCTGCAGTTTAGCATTTTCACTGATCTTTGCTGCATCAATTAATATTTGCTGATGAAAAGCAAAAGGCACACAAAGCACAGGAGGCAAAGGAGAACTTTATAATTTATTTGCACTATTTTACCAATGAGACATGTTTAACCTATTTATCTCCTCGTTTGACTCATAGGTTATTTTATTCCTTCAGTCTAAAAATCCTACCCCTCCTTCAGCATTTGGTGGTGGATGTTTTCAGCTTGGATATTTGAGTTTACTCCACTGCCCAAACAAGACAGCTTTCCTTTGGGGCTGGGAAGGACCACAATGGTTCTTCTCAGTTTAAAGAATTTAAGATTTTCCTATGTTTTCTGCTAAGACAAACTGTATGGGGTTTCCAGTCTTTCTCATAATCCTTCTGTGCATGTGCAACAGTAAAGATTAGTAAAGTGTTTTGATTTTGTATTACTCAAAGTGTGGTTTATACAGTCCAATACAAAGGAAATCACTCTTCCTTCCTCCATCCACCTCTATATCTACCAATCCTGTGTGCTATCTTTGCAGTAACTGAATACCTTTCCCATGAATTCAGTGGCAATTGAGAGATCCCTAGTGAGCTTGTGGAAGGATTGACGGGGTTAAAACGCTTTCCGTGGTCTGGTTTAGGGCTTGGATTTTGAGACTTAATTTTCTTCACCTCTTGATAGGTTTTTATTGGTAAAATCAACATGCAGAGTACAGGAGAGTTTTGCACAGAGTATGTGTCAGTACTCAGCATCAGACAGATCCCTGGGCGATTTTATCCAGAGTCCTAAACCAAACCATTGCTGTTGGTTGGATGAAGCTCTGTCTGGTGGGAAGTCCTCCAGTTCTCTGCTTGAGGACCTCTCATGCCTCTTTGCAATCCTGTTCCCTGGGGAATTTCCACTGCTGCTCTTACTTCTTTCTGATCTGAATTTCTTAAATTTCAGTTTGGTAAACTCATCTCCTTAAGCAAGAGAAACAGCTTGCTGGGATTGGTATCAGTTTACACAGAGGTGCCAGGGTAAAAGACACACATTGTTTGGATCATTGGAAACAACAAGGACTGGTACACAGGAGGGGTCAAGGCAAAGTCTTGGAAGGAAAGATGAACACCAGCTTACTTTTTTTCTCTCACTGAGCAACGGCACTTGAATCAGTCAGGGGAGATGTGACCCAATATGTGTGCAAAGACAGCTGCATCAAAATTGTAAACAGAGGTGAGGAGGCCAGTCTCAGGGAGCTGGGCTCTAGCTGGGCTCTAGCTGTAGCCGTGGTTTGGCTCTCGAGCCCAGTTTTGGAGTGGGATCCAGTTCTCACTTAGCCATGACTTAGGGCTGCATGGAGGGATGGGAATCACCAGAGAGATATTCTAGCAGCTACCCCCATATCCCAGATAATCACCCTCTCCTCTCTTCTGCTGTCCTATTGGCACTATGGCTCTTCCCACCTCAGATCTTCCCATCTCTTCCTAAATCCAAAGCAAAGGATGGAGAAGGTGGAGGAGAACAATGGTGGGAATGGTGTCACTACTAGGATGACGCAGGGAGGGAGGAGAGTCAAAGAGCTAAAGCTCTTTCTTCTCTCTCTAGCACACAGTGCTAGATAGTTCTGATCTCAAGACAGGACTGGTCTGGATTTAATATTGTATAACCCTGCTCATCTGGGCTTTTCTCCATGCATGTCCCCAAAAAGCCAAGGTACACATCTGCCTTTACTACGGGGTGCTGGGGCTTTGGTGGGGAAATGTTACACTCCTGCTGTTTTTCTCTGAAGCGTGATGAGAGAAGGTCAGTAGGACCAGGTGCAGCACACGATGAGCTAGGAGGTCCTAAGAAGAAAAGAGGACAGGCAGTGTTACGAGACACACAAGAAATTCTTTGTAAATTACAGAATGTTGTGGTTTCAAAAGCAAAACATCTTTGTTTGCTTTTGTCTTGCAAACAAAATATGTGTGACTGTTTCTCCTTTATTCCTGGTCTGGCGTCCGGTGGCAGCTTTGGTTCTGTGAAAAGCTGGGAGCAGTGTTACTGCTCCTGGTATGCAAGGATGAACTTGTGGTCAAGGGCCAGGCCAAGGAATTTGGCTCCTCTGCCAAGCCCTGCAGCGGGCTGGCTGCCTCAGACACACAGCACAGCAGTGAGCATTGCTGTGACTCAAAATGCTTAACCATCAAGCAGTCTCTGAGGACATCTGGCTCCAAGGAGAGTGAGAAGAGGGAAGGACCAACTTGCTCCGGCCAGTTTGGAAAATGTTGAGGAGCAGCTGGAAAAAGCCCATCAGGTTCCTGGCTGGTGAGGTGAACACCTTTTAATCATGTGCACCTTCAGATCAAAATCTGAACTAGAATATCTGCTGAGACTTCAAGCATCATTAAATTTAAGGCAAGACCCTCTCTATGCTCTCTCTATTAAGGTGAGAGCTTAAGTGCTGTCAGAGACATCAGGTACCTAATTCCCTTAGGTTTACCCATCATTTTCTAAAACCTGGCCAGGGTCTTCTGGCTGCATGCTGGTCCTTCAGAGCTGAATGAGATCTTCTGCCATGTGGTGGGTTCAAGAGCTCCCACTTCCATCAGGTTTAGAGAGGAGCTGAGATGAGAACTCATCACAGGATCACAGGTCTTTAGCATATTTTAGCCAGCAGCCCCTGTATTGTACTTTGTGTATGTGTTGATATGTCTTGTTTTATCATGTTCATGCTTGCAAAGCCCTTGGAGCCTTTAGTAGTAAAAAGAGTTTGGGGATGAAGAGCTTGCATACAGCAAATATATCTACTTGTTGAACAGGGAATGGACTTGAGCCTATGCTTAGAAGAATTTTAGGCTTAAATCCACCCCAAAGACAATCCAGTGTGTTGTTTTTATGCAGGTCTGCTTTTACAGCACCTGCTGCAAAATTCATTGCATAATGCAATCCAAAACTTAGGAGATCCCTGTAACAAAGGGGATATTTTCTTTCTGTTTTCTGTTTTGGTTCCTCTCTCCTTACACAAGCTGTTACATGTGAGCTGTAAAGTGCACACTGCATACCTTCTCCTCTTACTGAAGGTATCACTGCTATTCCAGGTAGAGTTTTCCTTGCACACTCTCCATTTTTATTCTACCTCAGTTAGTTTTGAAGAGTTTGATCCGCAGAGGGATGTGAAAGCAAGCAGCCACACAGACAGGGAGACTTCTGAGCCTGGCAAACCAAAGAGATCTCTTCTTTCAGTATGCCTTCCCATGGTTTTATTGTCTGCATCAGCCAGGCTCTTGGTTCCAGCTGCAAGTTTTTATTATTCCAAGAATAATCATTTGGCTAACAGAAAACTCTCGTGGCAGACAGAGGGAAGCAACAACCCAAATTGATATTGCAGATGGAGGTTCACTTGGATTTGCTCACAATACCAAAGTAAAATAGAGAAAGCAAGGGTTTATTAATAGAAGGATCAGCTTTTTTTCACCCAGTTGGCCTTTTTTTTCTGTCTCTCTCAAAAGAGGTAACTGGAAGAAAAGAAATATAAGTGGATAACTGCATAACTGGAAGAAACACAGCAGAGGGACAGACCTTCAGGTCCCCTGAAAGGATGATACAAATCCAGTGGCTTATAGCATATTTGGGTCAGGCCCCTTGGAAGAAATGGAAAAGATATCCGAGAGGCACCTACAGCATCCAGTTACCATGCATTATTGTGAGTTCTGGAATGGTTGAATGGCTTCTCACTCCTTGAACAGAGGCATCAGAAAAGGGCATCTAAAATGGCCTTTTTTGCCCAGTTCCTCATCCATCAGATAGGAGTTATCATCACCAACACAGCAATGGGCACAGGAGGTAGGGAGGTCACCAGCTACTACAGCAATCAGGGGATATGTATGCCCAGGACTGACAGTAAGAACTGTCTCGGATACAGAAACATTTGGTTTGTTCCTCTTTGGTTGAATGCCTGGGTTTGCTGACCAGATTCATTCCTTTCTCTATGCAAGGTTAGCATCAATCCAGAGCTGCAGTGCTTCCCTCCACAGTGCACAGCCAAACTTCTGCCAATGTACTAGGCAGCAGATTCCGTGTCCAAAGTGCAATGCCTGTTGGTCCCAAACAGGCTACTCTACCTGTAGAAACACTCAAGACTTCACTTTTCCTAGAGCAGCCTATAGTGCTGAGGTCCCTGGTTCTTGATCCTGAGTTATTGTTATCACACAGTACCACAGTATCACAAGGTTGGAAAGGACCTCTGAGATCATCAAGTCCAACCTATAACCTAACACTAACACCAACACTAACACCAACCATCATCTAAATCATGGCACTCAGTGCCTCATCCAGTCTCCCCTTAAACACCTCCAGGGTTGGCGACTCCACCCCCTCCCTGGGCAGCGCATTCCAATGGTCGATCACCCTTTCAGTGAAGAACTTCTTCCTCACATCAAGCCTAAACTTTCCCTGACGAAGCTTGAGTCCATGCCCTCTAGTTCTGTCACTGGTCACCTGAGAGAGGAGACCAAGCCCTGCCCAACTACAACCTCCTTTTAGGTAGTTGTAGAGAGCAATGAGGTCTCCCCCGAGCCTCCTCTTCCCCAGGCTAAACAACCTCAGCTCCCTCAGTCGCTCCTCATAGGGCTTGTGCTCCACCCCCTTCACCATCTTCGTTGCCCTCCTCTGAACACATTCCAGTATCCTGACATCTTTCCCAAACTGGGGGGCCCAGAACTGTACACAATATTCCAGATGAGGCCTGACCAGTGCCGAGTACAGGGGGACAATAACTTCTCTGGTCCTGCTCACTACACTATTCCTGATGCAGGCCAGAATGCCATTGGCCTTCTTGGCCACCTGGGCACACTGCTGGCTCATGTTGAGCTTCCTGTCAACCAGCACTCCCAGGTCCCTTTCTGCCTGACTATCCAGCCACTCTGTCCCCAGTCTGTAGCTCTGCATGGGATTGTTGTGTCCAAAATGAAGTACCCGACATTTGGACTTATTAAACATCATCCCATTGGAATCAGCCCATCTCTCCAGTCTGTCCAGGTCCCTCTGCAGGGCCATCCTACCCTCTAACAGATCAACCCTTCTTCCCAGCTTGGTATCATCTGCAAACTTGCTGATGATGGACTCAATCCCCTCATCCAGATCATCTATAAAGATATTAAACAGGACCGGACCCAACACCGATCCCTGGGGGACACCACTGGTGACCGGCCGCCAACTGGATGAGACACCATTCACCACCACTCTCTGGGCTCGGCCATCCAGCCAATTCCTAACCCAGCACAGAGTGCTCCCCTCTAAGCTTCCCTAGGAGTCTACTGTGGGGGACAGTGTCAAAGGCCTTGCTAGAGTCCAGGTATACCACATCCACAGCCTTCCTCTCATCCACCAGGCGAGTCACATGGACGAAACCTACACTTAATCCAGAGATCTCAGTTGCTCTACACAAGGGTTCTAGATGCATTCCAAGGCTCCACAGACTTCCCTTTTCCATAGTTGCAGCTGCATGACTCAGTGCCGTGCAGCAGTTTTCATTTCCAAAGCGTTTTGCAAATACGAGCTGACTAAGGCTTGCCAGACCCCATCTTTTGCCAATTGAATTGAAGGGGCCTCTGAGGAGCATGGCTGCAGCTCAGCCTAGAGGTGCAATTTCATTTTCAATTGTATTAGCATTTTGGGAGCTTGAGAGATGAAGGAAATTGTTGTTTAGTTGCTGCTGAGACTTTATGCCTATTTCTAAAACGCATCTGCAACGTCTACTTGTTTGGAAATGCAACAACATCCTAGGTTCTGGTAACAAGCTTCCCTCAAAGTATGGGAATTTTGAGGCCCCAGGGGAAATCAAGAAAGGTGGTATTTAATGCCTCTTCAGTTTTAAAATCTGTGACTGTAAGAAAGCTGATATCTTGTTTCTAAATCTGTAATCCATCTTCCTCATTCCACTTCTGTCCCTAAGGCTGGAAGGAATTAGAGCCAGGGTTGCAGTTTGTGCAGATTAACAATTCCGGCTGCAATAGATCCAATGGAAAAGGAAATTCTGGAGACTCTCCCAATACTGCATTGGTGATGGCACCGCAGAGACAGATGAGTGATATGCTAGGAACAGCTTAGCAGGGGGAGAGTGTCTCCATTATTTGTCTTCACAGCTATTTAATTATTTTAGTCTGCTAACGACTAGCAGGATCTTGCCACTGGGACGAGAGTTGGACCAGTGGTCTACACATAAAAATATGGGCCAGTTCTAGGGGTTCTGAAACTGAGACAGGAGAATTAAGTTCTCAAATCCCAGAGAAAGAAAATCCTTGTGTGACTTCAGACTGCTTGCTTTGCATGTCTGAAAAAAGTTGGAATTTTCCAAGTAGCCTTTCCATTTGGAGGTCTGTTTCAACAGGAAACACACATTCAGATGCTCACAGGCAGCTTGCAAAATCTCTCCTGTGAGTGCTAAGCTTTATTACTTTTAATATGTTTTGATGGAAAAGGAAGCAGAAAGTGTCACTGAAGTAACTTCCAGTGGAAACTATGAACGTTCCTCTGCTGACTGTCACAGACATCACGTATAGCATCAAGTAAAGCTGCATTATGCTTTGGCTCTCAGTAACACTCGCTATGATATAATTAGGCATCCTCTGGGTATTGAAGTCTGTGGGCCAGTGCTTTGAATATTGGAAGTGCAGTCTTCTGGATACCATCAGTACCTTCAGCTCTCTCCTGCATCTGTTGGGATGGTTCACTTCCAGGGACCATGAACTGCAGCCCAAGAGAAAAGATGTGATTCTCGCTTGAACAAAAGCTCAGTTTCATCAGAGAAGACTTGGCCTGGGGAAGGGCAATTCTAAGAAAAGCATGGTCTGGTCTGTGCCATCTTGCAGTCTAAGCCAATGAACGTATCTACATCTTGGCTTTGCTTCACTCAGAAGATCAAGCCACCCCTGAAGGCACAAGCAGAAAAGAACAATCAAGAAAATCACCAGGAGAGGAAATTATGTGTTGGTAGCTCTCTGGTCTGACCATGGTTTTACTGATCATCATGTCCTGTACAATAGCTTTGGCAATTTGATACATTTCATTGATTCTCCTAAATGCAGCCTCCGAGATACGTATTTTTGAGAACTATCAATTTCTTTCCTAACTAAATATATATTTCTAATTATTTATTGACTGTTTTAGTTAGAGGCTGTGAGTCAAGGGTGGAGGTCTCCTGAGAAGATGTGCTGTGGTATAGGTTAGTCACATATTATTGAACTTCATAGTGAGTGAAATTTTGTTGCTTTAAGGATACAGCAGGTCACCTTAGATGATCATGTTGGTTCCTTCCACCTCTGGGATCTCTGAATCTTTGTTGGGACTTTGCCTATGGCAGGTTAAGCAAAAATATCAGTTACAGATGATTTTGGTCTTCATTGTCCTATTCCAGCCCTGCTTAGGCCCAGCTGTGCTGTATATTTCAGCTGTTAAGGAGGGAAGGTCATACACAATCAATATACACACTGCTTTAATGGTTCACAAAATGGAATGAACTCCATGATCACAGAAAGATCACAGCCCATCTACAGCCCATCACCTTGGATGTATTTATCTTGAGAAACACCAGTTACATGTCTGTTATTCTTCACTGAACATGATGAAACACGGACCAAGCTGCTCTGCTCACCACATTTCAGCCCTTCCCTCCAAGCTCATACAGTGTTTCCTGGTATGCTCCCATTGCTCAGAAGTGCCACTGGGGATCACTACTTTTTCTAGTTTGCTGTGCATTTTGAATGCTACAGTGTGGGATGCTACAGAGTGTCTGTCTGTGGGACACGGTGGTGGCTAGAATGAAATTCCCTCTTCAGAAATTGCCCTTTGTACCCCACAAAATGAGTGTCAAAGAAAAACTACCAGTCTGGCCATGTCTTATTCTATTTTGCAATGGGTTAAGTGACAAAACCAAGAACAACGGTCCTTCAGGCTTGGCTGTTTCTGGGAGAATTCTACAATGAACTACTGTCCACTGTTAATCCAAACTCTGGATGTTTTGAGGTGGTCATAGAAGGACTAATTTAAGGTGATGACATCATTCCTTGAGGTAGCTGACTTCCCTACTGCACCTTGGTGAGGCACATAAGCGTAAGTGTCTCTGTGGGTATCCATCTGAGACTGTATCACACCCAGTGGAGATTTGGTAGATGGGGCTGCAGAGGGATTCCATTGCCTCTAAAACCTAAAACCTGTGTTTGCTTAGCTGAATCTGGACTACATTGACTCTGTTCACTAGAGGATCAGCTACTACAAATGTAAACACCGACTGCTTTTTGAGGTGGCATCGGGTGTCTGACACATCTGCATGGGGCTGGATGATATGCCACAAGACCTGTTCAATCCTGTGCCCTAAGGGACTGACAACTGTAGGCCAGGAGGAAAGCTGGGTCGGCATCTCATATAGCACTGGATGATTGTATTTAGGCAGCAACTGCATTTCCATTCACTGCTGTGGGAGCTTAGATGAGGGTCTCGCATGCAGACACCTAGTGCAGACATCTAAATGTAGGTACCTTAATTTGAAACTGGCTCACATCCTTTTATGTCCTTTCTTCTCACTGCATATTCTACTTCACAACATTTTAATAAACATCTTACCACATATCCTAAAGATTAAAGGAAGACAGATTGCTCATATGCTGGGATACAGACTCTTTGCAGCTCCATATCTAGGTGGTGGATAGGAACAACCCGGAAATGTCACATCAAATATTACTGAGTAAAATGTCATGAATTTGCTTTATCTAAGGCAAAAGAAAAACTTGCATCTTCTAAAGAAGCTCACTTCACCTTGTCTGAGCAGTCTATGTAAGCAGTGGAAAACTCAGTTTTTACATAAAAGCAATCCAAAGTTCAGTTGTGGAAGGCAAGGTATGAAGGTGACATTGACACCTGTGCCAACAAGTCCAGCAAAGGATGGCAAGGCTTTCATATAAACCAGACAGGCACAACCAGTCATTCTATAGAGAACTTGTTCAAAAGGAGTTTTGCAATTGATCTGACCGTTAACCCAAACACACGGAAATGGTCATGGATGCTGGAGTATGGCTGAGCACACCATATAACTTCTGAGATGGGCTCCCAGATTTACCTCTCACCCCAGGCCAGTGAGCAGCACAGCTGAGCTATGCATCCACAGCAGCCAAACTGAAGACACCCTAGAGGCACAGGTAATCAGCAGAGCTGCTATTTGGATATTATATTTCTTTTTTTTTTCCCTCAGTTGAATAATATTGCCTCCATATACAAAAGGGATAAGGATTTCTGTGAGCAACAGGAAACTAATGCCTGGGAGCATGATCACAGCAATATTTACTGTAATCCATGCCTACTTGTGATTTGCTGTTATGCGCCAAAACAAGTTGCAGAGTAGGGAAAATATAAATTTTATCAATACAGCATCTGAAACGAGGCTCCAGCTTATGAGGCAGTTTTGAATGTGAAAGCTGGAAACACAGGGTATGAAAGCAGAAACAACAGCAAAATATTATGCTGGGCCATGTGGGACTGGGAGGAGTTGAACTGGTGAGAAGTTGAGAAGTTGCTATGAGGTTCATAGTCTGATCACTGGTGGCATTTGGCTCCCTCATGGATTTACAATGGGTCACCAGATGGTCACATGCAAAAAACAGATGGACCACTTGATAATCTGCAAAAGGCACAACAGAGTCACTGCTGGATGTGAAAGTCTACAGTGATGCTGAAGGGCAGCAGCAATCATGAATTACTTATTGGAAAGACGACGAACACATTAAAGCCCAAGGGAAAGATGGATGACACTGGAGTTAAATTTGATCCTGCAAAGTCAAAAGGCAAGTCTTTGAGAGATACAGAGAGGGTAATGCTTAGAGAGGGTTTCAGACCATTAATCTGGAATGATAAAGAAATCTCAGAAGAGACCAGATGGAAATATTTAAGGAAGCAATAGAGAACACAGTAGGGAACTTATTGGGAGGCCTAAGCAAACAAGGAGGAGCTGGACAAACATCAAAACAAGAGCATTAGAGGGAAAATGCAAACAGAGCCAGGGATTATGGGAGACTGGAAATAAAAGAACAAAAGCAGAGGAAAATTTCCAAAGACAAGTAAACCTTTTCAGAGTAGAGGAAAGCCCAATAACTAAGAGAAGCACCAGGAAAACAAGGTGTGAATTGAGATGGAAATGATCCCGTTTGATGGGAACACCGGTGTGCCAGTGCTAGGAGTATCAAGAGGAGTCTTGGTGACCTGACAGAAAATGCTATCAGGAACAAGAAGGTAGAGTCATGGAGAGTATTTAGTTGAACACCTGGATATAATTATGCCACACCAACATCAAGAGCACAGCTTGCAAGACAAAAAAGCTGTCAACCCTGAGACAATGTCAGATGATGAAACAGGAAAGACTATATAGCAGCAACAGCACCTTCCAACCTTTTAGCAGCATGTCCCAGAAATATTACAGATCACGCTATGTGTAAGGAAATGAAGAGGTATCAAATGACTGGTTAAAAATATTGCACGTTACTGCCACCAGTGAAACTGTAAAGACACACATTACAGGGCAGTGGGAAAATCACAATGGAAGTGATTGTTGACTGATTAAGGTAACTTACATAGGAAGTAATAGGTGAAAAATACTAAAGTGTGGGAAAGGGTTAGATCAAATATCTGTACTCTGTGGGTAGGAAAATAGTGAGGATGACAATTAAAAGTGGTTTTGAGGATATGTTCTAATTTTGAGAGAATCACCATAGAAAATAACAAAATCAGCCAAGTCCCCGCTAAAAGTACTGCAACTATAATTTCTCTGTGGAGCAGTAAGAGCAGGGAGAAAGTTAAGTAACAGATTCAAGTCAGAAGGCTGCACAGAGTAACTGCTAACATTTCATCATCTTCCTGTACAGTGCAGTAACAACCCAAGCTGAGATGAATCTCATGACAACAGATGTTATACTATCAAGATCCTTATCTGATGTAAATGAGACTAAGCAGATGCTGGATACTTCTAAACTGGTGATGATGGCCTTCACACACAGTAAAAATACTTTTGTTAACACAAACTTCAGGTAAACAATGAAGTAGCTGGTGCAGGAGAAGGAACAGCAGCTGGAGAGAGGAAAATGCAAGAAGAAAACAAAAAGATTAATTTGTATTTCTCAGGCAGCATAAGCATACCTGAGGACTTCCCCCATAAGGAGTTTTTAAACGCGTATTCCTTCAGTTATGTTGTTATGTAGAAAGTCACAGTCTCAGAGACTAATGTTGCCTTCATGGAAGTCTATAACACCGAGATACCTACAGCATTGCCCTGGGCAACTGAATCACCTGCCTTCAGTGGAGTAGGTATCAAACAGAAGGAACCATGGACATCTTTGGGCCAAAACAGATGCAAAGCAGAGCAATTTTAAGATTAACGAAGCAGCAAGGGAAACTGGAACAGGTGAAAGATGATGGAGGTAAGACAGAAAGCGAAGACATCACAGAAGACCATAGAGATACATTCAAGTTTGACCAGAGTGGCTTAGCCAAGAGGTCATCAACCACAAGCAAATATGCACTCCAGCTCCAGTAAGTGTCCTGGGTTACTGGGTGCGAATGGACAGAGAGTTGGGACTAAACCCCACCGTATATAAAGACTCAGAACATTCTGAGTCTGCTCCACCCTTCCTTTGGCACCTGCTTACTTGTTATCTACAAGGACGACATTAACACTTTTCCAGGCATTCAAGAAAATCCACCACACGGTCCAATCAGAATGGTACATGAAAAAATATTTTTTAAACTTGATGATTGAGTTTAAAAAATATTTTTTCATGTACCATTCTGATGGGACCATATCTTTGTAAACCCTGAGGAGACAACACATATTCACACTCTCCTAAGAGCTGCAGCACTAAGGCTCTGGCTATTGCTTAATAAAGCTTGCAAAGTGCCAGTACAGCCAACTTTTCTCATTACTGACACCAGGAAATGAAACATGGGTGAGAAGAAACCCTAGGCCTCCCCAGCCATGGCTTACTCACACCACGACGAATAACAGAACAGAAATCTTTGCCACCAGACTAAGGAGCTGCCTTCTGTGACAGTGTGGCCACCAGGAGCAGGGAAGTGATCATGGCCCTGCACGTGGCACTGGTAAGGCCACACCTCGAATATGGTATTCAGTGTGGGGCCCCTCACTACAAGAAGAAGGTCAAGTTGCTGAAGCATGTCCAGATGAAGGGAACCAGGATGGTGAAGTGTCCAGAGAACAAGCCTTGTGAGGAGTGGCTGAAGGAACTGGGATTGTTTAGCCTGGAGAAGAGGAGGTTGACTTTATCGCTCTCTACAACTACCTGAAAGGAGTTGTAGTGAGGTGGGTGCCGGTCTCTTCTCCCAAGTAACAAGTGATAAGATAAGAGGAAATGGACTCAATTGCACCAGGGGAGGTTTAAATAGGATTTTAGAAAAAAAATTATTTACCAAGAGAGTGGTCAAGCATTGGATCAGGCTTCCCAGGGAAGTGGTGGAGTATTCGAAAAGCGTGTAGATGTGACACTTCAGAACATGGTTTAATATCCATGGTGCAATTGGGTTCATGCTTGGACTGGATGATCTTAGAGGTCTTCTCCAACCATCATGATTCTGTGATTCTATAGCACAGGCTACCTCCATGGAAAATGACAAAAAATGAATTTTTGATCAGGGAATGACCAGAAAATGAGCCTCCAGGAAGCTGCAGTCCATCTGAGGCCTTTCAACCTTATCCCATTGTTCAAAAGACAAAAAGAACAGAGAAATCAAGAAACTGCTAGTGACACCTCTCCTACTGAGATGGTCTCATCACACAAGCCAGAGTTTCTCCTAGCTTCTAAGATATCTCTATGTTTAGACTCTTTTCCTGTGAAATTAGGTTTTTGCATCACTTCTCTCTGCCTTCTGCCCTCCACGTGTCAACAGAGGAGCTCAGGGTAATGGCATTTCTTCGGGCTTCCTCTGGGAGGCCCAAGTCTCAGCTATTTACTCATTCACCCACAATAATGTCTAAAACCGTGAACAATTTGGACAACATAGTCCAACAGCCTCACCAAAACATTCCGTGGGAGGAGGTTATTGGCAGAGAGAGCAGAAAATATTTGTGTCATTCAGGGGAAAAGATAATCTGCTGAGAGAGCCAGCTCTGTTGGACCTATAGCCTCATTACAGCTGGCACACACAAACTTGTGTTTTTGCCTTAGCAGGAATAACAAGCACAAGCCCCACCAGCCCAGCAAAGAGGCATTTTGGGTGTTTATAGATTGAAGAACAGTGCTGATGTCCCAAATAAAATGGAGCTGTCTAACTCACCTTTTTATCTCAGGATAACTCGGGCACCTTTACTCCATGAGAGAATGCAGCTTTTCTCTCTGATGGAGGCCACTCTTTGCTGCACTGCTCCCTGGCGTGCTCAGAGTCATCAGCATGCTTCAGAGGAAACAACAGGGCTCGAGGTTTGGTATCTGGGGTTTGGGTGGGAACTAAGCCTCTGGAAAGCTTTGCTGCAGGGAAGAGGGCAGAATAAGAGTAAATGTGGGTAAAGGAGGGAGAGGAAACCCACCAAGCAGATATGGTTTTACCCACAGATATGAAATATTATATCACTCAAAGAATTAGCAAAAACTTCTAGGTCACTATATCAATGCCTTGCCAGCTCTATCTCACCACTTGAGATAGAAAGCATCACATTTCTAGCTATAATACATTTCTGTCCTGTTATAGCCAGTTGTTCGTGTTCCAGAGGCAGCTTTCCACTTAGCTAGCTCTTTTCCCTCCACACTGTTTACATCCCCATGCTTGTAGGTAGAGAAACTGTATTTTCATTCATCTTCTGTTTGGCAAGGCAAGGCTTGCTCCTTCAACCTTCACATTTACTTCTTGAGGAAAAGAGGATGAATAAAAGGAGCCCAATACATGAAGCTCAGTGCTCTAGAGGGAAAAAAAGAGGACTTCTGTTTGCTGCTCAGCATTAAGAAACCAGCATCTTATTGCTGGACCTCTTCAGGTCCCCCTGGCCGAGGCTGATGTGAAGTCAGGTGGGTATCATAGAATCATAGAATCATAAGGTTGGAAGAGACCTCTGAGATCATTGAGTCCAACCATGCCTGTCTCCCACTAAACCATATCCCTAAGAAACTCATCTACCCATCTTTTAAACACCTCCAGGGATGGAGACTCCACCACCTCCCTGGGCAATCTGTTCCAATCCCTGACCACTTTCTTGGTGAAGAAATTCTTCCTAATGTGCGGTCTAAACCTGCCCTGGTGCAACTTGTGACCATTCCCTCTCATCCTGTCGCTCATCACTTGTGAGAAGAGAGCAGCACCCACCCTGTCACAATTTCCTTTCAGGTAGTTGTAAACAGTGATGAGGTCTCCCCTCAGCCTCCTCTTCTCTAAGCTAAACAACCCCAATTCCCTCAGTCTCTCCTCACAGGGCTTATTCTCCAGCCCCTTCACCAGCCTCATTGCCCTTCTTTGCACATGATCCAGCACCTCAATGTCTTTCTTGTAGTGAGGGACCCAGAACTGAACACAGGACTCAAGGTGTGGTCTCACCAGTGCTGAGTACAGGGGCACAATCACCCCCCTGGTCCTGCTGACCACGCTGTTTCTGATACAGGCCAAGATGCCATTGGCCCTCTTGGCCACCTGGGCACACTGCTGGCTCATGTTCAGCTGGTGTCAACCAACACCCCCAAGTCCTCCTCCTCCAGGCAGCTCCCCAGCCACTCTTCCTCAAGCCTGTAATGCTGCATGTTGTGACCTAAATGGAGGACTCTGCACTTGGCTTTGTTAAACCTCATCCCGTTGGTCTCAGCCCATCGATCCAGCCTGTCCAGATTCCTCTGCAGCGTCTCCCTTCCTTCAAGCAGATCAACACGTGCACCCTGCTTGTTGTCATCCCCAAACTCGCTAAGGGTACATTCAATGCCTTCATCAAGATCATTGATAAAGATATCAAACAAGACTGGACCCAGCACTGAACCCTGGGGAACACCACTCATGACCGGTTTCCAGCTGGATTTAATTCCATTTATCACAACCCTCTGGGCCCAGCCATCCAGCCAGAATTTTACCCAGCAAAGGCTGTGCCTGTCCAGGCCAATGGCAGCCAGTTTCTCAAGCAGAATACTATGAGAAACAGTGTCAAAGGCTTTACTGAAGTCCAGATACACCACATCCACAGCCTTTCCCTCGTCCATTAACCGGGTAACCTTGTCATAGAAGGAGATCACATTGGTCTGGCAGGACCTGCCTTTCATAAACCGCTGTTGACTGGGCCTGATCACCTGGTTGTCCCGTGCATGCTGCGTGATAGCACTCAAGACAATATGCTCCATGACCTTCCCCAGTACCAAGGTCAAGCTGACAGGCCTGTAGTTCCCCAGATCCTCCCTCCGACCCTTCTTGTAAATATCAGGAATCCTTGTAAATATCCAGAATTTCAGCAAGTCCTTTCCCTCTGTTTGCTTCCCATCTAAAGCTGTGTATGCCTGTCCCCACTGAGATGTAAAGTCTTTGCAGAAGTCACTATCTCTCTCTAATCCAACTATTGTCTCATCAAAGGCTTCTGGTGCACTTATCTTGTGCAATAGAAATAGTCCTGAGCACTTGCTGCTGAGGGATTCCAAGGGAAGAGACAGGCTGTGTTAGCAGCTAATACCACTCCACATACCTTTCCATGATGAAGACTGACTTCTGCCTTTACCATTAAATCTTGATCTCTCTCTGTAGCTGACTCTTCACAGGATGATGTAAATCTTCTAAGCATTGCTGACAACTGCCTACTTGTTTCACGATGACCACGTCCTTGCGTTTGCAAAGCTTCTGGGTATTGTTGGGCGTGTATTTTGGAGCATGAACAAACAGCCAATGGATCAATGTTCGCTGGTGCAAACTTGCTGAGATAAAATATTGCCTTCATTTGTTAAAGTTTAATGACCGACCTGCCTGACAAAGACAAGAATGCAATAATTCCCATTTCTCAATGCATGTTTAGCTATTGGGTAATTACACTCCAAGCTCAATGAACATTGTTTCTTTCAAATATTTTCTTGCCACTCAGTTAAAAATCCATGTAATTAAACCACAGAGGAACGCATCACAAATTTACGTTCCATGCAAAGCTGGTTTGAATGACAACCCACTGGGCTTCGTGGCGCCAGTGGTTCAGCGGGTGAGTGTGGCAGTTGCCCTCAAGGAGATGCAAATCCATGAAGTACATATGTCCTTTGGGGAACTCAGCAATGAGGGAAGACTGCTGCCTAAACAGAGGAGCTATTAAAACAGGAAAAGATGCATATGTCATCTTGTCTGTGATACATACCATGCTCGGTTACCATAGCAATGGACATTATAGGTAGCTTCAGAGGAGAGAGAGGGTGATTAGCAGGCAGATAAGAGAGAAGACTGTGCTGTACCCTCTGCAGTCAGAGTATTTTCATTAAGATTACTAGAAACAAGACCTAGATATTACACAGTAGGCATTTTCATTCTTGTCCTAATCTAACTTACAAGTATTAGCAACAAGGGCATCCCTTGCTTCCTTTGGCACACAATTCCACCAGATGAAAGATTTTCCCACTATTTGGCCTCCTGTTGTCTTTGTTTCCCACTATTTGGTGCCTAATCTTCTCTCAAGTGACAAGCAAAAGCACCCCAAATCAATGTTTTCTTCTGAAATTTGGCTGCTCTAAGGCCAACTTCATCAAGTAATGATTTTGTGCTTTGGGCTAAAACCTTGCTTCAAAGGCTTCAGTGCATAGGTGAATTTTATCTTTCAAATTAAGAGAGGGAAAAAAACTTCCAAATGATTTTATCTTAGACTGAGAAAACCAGAAGAATGGAAAAAATGCTGCTTTTTGTGGCCTGGTGTTATTTTGCTCTCCTAGCCTGGTTCCTGGGCAAAATGATGCCCGTGTAGTTATTCTGCCTGGCCATTAACCATCACCACTTATAAGCCTGTTGGCCTGTATCACTCCACTTTCAGAAAAGGTCTTTGCCATTGGTGGGGGTATGAAGTTCCTACAACTTTCATTAATACCAGCAACCAAGGAAAGTAGAATTAAAGGTAAATTAAAGGAGAATTAAGTGCAAATTAATCTATGTTAATGGGGTGACTAATGGAAAGGTAATTCCTTATTTATCCTGAAAGACAGCAGCCAACTGATCAGCCAGTAAATGCCTACTGGTCGGTCAGCTGGTACCTTAGGGCCCTGCCAGACCTTTCCTGACCACAATGGTAAGGGACACTGCGAGGAACTGTGAGTACTGCAGGATGCAAATGTGCAGGGGATTATAAACATGTTTCATTGCTTAGGTAGCAAGAAAAGTGTGTCAACAGCTTTCTCCAACAACAGCATTTAAAAAAATAGTTAAATATGATCTATTGTTTCCTTTTTTTCCACAACACATGTTGCTGCAGGGCTTGTTTCATCAAAGTACTTGTACCCACACATTTAACAAAGGCCACAGGTGTTTAGTGAAACTCATAATCCTCTGCAGAAGTGAAATAAATGGAGTTTTAGCAAACACAAAATGTTGAACGAGTGTTATAGAGCTGTCTGGTATAAACGTTAGACATAATTTTTGGAGTATTTGATCAAAGACCTCCAGAGATCCTTCCCAACCTAAATTATTCTTTGAATTAGCATCTTGAGAGCTGTCCCTGTAGTCTGCACACACAGTATACAGTATTTACTGTGATAGTTCTCACCTTGTCAGTGTAAACGAGTCTTAATTTCAAGACTGTCCTCAAAGAGGATTTTCACATCTCTGATTGGATATAGGATGTCATCCCATGCTTCAATATCCTTTTCAGAATGAGATGACCAAAGTAGCTTGAAGCACCTAAGTAGGGTGCTGGCTCCCTGAATGCACCGTGCAGACTGTTTCAGTATGGGATAAATATGGATTGCATAGTCTGGCTTTGACCTTCCAAGATTTCTCCCTTCTCAAAGACATTCTGATTACATCCAATATATATGGGAAATAGAGATGAAGAAACCTCTGAGAATTTGAGGATCCAAAGACATGGAATTGAGTTGAAAACCCAGCAAGGTGCTGGAAAGATGTCAGCATCCCTTCAATCTACATATTGGCCTGCTGATGCCAAACTGAAGGAGTTAAAAAAAAAACTGAGAAAAAAAAAATCCCTGTGCTTTACTTCCTTCCTTGTGAGATCTTATGAATGAAGATGACTCCAGGTAGCGTCCAACACAGCTGAGGATGTGACATTTCATGAAAAGAACAAACTCAATGTACAAACAACATTGCAGAAATGGATCTTGAAAGCATGACAGGATTTTCCCACCCATTGTCCCTAGGACTCAACTATGAATGATAGCAGAAAGATCTCAGGACACATTGATTTCATGCAAGTAAATCTAAATATTTATTAACTCAAGGCCTAAATATTGACTGATGTCAAAGGGAAGTCAATATCTCCAAGAAGACACTCAAAATACATAGAAAGGAAACAAAACTTCAGTGAGCAGCTTGCTGGGAAACAATCACTCACTTGTCCTGAGCAGCTAATACAGCCAGAGAAACAAAAGCCCACACTTTCCTTGGCCAGACTATCTAGACTCCATAATAACTGAAAAGTAGATGCTTGGCTCCATTGTGGTGACAAAACCATCATAAATGCCATGTCCTCTTCCACTGCCCATGGAGAAAATGAATACAGGGGTCATTCAGTGGATCTGAATGAGACCCTTCTTTTCCCCCTCGGTGAATGAGACCTGGGCGATCCCATAGGAAACTCAGTTCCCCTGTGTGGTATGCTGCGAGGCAGGCTACTGAATAGCAAGGAGAGGGAGCTGCCCTCTCTTGCTGCTGCTGCTAAATCTTGGGCAAATGCATTCAAAAAGGACTCTTCAGCCCAAGGGAGCCAAAACCCATAGTTCCCACCAGGGTCAAAACCACCAGGCTGCGAAGCAATTGGAGTGAGGGGGCAGCAAGGACAAGGGATAAACAGAGATGAGGGAGCTTTCTTCTGTCCCTCTTGCTCAAGCTGGGTCACCAGCCAGTAAGGAGAGAAAAATTCATGTGGCCAGGCAGGAAAGACCTTGACCCTTGCCAACAACCATGGGGCTTCATAGAATCATAGAATCTTCATAGAATCATAGAATCTTCATAGAAAAGACCTTTGAGATCATTGAGTCCAATCGCACCCATCATCCTCTAAACCATGTCCCTTAAAAACCCATCTAGCCATTTTTTAAACACCTCCAGGGATGATGACTCAACCACCTCCCTGGGCAGCTGTTCCAGTGCCTGACCACCCTTTTGGTAAAGAAATTCTTCCTAATATCCAGTCTGAACCTCCCCTGGTGGCACCTATGGCCATTTCCTCTTGTCCTACCACCTGTCACTTGTGAGATCAACACTCGCTCTCCCACAGCCCCCTTTCACCAGAAGAAGCTGGGTTCTGCCTCCTTTCCCAAATATTCTTCATGTATTTCACTCACTGGTTTTCAATCAAGAAAAATATAATCCATGCTGTGAACAAAGAATTTGCCCAATTCTCCATACAAATCCATTGGTCAGCATAAACCAAGTGAGTTGACTGCAGTCACTCTCTAATGGGTGGACTTCCATAAGACATGTTCCAGTGACAAAGGATGATGTTGGACCTTCAGAATAACCTGTGGTTTTGACCAAGGTTGTGCACAGTAGAGTGCAATATGTTCCCAGGTTTGCCAAGCTCCCCAAATGCCACAGTCACAGCTTCAGGTGTTTTTTCTTTTAAGTCTTGCTTGTTAAACAAAATCTCTATTTCTAGTTCTAACTCACTACAGGACTCCCACAAGGATATGAAACATTCCCAGAGCAGGCAGATAGACCTACCATTTTTGTATTTTTAACTATTTGCAATAACTAAACTCTTCCAGAAGTAAGTGTGCTGGCTGCTGCTGTGGGTGCTTCCTTCTGAGAAATACTATCAAATGTAATCAAGCTAGGACAACTTCCTAAGACACCTGCTCTATCTCAACCACAAAAGAGAGAGTTCATAAGCAATCCCATGCACAGCAGAAAAGGAAGGCTCCTTCCACTGCAGGAATACTCAGGGAAGGGGACAGTAGGGGAGAAGATCAGAGTTGAAGACTGTAAGGCACCCATCAGGCTTTGCGGGTTTTTTTCCAACAGTTTGAGAAATCTCCTTTCCTGGGATTGCATAAGAAAAGGGAAATGAGATCTCAGGGAGGGGCTCAAACATCATGGGGCAAAACTCCAACACCAGTTCTTCTTACTAATCCAGGTTTTGTCATCCTCATTCACTCTTTAACTCTTATTACTGGATATATGTCTATTAGAACTTATTCAGGAGAAACCCAGAGTGACTCAGATGATGTATTTCCTTTGGCTTAAGAGTTGTCTGGATTTTAACAAGACAAAACAGGCACGACGTTATCAGATGTTGAGAAAACAAGGAAATGAGCCTGTCTCTGCTGGAAATGGAAGGTCAGAGGCAAGATCAGCATAGCCCTGGAGGAAGCGAGCTGGGAGAAGATGTCTTATGGTCTCCAGACCTGCTAGAGTCTTTGCAGCAGCAACATATGAGGGCTACTTGGAGTGATGTTTGTTCATGGCCACAGGGCCAGAGACGAGACTGAAGATCTATCCATGCAGGTGCAGAGCTGAGCTGAAGAAATGGGTCATAAAAACAGGTGAAACCCTCACACCTGGAGATAGCAAGAGGGGAAGGAATCTGGGCTGAGGGACAGCATAGAGGTCTGGTTCTCAGTTTTCTGATGTTTAAACATGGTGCTGGCAAAATTATATTACAAGACATTAAAATCTAGGTAAAAGTAAAAATTTTTAGCAGAACTGTCCCCATCTATTTTTCCAAAGGGAAAAAGAAGGGTAACTCATGGTTGCAGCAGTGTCTAAAATCCCAAGTGACGTCCTAGCATCATTTGGGGCTGCATGACCTCTAGCAAATCCCTTACTATTTCCATCTTTCATCCCACCTTTGTGTATTTAGGCAGAGAACTGCCTGAGACAGGTGGGGAAATTTGTCCAAGCACATCTTAGTTGGCTTTGCATGTGAGGTTCAGCCCATGGGACTACACAGCTTTGGGGAAACCCTTCTTTAAGTAAACGTTTTCCCATGTGGCAAAGATATAGAAATAGTAATGGTAGGAATCAAGAGTTTGAGGCTAAATGTCCTCTAAAAACGACCTTGGTGTTATCATGGTAACTAACTGGGTTTGATATGCTGGGGGCACCATCCATATGTGGACTGTCCAGCCAAAGCACTCTACAAAGGAGGGTTTCATGGTAAAGAGTTGCAGATCGTGTCAGTATGAGGCATCAGTTTGTCATCCACCTCTGCAGGGCATGGATTGAGCACCAGTAGGAGGACACTGCACTTCTCCTAGAATCTCAGTGGGAGACGGTTGCAGGAACTAAGAAACAGACATGGACACACGCCATGACTAATTCTGTGTTAGCATCACACCAGGGCTAATCCCTATTCCCAGATCACGCAGAATTAAATTGTCAACCATCTCCTCAGTATGATTCTGGTCAACTCCATCAAACAGAGGAAATTTTATTAAAATTTCTCTTAGCCTTAGGAGTTCAAGCCAGAAAATCTCTCAGCTGATAATTTTTTCATTTGAGCAACAATATTTCTGAGTAGATAATATTCCTGTATCCATCTACCAGTAGCTATTGCAAAGAACACTCATTTTAGGCTTCAAATTAAAAAAAGAATAAAAATTAAAGAAATTTCTTCAGCAAAATTCAGCTGTTTTAAACTAGGGTTTTCAGTTTTTCAAACCATCAGACCCAGCAGTGTTGATTGCTGGACTTTATCTCAGCTAGAGAGTTTAATTCCCAATTCCTCCAGCTTCAAACTGGCAGTTTGCTTCACTAAAGTCAACTTTAACACGGCAAAGGCCTAGCATCAGGCATGGAAAAATGAACAAAATGGAAAATGAAACAAAAGCTTTCAGCTTAACATCTTCCCCTTCCCAGAGCTATAAAAATGAACAGTACAAAACCTGGGTGAATGGATGCTTACAGCAGACTGCTCATGTCTGGAGATATCAAAATCCACCCTTACATGGAAAATTACAACTCAGATTAAGGGGTTTTCCCAGGGTTTTCCTGACAAAGTATTTGGCTCAGCTGATTTCCGAGCACAGATTTCCTCTGTCTGGCTTCCTTGGGCTGCTCGTTCCCTCCTTGGCAGAGCTCTCAGAGTCTGATGCTGATTCCCAAAAAGCAGATCTTGAGACGTGTGTATGGAACGAGCACATAACGCAGATAAGCCATGCTTGGAAACATGGAAAAGAAACGTCATGATCTCCTTGTAATGCTCCCAGTATCTCCTGCCTCCAGCCTCAGCCCTTCTGATCAGAGCTCTGTTTGTTTGGGGGGTGAGGGATGTCACGCTGCAAATCTTCAGGCAGGTTGTGGAGTGGCAGGCCTTAAGTGCTTGGGGAAAGTAGCTGATCAGAGTGAAAAACTGCCTTTTTGCCTCCTTTTTATCACAAAGAGATGCTAAATGCAAATCACAGCGACCCGTTTGTGTGAGGGTCATGGTCCAAGCAAATTTTGATCATTGGTATTGGGCAAGGGGCATATTTCAAAGCATCAGCACTACTAAAAGTGAACACAGAGAGCCTGGTTGCACCTTCTTAACCTCAACTTTTTAAGAAACAAGCAATCGCACAGCTTGAGATCTGGCACGGGCCACTGGTCATGGCTAGCAGGAGGGGTGCAGTGTGGGAAGCTGCAGCCAGCTGCAGAATAAGTCCCCTGTGACTCATGGACCCTTGAAGACCTTTTTGCCTTTTTCAGTGTCACAGCACCACCACACTAGGTAGGCTCCTGATTCATTTTCCAGTACCAGTATCACAACTCGAGCCACCAGCAGGCCACATAATAGCCAAGAAATTCTGGTGTGCAGCTGCTCTTTCAAAGCCTCCTCGGAGAAGCCCTTAAGAATGCCTGTTTTACAGTGATGGGGTCCAGACTCTCTGTTCCTAAACTATGGATTACTACCTGCTTTTTTTTTCTTTTTTTTTCTTTATCCTATAGCAGATATTGCACCATACAATACAGCTTTCTGCCTGCTGGCTTTGCTCAGATCTTGGTGCTGCCTTGTCCTACTCTGGATCCTGGGGTGCCAAAGCTGACCCTGGCCCTATATGTCTGGAAAACTGGGCACAGACAGTGTTCAGGAATAGGACCCACTCTTGTAAACACAGGCCTGCAGAGGTCAGGGTTGGAAACAAGGCTGTCCTATGAGGGCAACTCTGGGGCGATTCCCAAGAAAACAAAGGGATGACCACGACTGATGAGAAGCTCGACATGAGCAATAAGCGCTTGCAGCCCAGAAGACCAACTGTGTCCTGGGCTGCATCAAAAGAAATGTGGCCAGCAGGGTGAGGGAGGGGTGGGACCCCACCTGGAGTATTGTGTCCAGTTCTGGAATCTCCAACGTAAGAAGGATAAGGAACTATTGGAATGGATCCAGAGGAAGGCTATGAAGGTTATCAAAGGGCTGGAACACCTCTGCTATGAGGACAGGCTGAGAGAGTTGGGCTTGTTCAGCCTGGAGAAGAGAAGGCTCCAGGGAGATCTCATAGAGGGCTTTCAGTACCTAAAGCGGGCCTTCAAGAAAGCTGGGGAGGGACATTTACAAGGGCAAGTAGTGATAGGAGAGGGGGGATGGCTTTAAATTGGAAGGGGGAAGATTTAGATTAGACATTAGGAAGAAATTCACGGTGAGGGTGGTGAGCCACGGGCACAGGTTGCCCAGGGAAGCTGTGGATGCCCCCTCCGTGGAAGCTTTTAAAGCCAGGTTGGATGGGGCCTTGAGCAGCCTGATCTGGTGGGAGTTGTCCCTGCCCACGGCAGGGGGGTTGGAACTGGATGGGCTTTAAGGTCCCTTCCAACCCAAACCATTCTGTGATTCTATGATTTTACCCAGGGGGGATGCAGAGCAGCAGGGAGGGGGCGCGTGTGTGCAAAGCCGGCTTGGCACCCCCTCCCTTTTCCCCCAAAAGGGGATCTGTCAGCTCAGGAGTGGCACAGCCGAGCGCAAGTCCTGCCTCCTTCTCCTCCTCCTCCTCCCAGATGTTCCCTTGTGTGCAGCCATCTGTTGAGCTCCCTCCTCCCTCCTCCTGCAGGGAAGGGGGCAGCCCGCTTGCCCGGCCAGCTGCACGCCTTGGACGAGAAGGAGGAGGAGGGAGAAGGAGGAGGGAAGAAGGGGAGATACGGCCCCAAGGCTCGCTGCTGCTGCCGGCTCCTCGCCGTGGGAACCGACCCCGGCGCCGGTGAGTCCCTCTGTGTCGCCCCCGTCCCCTCCCTGGGTGTGCGGAGCTGCGGGGCGTTCCAGCCCCCCCAGACCTCCCAGTTCTCATTTTTGGGCAGGGGGAGACCTCGCTGTGTAGGGGTGGGCTGAACCCTCCTTGCCGCCTTCCCGGGGAGCTGGGAATGTGCGGGGCCACACCTGGGGTTGTCCGCTGGGAAGCACCCCCTTTCCCCCCAACTTTTTTGGTGTGGTGAGTTTGCCTTGTGGTGGGGAGGGGTCATCGGCTGCAAAACGCCTCGGGTGCGGGCGAGGGAAGGACAGAGGTCTCGGACAGAGGTAAACTACTTTCCCAAGGGAGGATTTTTGGGGTGCAGCGAGTGCATAGGAACCCCCAGTCCGGCTCTCCAGCCCTAGCAGGCTGCAAGCGGGGCGGGATGAGGCTTCTCCAAGCCGGGATCACTTCCCCTCTCCTTCGCCCGGTGCTGTGGTGGTTTAGCAGAGCGCTTGGGATTGCCACGGCTGCAAAGTAATCCGAGCAGCAGCTGGAGGCTCCGCACCGCCTCCCGCGCCCGGTTTCGGGGCTTTGATTTCACACAGGGCTCCCTGTCTCCCCTCCTCCTCCCCCCATCCTTTCCCTGGCCCTCCCTTCCCAGCACGGCGGTCTGGGAAAAGAGAAAGGCTTTTTGGTCGGATTCTGGTGCTGGGAGGCTCGCAGAGGTTTGCAGCTCACCCAAGGTAAGGGGAGAAAGAGAAGGGATGGGGGATAAAGCTTAGAGGGGGTCGCCTGGAAGGAGTAAAGGGGCTCGAAAGACGGAGAAAGGGCTCCTCTCCCCCGGGTTGCAGAGATAAGGATAGGGTAAAGCTCCCTGCCTGGGAATTTCCCATGCCTGTAAGTGGATTAAGCTGGAGGAGAAGGTGTGTTGGGGGGGCGGGAGCAGACCAGGATTTATTTGTTCTCTTCTTGTAAAAAAAAGAAAAAAAAAATGAAGGCAAGAAAAAAAAAACCTACTGCTTGTGGATTTTGGAGCAGGAGGTCCGAAAGCACGGGGTTCCCCTGATAGCACACACACCCTGTAAACTTTTAAGCAGCTCCATGGAAACTTGTTATTAATGCTGCAGTCACTGAAAGGCGCAGACCTCGGCAGATTTATTAGCCCAGTAAACCACAACACGTGCCAGCTCTCTGGAAACAAAAGGGTCCGTCAACTTTACTCCCTTGCTTGGGATTTGGGAAGGCTGGGAGGAGAGTTGTGAGGATGGAGCTGGTGGCTTGTATCATGGGGAAGTGGCATCGCCTCTGTTAACCGACAATCTCCATCGCGGTTAGCTAATGTAATTCGGTGGGAGCGAAGGCATCCGAGCTCGGGTGTAACGAGAGCACGGCAAACCGAGCTGAGCTCACGGTGTTCATCGCAGCAGCTGGACGAAGAATCTCCAGTCTCCTGAGCCGAAAGATTTCGCCGGGTGTCTGCCATTATAAATCAGCTGCTGTTAGCCTGAATAACTGCATTCACTGGAGTTACAGTAGGAAACTTGTCTGGGTGGACACTGTGCCATTAGTCTGCAGAAAGCAGCCGGTGCCGATCGCTGGCATTGCACTGAAATATTGCATTGATCACCGCTCAGAAGCTTGCCTGGCCGTGCACAGGGCGTTATTGCAGCAGTAGAAAGCAAGGCGAATACGGGGAGAAGAGGCACTGTAGAAAAGCAGGGTTAGATCAACACTCACCGATCTCTCTGGGAATAAGGAGCATACTGGATGTGTTAGATGCTGAAAGGACCAGAGCGAGCCTGGTATGTCCCTGGGAGAATTTGCAGTCTAAACTTGGCTGGCTGTTCTCTGTTGGCAGCCAGGCACTGCAAAGGCAAAGTGGGTTGTGTCTGCCGTTGTGCTGGCACAGAGCACAGTTCGTGTCCCTTCTCCACCCACGACTGCCAGTCTTGCTCCAGGAGAGTACATGGGAGGGGCTTGCTTACACCTGGGATATAAATGGCCCGGTGAGGCCCTGACCTTTGCTCAGCCATCCTCTGTCTCTGCTCTGATGCAGAGTCCTGTCTGAAGGTGGTGGATGTGCAGGGTGAGCGATGGGGACTGGGGTAGGTGGGAGGGTGGGTGGCAGCGTCCCAATGGGGCTTCCCTTGTGATATCTATCCTGGAGCGGGCGTGCTGTGGGGAGACACTGCTGGTTTGTGAATGAATTTGAGCAGAGGCAGTGGGGAGCAATTACTAAATGCCCAGAGGGAACGAGGATGAGTCAGACATCCCAGGGGACATTAATTTCTGATAGCGAGGTGGACTGGCAGAGAAGGCTGCAGGGTTGGGGTGAGGGTCTCCTGTACCCCTGTTCCTTAAGATTGAATGCAAGGAATAAATCAGCATTGAATGGCTTAGAGGGAGCTGGGAGAAAAGAGCTGTAAAACAAAAAACATGCAAAACTCACTTTTCTTTTTTTTTTTGGTTTGGATATAGGAAAAAGCATCCGGTACTCCCCGAGCCCCACAGCAAAGAGCAGTGTGTGCTACACCGGTGCAAGACAGAGCAGGGAAAAAAAAAGGTGAGCCACCATCTTCTGAAGGTTTAGAGTTTTCCCTCTATCCCTAACTGCTTCTTTCCTCCTCTTTCAGTCTCTTCTCCCTCCTCCTCCTCGCTTGTCAGCTGGTTGGTGGGGATAAGCAGAGGCTGGAGAGTGGGATAAGACAAGACATCCTTGTCCGGCAGCCCTCCTGACCCCCAGCACCCTCCCAGCCCTGCGCGGTAGCTGCAGCGCTGGCTGCCTGGCAAGCTATCAAAAGAAACTTCCGAATGCTGAGATGTTGAGGGCTGGGAAGAGATAAAGGCTGGCTTGAGCAAGCTGTTTCTTGTCTTAAAACTTGGCACCTGGACCTATCAAGGGGAATGTATGAATGGCTCAGCCATTCATTACCCGGAAGCCTTGAGATCTTCATTTGTATTGCAATTTTGACTTTTTTAATATTTCCTGGAGTTTCCATCATTGCTTCTTGGAGTATTCATGATGTGCAGCAGCAGGGAAGGAAATATGTGCTCCGAGAATCACCCGGGTCTTCCCCCCCCCCGCCCCCCGCCTGCAAAGCTGCAAGAGATTAAACCAACCTGGCTGTCTTAGCACAGGACATTCCTGAGTTGCATTAACAGGCTGGAAATCTGCCTGTTGGAGCAATGGCAAACTGGGAAAAAAGGACTTTATCTTTGCCATATCTGAGCCATGTGCTATGTGTAATATCTGATTGCTAGCACCTGCGAGGTTTCTTTTCCTTTCCCTTTCCCCTCCTGCTGGCTTCTTTTTTTGCTGTCCGTGTGTCTGTGATGCTGACTCCTTTCCCTGGCATCAAAAACCCTTTGGTGAGGAAAGAAATAAGGACTTTTTTTAACTTGCAATAACAAATCCCTCATCAGAAAAAAAATGAAACTTAAAGGCAAAGCCCTGCTATGGCAGATGGGTCAAAGCAGATGTGATTCTTCACCCTCATCACTTCTAAAGCGACAAATATGCACAGAGGTCTCCAAGTGGGCAGACACATCCCTGATCCTAAAATCACCCGTTTTCCTCCTGTCTTTAAGAATGACATATCTGTAGCCGGGAGCACAGTGAGGCTGTTTCACGCCACAGTATGGAAGAGACCCTTCCTCCAGAGCCCTTTAATCCTGGTGCAAAAGGCTCATTTCCCACCCAACATTCAGCCCCTGTATCTACCCAGGACCGGAACATTGCAGCCTCTTGCAAGAGACCTCCAACTCAAAGGATTAGAGGATCACAGGGTAACTCTGAACCTGGCCAGTATCATACACGGGGGAAGCATTGCTTTTCTGAACTCTCCCCAAATGTCCCATGGTGAATGTCCCTGTCTGCTGTGTTTGCAACATGATGCATATGGTGGCCTCTCCTTGCTTTAGGGAAAGGAACAGGGTGCAAGAGGCCAGGACCATGTAGCCCATATGGGAGACACATATGAGAATGCTGTAATTTGGGAAGTTTTAATCTGCTGGTCAGCAAAATCGAGTCAAATTGGCTTAATACAGGGTTAAATGGTACAGAAAGATGATTGTGTGCATCCTGGGTGACTTGCGACATCTCCGTGGCATGGCATGGCAGAAGTGCTACCTGGCTGCACCCAAAACAAGGGGATGGAGACAAGGTGGAACTAGAAGTGAGCAGCATGGGTGGGCAGACATCCCTGGGGAGTCAGCTTGCTGTTGGCCACCAAGACTGCAGATGTGCTTTGGATCCATGAACATTGATTTGAAAGGCACTTAGATACTTCTCTATCACAACAACCTCCCTAGATGCCCCCTTCCCTGCCTCCCAGCCTGGCTGTCTATTTTGCAGAGGGCAAAGCAGAGCTGGTGCCCCCAGAGTATCCAGACAAGGCAGGAACTTGATGTACACGAGTATAGTAGTGGCATTTGGCTAGAGCAGTTTAGGCAGCAGCAGTGTTGGCTGGGGGCTTCTGCATGAGGTGAGACCAGGGTGTCTTAGCTTGTGCTCCCTTCCCTGTTAAACTGTTGGGATTTGAACTCAGGTTCAAATTGTATCCCCATCTCCACACAGGAATGAACACCTCTTTGTCTTGGAGTTAGATGTCCTTAAGGTGTCAGGAGGCAAGCTGAGGCACTTGAGCAGTGACTTGTGGCAACATCAGTGTTGAGAAACAGGTTGTGCTGGGGATATGGCTCTCCCAGCGTACTTTAGATGACCTTTCTTTTCAAGACCTTGCAACAGCCAAGAGGGACTGGAGGATCCTTGGGCAAGGGAGGGGAGACAAAGAGCTAAGGAGATGCCACAGCACCACATCACTGAGGCCACATCACTGAAGCAGCATCTGGGCTGGGAACCATGATGGGAACAATGCCCTGCTGCTAAAACCTTTGTCAGCTTTACTCAGACTCTCTTCCCCTCCCCAAATCTTGTAGGAGACCTGCTGGATGTAGCTAATGTCTCATGTGCTTCACAGGAGTGGAGGCAGCTCCTGAAGCCCCAGCTCATGCTCTACCGAGTAGTTTTGCTGGCATTCATTGTTTGCAGCATCACATTGCAATAATTATTGGGGGGGGGGAAGTGGGAAGAAGAGCCAGGAGGGGAATGAGACAGGAGCCTCCAACTGTGCTGTTTGCAACAGTAATGGCCAGGACTGTATTTGTTATCGCCTTGGTGGAGGGTCTGCAGCTGCACGCTGAGAACCACAGGCAGCAAAGAGGCCTGGAGATTATTGTGCATGAAAAAAACCACAACCAAAAACTAAATAAAAAACCCTGGGCTGGCTGGGGCAGTGTCAAGGGGCACCCAGTCTAATGTTGCATCCTTGCTTTGCACTCCTCTATTGAAGCCAGCAGTCTGTCAGGGCTCTTAGGAGAAGGGACGTTGGGAACTACTGCTTTTCAGAGAGCTGAAGTCACATAGCGTCCTCTTAAAATCCTTCTGTGAGGGCTGGAGGTGTTGCCCAGCTGAAGTCTCACTGGGGCAAATTTCTTTTCCCTCTGCTTTCTGCATGATTTTGGCTGGTGCCGGCTACCTCTGCTTGCTGGAGCTGGACACTACAAACCAAGGCATAGAGGCATCATTTGGGCACCTGATTTGCAGGCACCTCTGCTGTAAGGAGAAAGAGCTGGAAAGCCCTTAGAGGTACAGGATGATGGGGCTGCTATGAGGTATTAGCTCCTGATGGGCTGTGTCTCACCAGGAAGAGGCATCACCCTGGGATATATTGTCTTCCCCTGGCACTATCCCTTTTCTCTCTTACTTCCTCCCCCCTGCCCAGCTCATCCTCTCCAGGGGAGCTCATCCATGTCCATCCATGTAGTGTGGTCCTTCTGCAGCTCAAGCCAACCCACTGGGCTGGTTAAAAGGAAACCAGGTCAGGGAGGTAGAGTACATTCATAGATATCATGCCTTTCCCTCATGAATCACACAGCTGCTGGTGAGTCCTTGCAACATATGCTCACCTTAGGTGGAAGATTTTATGTGCCATCCCAGGGACTTGCATGGCATGTGGCATTTCCCACCTGGACACATGACATGGCCAAGCTGCGATATTAACAGTTAAAACCAAGAGGCATCCATTGCAGATAGGTTTCCTCTCCCTGTGCTGCACCTCTTAACATTTCTTGCTTGCCTGGCATATGGTGTTCATCCTGGAGTGCATTCCTCTTGAATTATATCACATCTCTGGGAGCTGGAGTGCTACAAAAAAGTATGGTTGTAGCAGGAGCTGACACAGGAACTGTCTAGAGTTTGGGGTCAGGTATGGGAGAGCATCATCAAGGACTGAGGCTATAAGAGGAACTTGATAGGATAATTTTAGCTTTCAGTAACTGAGCAGCTAAGAGGTAAGGTCCTGCCTCAGGTGTTTTATGCTTTAAAAATTTGTGTCAGCTTGTTGGCTTTCTTAGTCTGACACCAGGAATGGTTAGAGAGGAGGGGGAAGCTTATGCAACCCTGACACTGCAGATGAAGCTGTGATCCATCATTTTTAAACTGACCTTTTGCAAAGGGGGATGCAGCCTGGAAGAAGGAGGGTTTAATACTCCCAGGTTTACTCCTATGGTTAGGGTAAAGCCTGGGTGCTCGCAGCCTCCCTCCGTGAACCACAGTGAGCTCTTGAACACTGGAGATAATAGGGCAGGGGAATCTGTTGGTAGACTCACCAGATCTCTCTACAGCAAAATGCATTAGGGATGCTGTAAAACTAGGTGTAAACCTCTTCCTTTGCTATGAAGTGCCATGCTGATGGGCTGGTTCATAAACGTATCTGTGCCCAAATAACTCTTCTGCAATGGAGACTTCCTGTTCTGGGATGTGTCACGGAGTTTATCATAAAGATCCTGTTCCAGCTGAGTTTGAGGCGCTTAAGAAAATATTTGTGTTCCCAGCTCAGACGAGGTCTTGGTTACACTCAGCGAGTGCCAGCACAGTGAGACCCATTCCTGGAAATGCTCTTGGTTAAAAAGCCAAGGGGGAGGAAAGGAAGCAGGGGCTGTTAGGCATGAAAGGGTTTGGGGTGGTCACCCCCAGGGGATGATGTTGGAGCAGGAGAAAGCCCTGAGTTCCTGCATTCCTTGCAGGCATCTTGTTTGAACCTGTGCATCCTGGGCAGCTGGGGAGTGGTGGGCAGCTGGGGAGTGGTGGGCAGCTGCTGATGCTCCCAGTTCAAACAGTCCTGCAGCTGGCATAGCCAGGAGGCAATGGTGGGGCCAGGATGCTCACGTCCCTTCCGCTCCCAGTGATCCCCCTGAATCCCCCCTGGTGCTGCCAGGAGGTGCCATGCTGCACTGATGCCTGCCTTCCTCTGCCTGCAGCCACTCCAGAGGCTTGGCAAACTTCGTTTCCTTTCGGGAACGCCTCCTCCGGGCACAAGTACAGCTCAGCAAGAGACTGGTGAGCAAAATTGCTTTCAAAAGCCACAGGAGACTATTTCTCCCACCCCAAATAAAACTGCTACTAAGCTGACAGCTTCCTGGGCTGAGCAGGGAAAGGGGATCTTTTTTGTGCAAAACCCTGGCGCTGCTGCGCTTTAATTCTTAATTTACCCATGCTGGAGGTAGCACTGATTTTTTTCCCACTTGAGGCAAAATTCCCAGGAATTGCAGTGCCTTTTGCTTCCAGGATGCAGCTTTTGAGCCACACATCAGAAATTGTCTGTATTTAATCTGTGGATACAAATCAGCTGAAACTTGCTGTATGGGCCAGCAGACCTGCCCGCACAGGTTTCCTTTTGGCAGAGCCCAAAATACACTGCACTGCAACTTGATTTCCTCCTTGGGAGGGATGAGGGATGCTGAGTAGGGGAGCGCAGATTGCAAGTGGAATGAGCTATTAGCTGTTTAAACACTAGGATGATAAATTACCCATGGCCTCTTGAAAAGCAGATGGGATTTGTGATGTTAACAGTTGGAGCAAAGGTTATTTTAATGGGGCTCTCCATTTCTTTTATAAAGAAAGGATTTTTTTTCTTACTTTAAAGAAAATATAGAGCAGAGACTGTTTCAGCTGGGCAAGGGACATCCCATGTCTTGAAAACAAACTCACAGTATGAAGCTGTAGGGTCTGGAGGTGCTAGGTTCCCTCTTAATCAATCCCGTATGTCTTCTCTGCAGCCCATGCTGTGGTTTGAGAGGCTGCTTGATTTTGGCTTTGTGGTTATGAAATGTGCCCGATGCTTAACAATTTGGCTTTGCTTTTGCTAATCTTATGTATCATCTACAAAAATCCCCCTGAAGGATGGAGAGCATTAGTAGGATGCTGGTTATTCATTGCAGTTTTGGCTCAGCAGTTTCTCTATGTGCGGAGCTGAGAAAAGTGAACAGAGATAATCAAGACATGGGGAAAATGAGGAATGTTTTTTTCCTTCCCTGACTTGTATCACTGTCCACACGCCAAATTCCATGGTTTTGTAGTGAGATTCAAGTCTTACAAAAATAGACTTGATGCAGAGCAATGGGGTTCTTGTCCAGATCTGAGTGGCATCTCATCTCTGTTTATGGCAGTTTGTCCCTCTTGAAATCATTTGGGTGCAGATAAAGCTTCCTGCAGAGCAAACAAACCACTGGCTACTTCCTGCAGTCCCTGGGGACCCACAAGTCAGAGAGGATAAAGCTCATCCTGAGCCCACCCATTCACTTCACACTGCCCACCCTGACCTGCCTTAAAAATACATCCACATCTCTGCATTGCTGGAGGAGAGGCGACTTTTCTTTCCATCCCCAGTTTGGTACCTATTGTATATTATTTTGCCATAGCCTGGTAGGTAGATTCCAGATGCCACTGGGTTAATTACTTGCTAACAACTCCCCCTTTGGGGGTGGGGCTGTTTACTGAATGCAAAGGAGATACTTTTACAGCCATTATTAGAAATCATTAAAGCAGAAAGGAATTCATAAAGAAATCTTTCATTTCTTTTTGCTTCCCTGCGTTTAATTCTGATTTTCCCCAGGGAGTGGGAAGATGGAGCAAAAAGTGTTCAGACACCTGTACAATGTCTTTAGCTCCCGTTTAGACCCTTGATGTCTCTTTACATTGAGCTATAAGGGCTAAAGCTGCCGTTTCAGTGGCTGAGTTTATGCCCATCCCAATGTGTTGGAGGCTGACATAGAGTGAGGATAAGGAAAAGTTTGGGTTGCAGATCTCCTTCTTTATATCCTGATGGGTTATTGGGGATTTGTCTAAGTAACTTTGTGCTTCCCACTGATAAAACCATCAGTGTGAGGTAAAAGGTGGTATCACCCAAAAGTGGCTTGTGCAATGGCTCGTGATGGAGGGTTCCATGAAATCAAGCTGAATTTAGAAAAGCCAAGGGACTAATTCTCATCTTGCTGTGACTGGCATCTAGAATAACTCCACTGAACTCCCCCAAACCCATCTAAGCAAATGGAGGACCATTCTCATTAGCTCTCCTCTCCTGAAGTCCAAGTTACAAACACTGAGTATAAAACCAGAACAGGTGTTTAAAAAGCGTACCCCAAACCAGCAAACAACAAAAAATAACAAATTGATCAGAAAGCCCTGTTCCCATTTACACCAAAACTCCTTTGTTAGGAAGCAGTAATTGGTTTATTAAGCTTTGTAGAGGGTGTAAACAAAGGTCTTTGCTGTGTGCGTGTGGGGACTGCCTCTGCAGGGGAGAGCCAGTCTGAAGCAGGTAGAGCAAAAGCCTGGATGAACTTTACTTTCAATGGCTTCACACAGGGAAAAAAAGTAACTTCATGAGCAGCAGTTTCTTTATCACGTGAGGGGTGTGTGCCAGCGAGTTAAGGGATTAATTGGCTCTGGCTGTAGGCTGGCTGTCTGCTCACATTGTTGCGTGGGTTCTGGAGACCGGGCTGCAATTGCATCTGAGTCATTTGGACTCAGCCAGGGAGAGTCGACACAGGAAAAGTGTAGCTTTTGCTAGTGCTGCACTTCAGTCAATAATCATCCGTATTTTACAGATTAATTCATGGGAAACGGGGGGGGGAAAAAGGTCACTGAAGCAATTTTGTTATGGAGAAGGAACTCAGGAGCATCCTGACACCAACCCAGCTGCCTGTCAGAGCTTCCCAAATATTTAAAGAGAGAAAGGGCCAGCTAGCTCTTTTGTTTCAGTCTGGAGGATTTATGGCCTCTATCATACTGTATGCAGCTTGCTTTTCTTTCCTGTAATGTTCCCTTTCTCCTGCCTCCAAATAGTGATTGTAGCCAAGTGGGCTTCAGGGACCTTGCTATAGACTTTGCTTTTTCTTCACTTGGCTGATATAAGAGGCAGAAGACAACCCCCAGATTTTCCTCTTGATGAAATAGTGTTGCTAATCCAGCTTCTCTGTCCTTTGCTAGAACAGCAGCCCTTTCTGGGATAGGCAGTCTCCAGCCCTTTCTTTTTGCCTCTTTCTTTTAAAGATTGTTCTATTTGCTGTTACTCTGGCACCTTAGGCTTCATTTTGTGACTCTGAGTCTTCAGCCCTGACTCCAGCTGCATTTCAGCTATGCTTTGCCAAATGACACGCTCAGGTAGGCCAGGAGATGCAGTGTGAACAGAGGGGCTGTTTCCTTACTCCATCAAACAATGAACTTTCAAACACCTCTCACTTGTAATATTTTATAATTAGTCCTTGATTTTTGGCTATAGGGATTTCCCACTTGGTGGTTGCCAGGGCAACTGGAGGTAGCCTAGGTAGCATCGTCTTCATCTTTGCCTTGCCAAGGAGGGGGCCAGTCCCCTGAGCAATGGGCTCCCGTCTGTGACGGGACATTTCGGATATTTCCTTTGGGTAGGAAAAAGCTGGCAAAGTCTTAGCTATGGATTGGGGAAAAGTCTTAAGGAAGAGAAGGATGAAATCAAAGTGCAGTGAGAAGAATACATTTGCAACACTGTAATAGGGCTTTCCTCTCTCCCACTTCTCCACCCATCATTTGAGACCTGGGATTCTTCTGCAGCCTGGTTTTAAAATCATTTTTTAACATTTTTTGACAGGGAAATCTAAGTGTGAGGTTTCTGCCTGGTCCTGCCATGCAGCAGTGCAGGGGATGATAGGAGCAGGGAAGAGACATCAGGGCATGTGCAGGCTCAGGGACAGATGTGGTACTTGGGGAGAAGGCTAGCACCCTGCTAAGGAGCTTAGTCCAACCTTGGGTCCATATCCAACCAGTGGGTCTTCTTGGGGTTCTCTCAGGATATTTGTCATGCAGAAAGGATGAGCAAGGTACAAAGACCAAAGCCCTTTCCAGGCAGCTGAAATGTGGGGGACAATGCTGCACCTCCAACAGCTCCTGTTGAAATCAGTGTGTATAACAAGCCCCTCACAGCTGTCAGATGGCCAAAATTTATCCCTGGGATATCTCCACATCACAACAGCCATAGAGATGATGAGGTCATGACTGAATCAGCCTGAGAGCAGACTGTTTTCTCCTGGTGTCTTTCCCCTTGCCATCCCAAGTGATGAGGCTGCTGCTTTCTGGCCTGTGGTATTTCCTCCAGGTGAATCTCCCCAGCATGGTAGGAGGATAATTCATCTTTCTTTTACTAGGGGATACTTTGGCTTCCTGCCTTTATCCACAGAGCAGCTCATAGGCAGCAATCCAAAGGCAATTTGATGTGGTTTCAAATGCACACTGTACACAGATGAACTGTAAATGCCTGCAGCATGTTTCTTTCCCCATTTCAAAGAGTGTCATCGATTGCCCATGTGGTAATGAAGCACACCGCTACCTGACTAAGCTCTTTGTTGATTATCTGGCAGTGCAGAAGTCTCTGATGACCAGTACCTTTATTTCTTCTGTCTTTTATCAGAGCTGTTGTTAGCCTATGAATGCTTCATGCTGCTCCATAAGGGAGTTTTTAACTGGTAGTAATGGGTTGCATCTTGTCTGCAAAGCAATTGCAGAGCCAGTAAGGGAGAATTTGAGGCAGTGCTGTGAGGAGAGAAGAGGTAATAGAAGCTGTGTGAATACCTAAGCTGAGCTTTGTGTGCTGCATTTCAGCTGCGTAACGTTTCGTGCTTGCTGCTGGCTAGAGCCATGGACGTTGCAATGGAAGTCACTGTAATATGCCCACTTCTGGCCATCATTTTTGAGGCTGATCAGGAAGGGAATTCCCATGTCAAAAGGGGTTTGAGCAGCCACATGTCAGAGCCCAGGGTTGGCTTTGATTTCTTCTCTTACTAAAACTAGGACTTTGTCCTCTTGCTTCAGCTGGTCCAGAAGGAGTCCATGAATATCTTACTAGTGTTCAGAAAGCTGAGTCTCACACTGATGTGTCTTTGGACCTGCTGGGGTCTGATCCAGCTCCCACTGGAGCCAACAGGATATTACGAGAAACTGAGCTGGGCTTTTGAAGGTGAAGTTAGAAGACACTTTCCGTTTTGAGACATCAAGTGGGAATACCCTTTGGGTGGGATTTGTGAGAAGAAATGAAAGAAGAGGGAGCTGGCACTAAGGCAGGTACTTCCCTGTGCATGAGACATTTAAGAATTGGATTTTGCTTTTTGAGTTTCCAAAGAGCTCCCTACCAACTTCCCCTGGTAATAAAACATTTCAGTGTGTTCAAAATGCAGCTTCATAAAACAAAGGTAGTATTTAGTTCAAGGAGGGACTGCAGAAGGGAGCAAGCTATGGTCTGTCTGCACAGAACCAGAAGGGGATCAACCTTGATGTCATTAGAAAAGGGATATCTGGAAATGTGTCTGTAGGAAGGAGCTCTATGCTCTGCGTCCCCTCTGCACACATACGTGTTTTCTCAAGAAACAGTCAAGATGGGCTGGGACTAGGACTCATCTTACCGATTTTCTCTTGTTTCTGTAGAATAATGGACCCCAGAGGATTGCATGTTGGCCTTTAGCAATGCTTTGGTTGCAGGCTCTTTGGTCAGAGTCCAAATTTCTGCTCTGTATTTGCAGGAGGTCTGGGAGTTACCCCCAGACGAGTCATATCAGTGATCAGGACAATATTTTTGCAGCGCTTTTTCTCCTTTGCACTTATTTTGCACATTGGCAAGTAGTCCCTGGTCGGTCTCCTGGGAAGGAGTGTGGGTTCAGGAAAACCGTGCTGGAAAGGAAGACAAACTGATGTCAAGGGGTGGGTGAGGGAGGATGAAGTGTGAACTTCTAGGAAATGGTCCTGGGAAGGTGCAAGGGCTCGGGGAAGGCGCCTCAGACAGATCAAAGGGTGGATGAGAAAGATGATACCGCAAGGAAGCTAATAAAGTGCTTTTAAGCAGCAGTGGGTAAGGTAAGAACAGAGACCGGGGTGCTGAGGGGGGGGGGATGGGAATACACATTTAAAAGTGAGGTTTGGGTTTTTTTGGCTAAATTAGCACTTGGCACGTGAGCCTCTGTTTGTCAACAGCAGTGTAGCCAAAGAGCAGTGCTGATGGATCTAGCTTTGCTGATTTGGTGGGAGTTTTTGTTGCCGACCTCCCGGAGACTTTTTTTGTAAGGCATGAGGAGCCATCACGCGTGACTGCAGTGGGAACCAAAAAGAACAACCCTTGCTGCCTCTGCTGACCTGCAGGATGGTGGCACACTTCAGTTTACCCTCTCCGGAGATGCGCTGCTAAAGCTTTTCTGCCTGGCTCTTGAAATCACACAGCTGCAGTTGCCCAAAGTTGTGCAAAGGATCTGAAGAGGTCCAGCAAAGCCGGCGAGATGCAGATCAGCTCTCTTCCTTCCCTGGCTGCAACAATAGAGGGACTGATATGTCTCAGCTAGAGGAGGGTCAAAACCAGATGGGTGGAGAGAGCTCCTTACTTGCTGGTTGGTATTGTTAATCAGAGAGAATACTTAATGTAGTCAGGAAAGACTCCCTAGAGGCTCTGTATGAAACAAAGTGGCTCTCTCCACTCCATACTGTGAAGGAGGCTGGGCACACCACAGCAGAGTCTGGGCTAGACTGAGCAGTTCTTAGTTCCTCTACTCTGGCAGGCGAGGGCCAGGTGGCCCTTGTCTGTCCTGCCTGCCACCAGCCTGAGGAGGGTTGGTTTTAGCCACTTGATAGAAAGCAACAATCCTACCTACCTAAACATGTCTAAATTTGCATCTGAAGTCTAAGCAAGGGAGATGTGCTGTCCATTTGGGCAGTAGCAGCTGGCCTTTCTAGCTGTTCATCCTGGATGATGTTCTGATGATGTCATTATCTCTGTCATTTGTAGGTAATTTGAATGGAGGTTTGTTTTTTGTTTCTTCCCCAATGTGGATTTTGGACACCCAAGGCTCCCGTTGAGGGCACAGCCTACATGATTTCTCCAATGTGCCAAGAGTCATGAGCCTTGCTCTCCCAAATCTCACATGGATGCCATGACATGATGATTCAGTGTTCAAGCTGTCATTTAGCCCCTTCCATGGTGCAGTCTAAAGGGTGTATATGCCATAGATTTTGCTTTAAGGCATCCTACTGTTCTTACAGCTATCTTCCAGTTGTGTCTTAACTTGGTTATACCTGCACAGATTCTTAACTGGATATTTTTTCTCCATTGAGTTCCCAGTGGGGCTCACAATATGAGAAAGTATTCTGGATATCCATGCATATAGGTACACTTAATCTATCCATTTGGAAAGACACGGAATACTGCATGACTCAAACTGTTACACATTTTCAGTAATTTCTACAGGAATTATATCTGTTTTCTTATTGTTTTTCAGATCAACAATGCAGTTCCTAGCCTGGTTCAATTTGCTGCTTCTCCTTCCTTGTTTTGGTACCACCAAAACCTGCTTCCCTGGCTGCCACTGTGAAGTAGAAAGCTTTGGTCTCTTTGACAGCTTTAGCTTGACCAAGGTGGACTGCAGTGGAATAGGCTCACACATTGTTCCCGTCCCAATCCCATTGGATACCTCCTACTTGGATCTGTCATCAAACAAACTGGAAACAATCAATGAATCGATGCTTACTGGCCCTGGCTACACAACCTTGGTGAGCCTTGACCTGAGCTACAATAAAATTGCCAAGATTTCCCCCACAACCTTTTCCAGGCTCCGGTACTTGGAATCCTTGGATCTGAGTCATAACTCTTTGGAAGTCCTTCCAGAGGACTGTTTCTCCAATTCTCCTCTGAGCGACATAGATTTAAGCAATAACAAGCTTTTGGATATAGCTATGGATGTTTTTGCTTCAAAAGGTCAAGGAAAACCCCTGAATGTTGATCTATCCAGTAATATGGTCAGCACAATTACGAGACACCATGAAAAGAGCATTCCCAACATCCAGAACTTAAATCTTTCTGGGAACAGGCTAAGGTCTGTACCAAACCTTCAAGGGATTCCTCTCCGATACTTAAATCTTGATGAGAACCCTATAGTCAAAATCGAGAAAAGAGACTTCATGGGGCTGAAAGATTTGATTCATTTATCCCTCAGTGGCTTGCATGGCTTTGGAGGGTTATCTCCTTATAGCTTCAAAGAACTACCAGCCCTCCAAGTTCTGGATTTATCCAGCAACCCTGATCTGAAGTCACTGACTGCTGAAGTTATCTTTGGTCTGAATTCCCTACAAGAGCTCAACCTCTCTGGGACAGATGTGTCAGCCTTGCCAAAGACTGTGCTGAAATACCTGCCTTCCATCAGAAGCATCACTTTGGGGAAGAATGTACAGTGTTTTAAGACTATCAAAGAAGGACAGTACCACCGACAAACTGGGCTGACCAAAAAAGAGTTCCTCAGTTGCCACGACAGCCACGGGTCCATAGCAGCAGCGCCTTACGTTTCATGATGAAAGCTGGGGAGTAAGGGTGGGGAAGGGAGGGCAGGGGGCCATGGGATTTGTACAGGTATAGGACTGAGATGGCTTGCAGTGTGCCTTTTGTAAAACTGTCACTAATTTATATATTTGTATATGACAATACTTGATTGTGGATTTTATAAACTCTCAAATCTTGGCCCACATCTCTGCAGGCTCCAGATTTTGCCCCATCCATTGAGTTCCTGCACACTGCCTGTTAGTTCAAGAGCAGTGATGGGGACCAAGCTGCTCTGCAGGTCCCAGGGCAGAACAGTCAGCCTGGAGCAAAACTTCATGCCCCAGACATGTTTGTAGGAGCAAAGCTACATCTCTCCAGAGCACACACCAAAACGTACCAACTCTGTAGCTGCTTGCTTACAAACTCATGCATCATCCTTTTTTTTCATTATTACTCCCCAAGAAGTGCCTTCTGGATGTTGCCTTCATTAGCAGCACCCTGTTCTCTGTCACGCACTTTCAGTCTCGAGGAAACATTTCCAGACAAACCTGAATACAGGGTGCTCCTAATGTGCTGCTTTTACTACATGTTGTTTGCATAGATGTACAATGAACATTGAGTACTTCAGGTCCAACCTCCTGTCTTTCTAACCTTAGTGAGCCATTGCTCAGAGATGATGTAAAACAGAGGGGTCTGCCAACAGCTGCATTGCACCTGGGAACCAGCCTCCAATGAAGAAAATTAGCTGAGCTGCAAAGTGAAGAGATCGTGTAGCCTACCTTAAAAAACAAAATAAAAAGCCCTCCTCCCTTTGTGGGGAAGCTTGGAAAAAAACCTTGACAAGGATTCTCATCTTGATGACCTTATCAAAGCAAGACACAGACTCAGAGGATGTGAGAGTAAGCTGTTTCCAGGCTGACATCCCCCATCTGAACACAACATCTGTGAGTCAGCTGGGCTTGTGTGAAGCAATTTCCAACACTGAAACACTCTGGAATGTGCCAGGAGAAGAATTAATGCTGTCGCCTGTGACCCTGGAGCACTTTGCCTATCAGGGGAAAGGTCTCCATGTGGCAGGTTTCCAGAGTTGTGGCTTTTCCTCCTCTTGCACAGAGCCTTGGCTGCCAACAGAAATCTGATGGCAATGTTCAATGCTTAAAGCTGGTTTCGGGAGGTCCATGCAAAAGCAATGCAGATATAAACCAATTCCACAACCTTCCTTAGGAGTGTGAGGGTACTTCAGGCTTCATCCTCACACTTCCAAAAGTCTTTGCAAATGGAGACCCTATTGCTGAAAGCAGTTGTCTCCAGGAATGGCTGAAACCCACGGAACCCTTAAAAACTAAAATCAGCACCTCACTGTGGATACTGAAATCCCTCTGTCACATTTTCATCCATCTTCTTTTCAACTGCAGGTCTTAGGGTAGGTTTTTAACCTTTTCTTTCAGTGCTGGGGGTTTTTGACTGAGCCTTTGCAGTGCTCAACCAGCCTTCACAGTCACAAGCAACATCATTGATTTTCTTAGAAAGGCAATGGGATTGCCTACAGGCAGGCATCTGGAGGGGAACAGCAATCAACTGCAGGGGAAGATTGGGCAGTTTGGGAGGGAGGAGATGTTTTTTAGTGGATCTTGTCTTTTTAAAAGAATTCTTTCCTGCTGGCAGAAAATGTAATTTTTTAAAAAGTTGTTTAATTTTGTAAATCTGTACGTAGATGAAATGTTTAAGGGATCATGTACTGTCAAAGTTACTGTCTTTGCACCACTGTGGTAAGTTAAAAACACAATGTGACAATCCAATTGAAGACTGCAAGATTTCCTTGTGTAATCTCATGCTAGCTGCTAGCTAAAAAAGTCTTAGCAAAAGCTGGCAAATACCATTGCTGTGTTAGTTTGTTTTTTTTTAAAGAACCTCTGCAGCATTGTAAGGCTTCGTGATTACTCACAATATAATAAAAATGATTTGGAGGAGAATAAACCCAGATCCCCCGGATTTATTGCCTTAGTGCTGGAGGATGACAGCTGTCGCTGGGTCCAAAGTGCAACACGGCTTCTCTCCTTGCTCTGCTCACCCCCTCCAGCCTCATGGGTGTTGCATCTCCAGGCTGGGAGCAGGATTTGTCCCGCTCCTCACTGGCAGAAAGGCTTGAGAGCTTCATTGGCTAACTCAAAGGAAATTATGGACACGTGGCAGTGAAGCAGCACAAGAGTATCTGGAGCAAATTTCCTGTTCCAGGATCTGCTCCAAAGCTTGTCAGAGATGGTGGGGATCTCTTCAGTCTGGGACGTGGTCTGCTAGGGTTGAAAGGCTGGATTTGCAGAGTGGGTGATACAGGGAGAGCTCACAAGCTGTTTTGCAAGACCATGGGTGTGGGAGGAAGTAAATGGGTGCAGGAGCAATGCCACAGCCCAGCATGCCACAGGCTGCCTGACAGCAGAGCTTCTGGCAGTGACATAGGTGTGTTCCAGCCTCAGCACCGCTCTCTGAGGAGTGGGGGCTATTAGTGGAGGGCTAAGACCACGCAGAGCCATTGCAACTGGAGAATAGGAGAAACATCTCGGGAGAGCTTTGCCTGCTCTTAATGAGCAAATTTAATTTTGAGCATTTCTCGGTGCTGTGTATAAAACTGGTGCAGACAGAGCCCCAGTGAGGAAATCACCTCTGGAAGCAGTAGCTTTGCCAGTACTGCCAAGCCTGAAGGAAAAACTGCATCTTCCATCCAGGTAGGCAGAGCTGAAGACTCCTTGTAAGGGTCTGATGGTTCTCTGTCTGCCTTCCCAAACTGCCCTGTCCTCCAGCACTGCTAGGTTTGCTAGGCGTGTGGTGGCTTCAAACTTGGAAAATTTGAGAAGGCCCTCATGCCAACTTCGTAAAACTGTTGTCAGTTTGTTAACACAAGGTGGGGGGCTAAACCCTGGTGTCATCTATTACCCCAGCCACCCATGCCAGGAAAGCCAGCCAGGCTGGTTAGCTGCAAGCTCTGTCTATATCCAGGACCAGCTCAGCTATGACCGGATATGTTTGCCCTGGCAAGCAAGATGGGTGTTTTAATTAGAGGCTGAATATTTTTAGAAGCAGAAAAACTACTCAGGGGAGGCTGGGACAATAAGAATGAGCAGGGTTAGGAAGGGGGAACTAGTGGCTTAGCTGGCCTTTGCTTGCAGCACTCTGTCTCCTGGAGGGTTATCAGCATCTCATTCCTCTTTTCAGCATGTTGGGAAAGACACCAAGGGTTGCTACTCCCCATCCACCTCATGCCTAGGGCAGCTTTCTTTTCTTTATTTAAAAACATGGACCTCTTGTTACCCAAAAGCTCCCATTTTCTTCTCACCAATCTGCTAGAACTCTTTCTCCTGGCTGTCAGCTCTCAGCCTACAGAAGTCCCTCACTGACTGATTATGTGACTGACTTGATAGCAGCTGTAGGTGCCATCCCTTTTAAAAATAGCTGCTTCTCTGTACATTTTCCATTTTGCAGGATGTTTTTATTTCCAGCATGTTTGTTCCACACACTCCGGCTTTGTCAGGCTGGAAAGAGCGGATGCACTCTTGTCACGCCAGAAAATAAGGCTGAATGGCTGGGCATGATCCTTCTGACTGCCTCCAGATCTGCCTCCTGGGAAAGCTTTGGGATAGAGAAACCCTCTGGCCCCTGCATGTTTCTAGAGGCAGCCCTGAGACATCCCCTTCCTTCACTGTTTGGGTGGACCTGGGAACCTGATTAAAAGGTGAAAATTGGAGCTGAAACCAGGCCATCAGAAAACTCCTTTCCTGCGATGACCAGGGAGTCGGAGCACTGGTCCTTAATCACAGTCTTTGTTTCCTGGCATTTGTATGCCTGTGTGCATTCGCCCCTTAATGCCAGAACAAACCCACCCCCCTTGTAACCCATCCCCACCCTGCACTGCCTTTCATTAATGACATTAAAATAAAGATGGTTCCTTCTGCCAAAGAGGAGTGCCCAGAGGAAGCAGCAGCCTGCTGTTCCGGGCATTGTGTGTCCTTCAAAAAACCCCTGACAACTGCAAGAGGGTCCGGCCTCTGCTCTAGGTGCACCCCACGGGGATGAATCAGCCAAGAAAAAAACCCCAAAGTTTTGTGCCTGGAAACTTTCCCACTACTGTGGTGAAGTCCTTTAATCCCCACCGCTGCCTGCCTGGACCTCTGTGCCACGTGCCCCCCTCCTCTTCCTCGTTAGCAGTGGATGTGTCACGGAGCTTGCTGGTAATTGACTGGGGCCGTGCTGGGAATTTGAACCTACATTTCAAAGAGATTGTTAACCTCGTTTTCCTCCTCTTTGAACTGCTTCACTTTATTGTAGGTTAAAGGAAACATACGATTTCTTCCTCCTGGAGCCCCCTTGGATGGGAGCTCAGCACGTTAGAGCCGGTGGGTTTTTACCAGCAATGATGCTGGGGATGGCACGCTGCTAAGCACCGTGTGACTATGCCTTTTGGTGGCATCAAGATGCCCCTTGGTTTTGGAGGGGATTGCAGGTAAAGGAATTGTCCAGAAATACCCAAGGGACTGGCAGAGGTACGTAACATGATTATCCCAGCAGCACATGGTGAGGTTTCAGCCCACGGAGGACCAAGGAAGGGCCACAGGTTGTGAGTTGCTCCGTTCAGGTCCCTCTTCCACGCTGGACATTCTGGGTGAGCTTCGCATGCGAATGAGAGCTTTTCCAAAGCATGTTTCCATGGATGGTTTAAATCACTCTGTGACTGCAGGGCAGCAGAGAGAAGTTGTTCCAACCTTCCTTTCCACTACATCAAAGCCAGTATTTGTTCAGCCTTTCACTGTATCAAAAAAAAGAAAAAAAAATACAGGCCAGTTATGAGACAGATCAGTGAACTGAACCAACCCATCAGGTGGCCACGCAACTGTTAGCAGAAATGCACAGCAAGAAGATGGTGCCCTGCAAAATGAGCACTTTTGAGTCCCTCTTTGCAATAGTATCTGGACTCTATGAGAAATGCCTGCATCCATTCTAGGTTCAAAACAGGTGGACTGAAGGCTCCCAGATACCTCTGAGCATCTTGCCTGCTTGTAACTCATAACCTGGCCCTGACTGGGCTGCTGTGAAGATAAATGTATGTAGGACTGTGAGACATTGGACTGTTAGATTAGACAATGTCCTGAAAGAGAAGCTGTACATCACCAGAGGTGACACCTGGCATTGGCAGGCCTCTAGTGCCAGCCAGGGTCATCCTTGGGCCTAAAATCTATGCATCTTTAATGATACTTTCTCAACTCATATTAGCTATCCTTTTTGCCCCCATGGTAGGTGCTCTAGCAAACATCTCTGAAGGGCTGGAGTGTGTTCAGTGCCTGCCTTGTTCAGTAAGGGCTGGAGTGTGTTCAGTGCCTGCCTTGTTCAGTAAGGGCTGGAGTGTGTTCAGTGCCTGCCTTGTTCAGTAAGTCTTTCAAAGGAATTATCTCAACACCTTATTCTCACCACCTGGGACAACACCAGGTATGATGGGAATAAGGTCAGAGCTCTGCCTTGACCCCAAACCTGAATTTGGGGTCCTTCATGGGGCACACACCTCTACAACTCTGATGAAAGCTATAAGGCTTAAAGATCTTTCCAGCCAGTGTTTTTGGTTTTCACCTAATTTTTACTTCATTTCAGGTGTCCTTGAATTTAGAAGCCAAGACTTCTGTGTCCTCATGGCTTTACTCCTGTCTCTAATTCAACCACACTCATCCATACAATAGTTATCACAGCTCAGAAAATCCCTAGATTTCAGCTGGGCCCTGCTCACTGACCAAATCTAAGCTCTTAGCTTTGGCTATTGTGAGGGAGAGCACGTCAGTTTAAACTTCAGCCAAACATTTAAGCTAATATGCTCTACCTCGTGGTTGCAATGAACTGAGTACATATAGTTACCACAGGACAGCCACCACCCATAAAAACTTATTGTGCTGATCAAACATCTGAGAACTGATATTAAAGCATAAATCAATCTGTGCTGCTCCATAACCTTTAGGATATTTCTGAAGAACAATGTACTATAGTCTTTTTTTGCTTTATCTGTACTGACTGCCATCATTTCTTTTATCGCTTCAGTGATTACAAAAGCTGAAATAATGGATAGATTTATTTGCTGGAAGAAATGGGCATCTCTGGAGGTAATTCTCAGATGTGCTAATCTGCTGTCTCTGCCAAAGGTAAGAAACTCCTGAAGAGGGAGTAGCTTTTCCTGTGAGATATGCCAAGGAAAACATATTCCTGTTTGATCCTTATCCGCAGTCTCTTTTGCATCAACACAATGAGCAAGGTTTGTTCCTGTTTTGCTACTAACCCTAATCACCAGCGTAAAAAATTCTCCATTTTCCCCAAATGTATTTGTTGATTGATTTTTTCTTTCATTTAAATATTTTATAAAGTGATTGCTTGTCTTAAAAAAAAAATTAAATAAACCAGCCAACAGCTCTCTGCTTGTCATAGTGCCACCTGAGACCTGCATCCTGGAGACCACAGAGGTGAAAATCCCCTTGAATAAACAGGAAAGAAGGAGGATACAGAACATATCCCATGGGAAATACCTGGGTAATCCATGGTCACAATTGTACCACAATGCTATTTTTGCCACTGTTTCTTGGAATGTCTTGTGGCATGATCTTCAGCCTCCCAAGACCAATGCACGTCCACAGCAAAGTTGGGAAAAATCCTGCCCCAGAGATCTTGAAACCAGAGAAGAAGTCCAAAGAGGGTATTATCACAGAAGTATATGAAGATTAGGACTGTGTTTCAATTAGTTTTCCCAAAGCCTCAACACAAAGCTTTATTTTTTCCTTGGTTGCTTTAGGAACCCACATTGGCTCCATCTAGTCCATATCCAGCTTGCTGTAATGGTTTGCCCTAATGGTTTGTCAAGCCTTTCAACCATTCCAGTGTTTTTCTCCCTTTGGAAACTATTTCACAGCTGGATTTTGAATTCACCAGTGAGACATCTTTTCACTCAAAAAATATTCCCCATATTCTTGTCTCTACTTTTTGTTTTCTGCTATTTCTATGTTCAAACACAAGCAGGCCAATCTCTGCTCCAGAGGAGGTGTGTGCACACTCGGTGATGCCAAAGAAAGAGGCTGTTGTGGGAAAAACACAACCAGGCTCACAATGGGTTTGAGTTTCTCTGCTTTGCAGGAAAAATAGTGCTTTTCTGTGGTGACTCTGCAAATACTGTTTGCTGGGTTTCAGCAGATGCAGAAAAGCAGTGGTAGGTCCTCTACAAATGGAGAACATCCCCCAGTCACAGCCAGCAGTCCATGCACAACCAGCTTGAGCAGGAAAAGCTGTGTCTGGAATTGCTTCTGCTTCCACCTTCCTAAAGGTAGACTCAGAGCTATGGAGTGTGCACCATGCTGCCGTCTCAAAGCAGAGCAGAAGAACCACAGCTGACAGGGATTCCACCCTAAAATCACCAAGGGGATATCGAAATTATGGCATCAGCCCCAGCAGCCTGATGGAAAAGAGCTGGAAATCCCTTCATTTTCTCTCTTCAAGCCACAGCAGAAGAGAAGGGGCCCAGGACAACCCTTGTGTTAGGACACATCCCCATTTCAGTGCCACTGTTCCTTACCTGCGGCAGCAGAGAAGCCGGCTGTCTCCTCTGAAGCAGCATTTTCACATGGCAGAGCAGAGCTATGCCGTTTCCAGGAGAGCTCTGGATCCAGCCAAGCACCATTAGCCTAGTTTTTCATCCAAGCAAGGAAGTCTTGGCTCCTGGCAGGCTTATTAGCTTTGGCACCGCGCTCAGCTGACACTTGGCCAAGGCATTCTGGCTGCAGCTGGACCTGCCTGGCTTGCGTCCCACCCGCTTGGGTCTCTCCCCATCACACTTCCCTACCCTCCTCATTTAGCATGGACAGAGCAAACTTGTGTGCCTGCCCAGCTGAACAATGGGGATAGCTACAGACTTGGGAGTTAAAGAGGCTGTTCAGACTCCAAACCTTTTTGTCATATACCCCAAAATCCCTGAGATACAAATATTTTTTGTAAAGTAATTGGTTGTCCAAGAACAGAGATTTCTCCTCCATCTGACAAAGGTGGTGCTGGGCAGCTGGGCACAAGCAGGGGTGAGCAATTTGTTGCATTTGCTTTTATTGCTTATCTTCCCTCCTTCAAAGTCAAGGTATGTTTGAAAGCCTAGAAGAAAGCAGCATGGCTCTTCCCAGGGACAGAACTGATCTCCTGAGCAATTGGAAGAAAGGAATAAATGCCAGAGGCTGACAGGTTCTGGAGATCCACTACATGGTAGATCTTCCCTAATGGCTGTCAAAATCTACATTATTTGTTAACCTCCTTTGTGACTGCTAGGGAGAGAGGAAGGCAGCCCATGCCCATGGTACTCCTGCTGCACACCCACCTCTCCTCTTTCCTGGCCTGTTCCACCAGACTAGTCCTAGGCAAAAGTACCCTTGGGGTGGCAGAAAGGACTTTCTCTGCTCTAGGACCCCAAACCAAGGTATCACATTGCTGTCCATATCACAGTGCCTCTCCCATTGCTGTCTCCATCAGAGTCACCAACTGGCGAGGCAGAGATCCTTTCCAGGTCTGGTTCCACACCATAGAGCAAAGACTGAGAATATTCCCTATGCCCCATGCCCTTGGCTCTGTTCACATGCATACAATGTGTGAAGGTCATAATTACATGGGAACGTTTACTTTTGGCATGGGAGCTCTGGGTAGCAGGGATGCTAGGGGTTAACAGCATACCTGGAGCTGTTTGCTGCATCCCCATTGCTCCATTGTAGACAAAGCCCAGCATCTTGGCTCACATCCTACAATGAGGCACCTCAACAGCCAACTCACCCATGGGAACAACTTGGCATCAGCCAGACCTACCCTTTCTGACAGAGGCATGCCTCCACTGCTCTTTCACATCTGCAGCAATGGAGACACCATATCCTCTCTAAAGAATCAGATTTCAGTCTTTATTTTGCCTTTCTCATCACAGTATTATAGAATCATGGAATGGTTTGGGTTGGACTCTATCTAGTCCAATTCCTACACTACATCAGGTTACCCAAAGACCTGTCTAGACTGACCTTGAATACTTCCAATGATAGGACAGCCACAATTTCTCTGGGCAGCCTGTGGCAGTGTCTCACCACTTCATCACAAAAACATTATTTCTTACTTCTAATCTAATTTAATCTAATCTATGCCCCCAGCCTCTAATCTGAATCTTCCCAAGGTGCAGCCCGAGCAGGTGACTCCTTGTCCTTAACCCCACAGATGTGGTGATGAGATGATTAAATTAATAAGTGACAGGCATTGGAACTGTATATATGTTTGAACTGCTGAGCCCCTGCTGAAGGCTGGTTTCCTCATTTCCACCTTCCAGCACTAGGCACAGCCTTGGGATGCAGCAGATAGATAGCTTTTATCAGCTTTCCAAGACATTAACTGCAGGACTTGCACTTCTCCCAGGCACCTGCTACACATTGCAGGTTAAATAGGGAGCAGACAGCACTCACAGAAAAGAAAGGAGATGCTCTCTTGGGAGGAGATAAGGATAGAAATTGCCCCATCACTAGATAAATAGTGCTGGCAAGAGTTTCTGCTAGTCCCAGTCAGGATCTCTTTGGACTGGGACAGGCAGAAGTGAGGCTCGGAAGGCAGTTGGGATCTGGTTAGGGTGGATCCCCTTCATAGCCACCGCAGCAAAGCGGTGCTGCCAATACACTGAACTGCCAAGGGGGATGTCGGGGCAGCATGGCTGTCACTGTCTGTTCCAAAGTTGCATGCATTCTGTGGCCTTGAGATAGTTCTGTGAGGGAGACACACCACTGCACCTCCTGATGGTGGTGAGTACCAACACTGCTGCCAGGAGAGGAGTCCAGTGTAGCATCATCAGAGATGTAAGTCATTGCAAAATACAAAGCACAGCAAGTCTCTGGGCATTCCTGAAGAAAAAGACTGGAGAAGCAGCCTGTGATTCCGCAGACGACTTTGTCAGGCAGTGCCTGCAAGTTTCTTGTGACACGTGTATTGAGGTGAGTCAGTGAGATCACCAGAGAAGCAGCACAACTGCCAAATTCATCCATGCTAAGAACTGGCACCTCACCAGAGAAGAACTCATCCATCAGGGCTAAAGGCAGGGCCACTGGGATATGAAGGGCACCGCATACTCTCATTCTGCCATGACAACAGGCAAAAGCCCTTTCCTGCTGATATATTTTGTCCCCTGCTTGTGCTGGGAAGAGAGAATGAGTTGCAATTAAGATACAGCCCTTGGCTCGAGTTAACCTGTTTCTGGCAGAAAAGCTTAGGTAAGCATGGATGTGTATTCTTTTAAAACCAGATTAGATATTCAACTCATACAATAGATTCTTGATGGGACACGAGTCTGATTTGGGCTCTGAAGTCTCCAAGGCTGAGGTTCAGAGGCATCTTTTAAAAATTACATGCATCCAAAAAAAAGCACAAGGTCAGGACTAGACTGAATACTGGATGTGCTCAGCAGGATTGCAGCCATTGACTCAGAAATCCTGATAGACCTCTCTAGCCCCTGTTTGGAAGAAGGCACCATGGTGAGGTAGGTGGAGCAGGAAGCTATCATCTGTAGTGAGGGGGAGTTATCCACCGTAATGACATCTTTCAAATCAGTAGGCCTAGATAACACACTGCCAAGAGTCATCAAGAAATGACCCTAAGAGCCATTAACATTAAATCTAACAAACCTCGGGGAGCCTCGGGGAAGAGGAATGGGCTGGCACAGGGCCTTGTCCATGGCAACGTGGACAGAGGAGAAGGGGACAGCCAGAAGGGCGAACACCCTCAGTTCTTAGCAAAATAACAGAGCAGTTAATTTGGGATTTCATCACCGAGTTTGTGATCTGGACAAATGCACATATGTGTATAAACACAGTCAGATGGCAGAGCAAAAAACCTTCATCAGCATTCATCACGTTTCAGCCTCTGAGCCTCTGCTGATAAAGACATCTGTGGTGGTTTAATACATCACAGTTGCTCCAAGGCATTCTGCTTTTTTTCATTTCTAAACTGAATTAGATGAGACTAACAAAACCTGCATTAAACCATATCAGAATTCCCCCCTGAAAGGTGTAAAGGGATGGGATTAAACCCTTTTCTTACCAGAGATGACTCCATGTGGACAGCAGTGGAGAAACAGATGGAAGCAGGTCCAGGCATGGAGGATTAAAGGGCTCAAAGCCCAGAGGCAAGCTCAGGAAGATGGGCTGGGGAGGAGGCACTGGAAGGAGGTGCAGAAGGTCTTTAAGGATATTGAGAAGTGGTCAGGGTTTGTGAGAGCAGCTCAAGGACCTGTGGGATGGGAAACGTACCAGGCTAATACATCCACAGAAGGAGAGAGAGTCAAACGGGTGTCAACCAAGAGGGCAAATCTCCATCAGAGTCCACCTAAAGGGTGAGACACTGCATTGATCTTTGGCCAGTTGGGAATGAGTGAGAGCCAGCCAAGGTGATGTGCCAGAAAAGACCCACAACAGTCTTGGGCACCCAAAATTAGGAAAGGTCCTGCAGAAGGGACAGTTTCTTGCCTTAGTAGACAATAGGCTGGGGCTGCTAGGAGGTGATGGGTCAGTTCTGCTGGCTACACAACAGACACTGGGAAACAGCAAAGGATTAGATGCACAAGCTGCAGCACAAAGACTTAGGAACATAATTCATCAAAGAGAAGGCTGAGAAAGGGGAAAGCCCTCTGATAATGAGGCAGAGAACAGGAGGTTCTTCAGCCATGCTGATAAGGGGAATAAGAAGGCGTGACGAGTGGAAGAGAGCACTAGATTAATTCAACCTTTGAAGTGGACATCAAGTTGTTGCCATGAAGGTAATTAAATACTGGAACAGCTTATCAGGGAGGCTACCGAGTCACCAGTGTTTCTTATGTTGATATAAAGATTAGGTATCTGTGAAAGGAGACGCTCTAATCCAATTTCTGGAAAAATCTATGTTCTGTACACAGAAGGTCAGATAAAATGATCCTCGTGGTGCCTTTTGACTGTGCAGTCTGTGAATGTAGGAAGCATAAACTCTCCTGTGTAAGGATCATTCTTCCTCTGGTACATGATGTGTCAGGCAAATTTAGGGAACTGCACAATACAGGCTGAGATCCCAGCTCAAGACCGTGCATCCAGTGCTGGGAAGAGAGCTCAGAAATTCCTGGCTCTTATCCCATTAGTCTACTGAAAGATAGATAAGCTTCCACACTTCTTCAAACATCATATGAATCACAGAACTACTTAGAGGTTTTGGGCTTTGCCTGGTATTTATACTGCAACAGTCAGACTGTGCTAAATTGTTAGGGGATGGAAAGGTGTCCTCTGCCCCAACAAGGCTTAAAATCTTGCTGAGGACACAAGACAAGTGAGAACTAACACCCACTTGGCAGTGGCAGCCTGCAAACACAGTCCTCCAACAACTTCATAAGATCATGCAACCCATTCCTCCATGCCAGAAATAGGAGGAAGAAAAAGCAGGCAAAACTTGGACGTGCAGATAAGAGTGGTTATGATGGAGAAAGGCATGTAAGCCCCAGTGGGATGTCACAAATCCAGGATCTATCCAAACAAGGTAAACTTCTGAACAGTGTCATCTCCATGGAAAAGAACAGCCAAGAGCCACCAAGAATAAAGGCTGGGAGTCATCCAGCCACATGGAGAAGAGCCAAAATAAGCCAGATGGAGCAACTCTTCAAAGTGCCTGCTTCTCACTGATGGCTTTAAAGGGAGCCAGGAGTGATTGGCCCAGATGGAGATATTAACACCTGGGATATTGGAAACCAGGTGAGAAGAACTCAAAAGGACCAGAGGAGGCCTAGATAGAAGCAGTCACCGCACAGTGATATTTCTCTAAGGCAAAGGGTCCTCTCTGACTCAGATTCTCAGCTGTGAAAGAGGACTCTCAATATAATTTGTCTAGAATAATCTACAACTCATCTAATGAGAAAGGAGAATTTCAGGGGGGTTGAAACTGCCTGTGAAGCCAAGTTGCTCTGTGGCCTTCTACATTAGCTGGCTGGGAAGGATGATAAAAATCCCGTTCTAGCACTGTCAGAAATGAAGTGTGGTAGCCAAAAGTCCAGATTGGTGTTTTCCCTTTGTTTTTTCCCTTTAATGATATATCTCTAAGGGAAAAAAGCCAAAAATAAACAAAAAAAATTACAAAAAAAAACCAGGGAAAGCCTAAATAATCCAGAATAAAACCAAAATCTTTCATTATGAGCAGAAAGGGAACACTGAGCTTTAAGCCACAGTCAAGTCACTTTAGGTGGCTTTCATTATTTGGTGTGTTTTTTAAAATCAGTTTGTTTTATTCCCTTGGAGGACTCCTTTTGTTTCAAAAAGAACTACTTGGGGTTTTTTTATCTTTTTGATTTCGGCCACTGAACCACAAAACCCAATTTCAGTTCAGGTCTTTCAGAGAGCCCTGGATATTAGTGGTATGGAGGCCTCTGATCACCACACACCCATTTGCAGGCAGGAGCACAGACAAGGTGCAGCAGTCCTAGTGAACAGACACACACTTACACACCGTGGGAATACGTTTTCAAAGATCAGAGCATGGGGGGGTTCCATCTCTCCCTCTTCCTTTGTTGTCTCAGGTCCCTGCTCCCAATGGGAACAGGATCCTTTTAACACTCTCTTGCAGGATGCTGCATGGATTCTGCCTCCCATCTGCTGAACCTACTGCAAGGTGACCCTGCTGCCTACAAGGACTGATCCAGCTCTGCAGGAATAGGGTAAAACAAGTCCTACAAGTGTTGAGGGGTGATCATGCCACATCACCAAGAGTGAGCTTGGTTGGAGAGACAAATAAAAATGGGGAGGAGAGGAGAGGAGAGGAGAGGAGAGGAGAGGAGAGGAGAGGAGAGGAGAGGAGAGGAGAGGAGAGGAGAGGAGAGGAGAGGAGAGGAGAGGAGAGGAGAGGAGAGGAGAGGAGAGGAGAGGAGAGGAGAGGAGAGGAGAGGAGAGGAGAGGAGAGGAGAGGAGAGGAGAGGAGAGGAGAGGAGAGGAGAGGAGAGGAGAGGAGAGGAGAGGAGAGGAGAGGAGAGGAGAGGAGAGGAGAGGAGAGGAGAGGAGAGGAGAGGCCTAAAGCACTGCCCCTGTAACTCCCTCTCTGTCCGGGGCTTTCTGCCACAGCAGCGATGGAATTACAGTGCTGGAGGAAACTCAATGAAATAATGATTACCCTTCGTATTTAATTAGCACAGAGCTGAGGTGGTGTCAAACAAGCATGTCTGTGCATCAAAACATTCCTCATGATGCCGGGGAGCTCAGATCCAAACTGCTCAGGCCTGCCAGGTTCAAACTGTGCATGGAGGGCAGAGACCTGGCTGTTTGATCCCTGCCTGTGGTGCCAAGCTGACCAGGGCACATACCCCAGCAAGGACATGGGGTCAGGGATGGTCCTTCAGCCCTCAGGCTGGAGAACCATGACTGATTCTCCAGGAGAACTTTGTCATGCTGTGCACTGCACAAAACTATCAAGGGAGACATCCCCTGTCCCAAAAGACCAGGTGACGATGGAGGAAAGATCATCCCACCATGGGGCTTCATATCCTCTGTCTTACAAGGCCTCTCCCCCCAGGGAGAGATACATTTCCTCCCCATACCAAAAAGCCACCAGTTATTCACAGTTCACAATAAATTGGGATGAAGTAAGGGGGTACTTCCATGCTTGAGACATGGGAGAACCATCCCTGAGACATCCAACCTTCTCCAGTGACCAGGTGGGGAGAGGGCAAAAGGACTGGCCCTAGAAACGGAGCAGGGCTGTGAAGGAGGCTCAGAAGGTAATCACAGACTCCAACTCCTGCCTGAGGGTCCCTCTGTGTTTGCAGAAAAACACAACTGAAAATCTGATTTCTCCCTTCTTTTGGCCACAGATATTTTGTTTCTGGTGCAGGACGAAACCTGGTGCAGGACTCCTGTGCTCAAGGAGTCCACAAAGCCGTTATCTGCAGGTGCTTGACTCCCCACGTTCTACAAAGCCAGTGTCATTAACTTCCCTTTTCTGATGGGCAAACTAAGGCAGAAAGCACAGAGCTAGATCATAACATACCCATAACTCTTCTTCCACAACACAAAGCAGCAGCGGGAATAAGTTCCTGCTTGTTCATTCCAAATGGAAACCCTACCAGACCAATCCTTTAATTATTAGGGTCAGTAATGGAAAGACGTTGGAGGTGAGTAAATTAAGGCAGGCTTCATTTACAGGCAGAAAAAGACACTCAGAGGAAATGTCAGGTCTTGGGTTTCTAAGCCAGGCTGCTGAGACCAGAAAGAGAGATGCAACTCGTTTAATTTTAATTGACTCTTAATTTTAAAGATCGCATGCTAATAGCTATACTTACACCAAGAGCTTCTGCTCAGCCACAGTTAAGGAGGTTTTAAAAATTGCTTCTTTCATACCCATGGAACAGAAGCTCAAAACTGATGTGAGGCCAAAACATTACCATTTCTATCCTGATTTTCCATCCAGCCCCTTTATGCTGTGGTGTGGGGAAAGAGCATTAAAAGTGGTTGAAAAAATTATAGGTAATTAGCATTGTAGTTTTCAAACACTTGCAACAAAATAGTGTTGTCAACTTCTGGCAGCTCCCAGCACCATCACGCAGGGTTGAAATTTTCAAGTTCTCCCA
>JAUMJL010000284.1:0-215000 GCA_033558185.1 Dromococcyx pavoninus | reverse complement strand
AGGGATTTATTGATAGCCATCAACAGCATAACTTTTAAACTTACGAAACAAAGTTATTCATAAAGTGCACATTTAATGCAGCCGGGATGCATAAAATATCCACTGGAGCCAAGAGAAACCTAGAGGTCAAGGGAACACACCAGCAGTACCATACATGGTGCACTAATGGAGAGAAGCCTTGGCTTTAATTGGACTGCAGGAGACACAAATGCCACTAAAATCAGTTAACATTTCTTTTTTGAGAAGAAAAAAAGACCCACATAAGCTGTGGCTACAATTCAGAGTCAAAAGGAAACTGGAGTGGCCTCCGCCTGAAAACTGAGAGGACAAACCAAATTGCCAGAAGCTTTCTTAGCCCTACAGAAAACTAAAATGAGGGAAGAAGAGGAGAGGAGAGTTTTTTCTAGTCAAGTTGCATTAGTAGAGTTAAACATAGCAGTGTGGACACTTAGTCCATCACCAAAATCCTTTGAGGCTGAACTCATTAGCTTGGTCATCCAAACTAGTAACTGAAGCAATCTGAATAAGTCCACAATTCAGTGAAGACGAACTAACACTGCAGTAGCACCAAGGAGCCCAGAACAGGTTAAAACAACTTGACCAAACAAGTATTTGCACATTGTCTTGGTTGGGTTCTGCAGACCCTTTCTGACACAGCTATGCTGCTCAGTCTACGTAATCTCCCAGTACCTCCAGTCATAGACTAAAATCGCTCTTTCTTCACATCATTCTCTGTGAATTAAAATCTTCCTTCATCCTGTACCAAGTATCTTTATTTTCTTCACTGTCCTGTTTTCTCTCAAGTATCTAAATGAACCCTGAAATTCCAAATAGGATGCAGCACTTCACTTGAGTTTCTCCCAGTTCCATCAAGAACAAAAATGACAATCAGCTCCATGACACATTCCTGTCAATGCAACAAGGAATTATGTTTTCCCTCCCAGCACAATCATCCCCTTGTTGATTTATGTTACATGCGATCCACGAATGACTCAGTCTTCAGCATCCATCTTTAATGCATTTCATTTTCCTGATTTAACACAACTTTTCAAGATCCTTTACTTTCTGATAACTATTATCCAAAGGGCATGGAATTCCCTCAAGTGTAGTATCATTAAAAACAAAAGTGTAATCATTTGGAAGATAAAGATTAATGAAAACTTGCCACAACTGGTCCCCAGACAGTCATTCCAGTTTAATTTATGTGATATTTACAATTTGAAATTCCTTTTGCTCTGCCTCCCATTATAATAGTCTTCCATATTTCTTTAGTTCACATATTAATAACAGTTACCTTATTGTTCAGAAATAGCTTTGCCAAATTCTGTGCTTTGCTGAAATATTCAGCTCTCTCAACTTGAAAATATTCAACTAAGTTGAATATTTTTACTTTCTACCCATTTAATATTGTTTCTTAACATTTTATTGTTAATACTGACCACACTTGAACCTTTTTTTTGATGTTTGTAATCTTTAGAATTCACAAATCAAGCCTGCTTTCTTTTTTATTTAATCACCCTTCCCATGAGTAGGAAGCCAGTACTTTCCTTTGTTACTTTATTTCTAGTATATTTACTGAACCTGCTCTTTTGGCATCCCAACAAAACCATTTTCAAAAAAGTAAAATCTTTATTAAAACATTTTGTTCTTAAAAACAAAAATTTCAAGTAATTTACTTGATCTCAGTATGCAAAGCTTTTCAAGGAGTTCTTTCACCCCCTTACTCATACTTGCAGGCACACACTAAATTCCCTTGATCTGCTTGTGCATACATGAACGTTCACATAAGCACACTCAGTACCAAATACTCCCAAATTTGTAATTTCAGTTTCATCAGAAACAAGGGCTGAAAATAGAATATATACTGTAATTACTCTATATTTAACAGTATTTTCCTACCTTTTTTAAGCCAGCAAATCCTTCCGATTCCAGGAAGAAAAAGGCAAAGGGCATCAACACAAACAAACATAAATTTGAAAAAAGAGAAGCAAGATTCCACAAACCTGCAACAAACAAGAAAAAGCTTACATTACAAGCTTCTCATCTTTAATTTCTAAAGATGTTACATTTTCTTCCCTTACATATAATTATGTAATATACACACAAGAGCTGACAGAAGCCGGGTTCTTATGGACACAGATTTATTTACAGATCACAGCTGAAAAGTACCCATTTCTCTGTATAAGGATCTTCAAAAAAATCAGATACCAATTCAAACAGCAGCAACCGTCTGATATCTTGGCAGGCAGACTGCAAACTCAGGTGGACTACTTCCACAATATCCCATTCAAGTCTCTTCAGATAACCGTTCCAAAAAAATTCCAAGACAAAAGCATTTTACTACCATCAGTGAACCTCACTTCCGTGTACTCATTTCCTCCTATATTTTTTCCTCAAGAGAAAAATAAATCATTATTTTGACAGCAATATACAAATGTCATCACCACCTCCAAATTAAAAGAAGATATCACAGTGACAGTAACAACAGCCTTCCAGGATGAGATTTCTGGATCAGCGGGCAAGAGGACAGCAGTGGATGTCATTTTTTATCAAAGCTTTCAACACCATCTCCCATAACCTCGTCAGACTTATTAATGAAGTATGGGCTAGTTCAGTGGACTATGAAAACTGGTTTAGTTTCCAGGCTAGGGTTGTGACTAGCAGCATAAAGTCAGGCTGGAAGCCAGTCACCAGTGGTGTATCCCAGGGGGTCTACTGGGTTTCACATCTTCATTAATGACCTGGATGATGGGAGAGAAGGCATCCTCAGCAAGTTTGCCAATGATACAAAATGGGGAGGAGCAGTGGCCTGCCATTCAGCCAAACCTCAACAGATTAGAATTGGCAGAGGGCACAACTGAGGACCAATCACTCCAAAAGCAGCTTTATAGAAAAGGCCTTAGAGGTTGTGTAGGACACCAAGTTCAGTATCAACCAGTAATGTCCCTCTGCAACAAACAAGGCTAACAGCATCCTGGGCTGCATTAGGGGAAGTGCTGCCAGCAAGTCAAGGGAAGCGATCCTTCCTTTCTGCTCAGCACTGCTGGCACACATCTGGAGCACTGCATCCCCTTGTGGGTACCTCCATACAACATAAACATGGCCACATTAGAGTGAGTCCAGCAAAGGACCGCAAAGACAATTAATTAACTCAAAATCTGTCACACAAACAGAGGCTACGAAAACTGAAATTGTTTGGCCTTGAGCAAAGAGGGTTTAATCAATGTATATAAATATCTGATGAGGGAGCAGGAAAATAAAATAGTTGGACCCTTTACAGTGGTATCCAGTGAGTGGAGCAGAAGTAATGAGCACAAATTGAAAAGAAAAAACAACTTAAACATAAGAAAATTCTTTTCCCACTGAGAGTGCAGTCAAGCACTGAAACAGGCTGTTCAGAGAGATTTTGTTATCTCCACCCAACTGGGCACTGGTTTGAGCAGCCTTCTCGAATTGACCCTGCTTTGTGCAGTGGGAGCACACTAGATGATTTCCAGAGATCCACTCCAAGACCTCAACTTCTGTGATCTAGGTGAAAAATCAGTAACTGACTAAAACTGGGACATCTGTAAGACACATGCGACATCTGCAGGAAGGGAAAAGGTTTAGAAAACAACCTGAAGTGATAACTGATCTCCCTTAAGGGTATCTGCTGAACACTTTCTGAACAGCCAGTTTCTGAGGCATAAACATGAGTCCATCACTGTCCTAGCAAAAGTTGAGCAGGATGCAGTGTTTCTACTTTATAAAAGCAGAGGCTTAGCTACACTAGTACTGAATTGTAGATAATAGGTTTAACTAGTGTCACATGTTCTGCATCCTGAAAGCACAGCTTTTCTTCTGTAGCTGAGAAAAACAGGTTTGGTCCCCTGCCTTCCCCAAAACACACACATTTCCACAATTCTGAAGGACTACATTATATCACCTGAAATCCAAACAAAGAACATCCCCCATGACAAGAAAATTTGAACTAAGAGCTTTGTTTATTTCTTTCTTCTCATGTACAGGCTTGTTCATTTTCTTCTTTGAAATTTCCACTTTGGAAAGAATAAGGAAGGAAAGAGACATTTACTGCATGTCTGGTGAATTCATCATTGAGAGAAATTCCTGTATTTAGTTCCAAACATAAAACAGCCAGCAGTTACCTTCACCTGCACCCCCTTTAAAAAATGCTTTTACCACATATACTTCCTTTTTCTTTAAATTAAATTAAAAGTCAAAGAAAAACAACAACATCATGGTGGGAAGAGGGGGGAAGGAATCTACTTCTTCAGCAACTGACAGCACCAGGGCACCAAGAACCAAACTGAGCCAAATAAGCTACAGAAAACAAACCAAGAAAATTCCAGAAGATGCGTGAATTATAAGACTCAATTGCTAAAGAAAACAGACTGCTTAAAGGTGGCTAAACTCCAGTTAACAAAGAGGAGGATTTTTCCTTTTGAATTTGCTTAGCCAGGAAGCTCCTGTTACCATTCAAGGAACATTCACACATAGCAACATCAGCAAGAATGTCATTAACTGCCCTCACTAGAGGTACATTAACTCAAGCAGTCTGTGTACTCTTTTTTTTCTGAAACGAAGACACAAGTGTTAGAGTAGAAATACTTCTACATCAGGGCAGGGGTCTTATTTCAGTGGTTTTTCTCTAAATGAATGTAAAGCTGAATACCTGGTTGCCCTAATTTGAGTATCTCTATTACATCTATATCTACAATGTAAAACAGCGCTTAGGAGCTGCACAGTATGTACAGAGCATTAAGAGAGGGGAGAGGGATGTACATCTGGGGTGACTTTTAGGAAGTGAAAATCAAAAAATTTACATATTAGCAGCTGATAGGAACCACATCTGCAGAATATTAAATTACAGAGCTACATCTTGCATGTAAAGTTAGAAGAGAAGGACAGTGCTGTACTGCTGCTGACATCCATATGCACCTTTCTCAAAGGAACAGGGCTCTCCTTTTCCCCTACTGTATTTATTACTTGATTTGATAATTCAGAAATCAAATTAAAATTGACTCAGAAATAATTATTTCCTACTACACAGACTGAATCATAACATTGCATGAGAGAGACTTGCAGATATCAAATATATTAAAGCTTTAAGCAGTCTACTGGAGAATTTTCCTCTTTTTTTTGTGCATTTGTAGCGACGTAAGAAAATCCCCCATAAAACAAGTTAATAAAACTTCAAAATTAAAATCTCTCAGTCTTTGGCAAACAGATCAGACCCTCAACAATTTTCCTTCTCTCCCTCATGGCAGTTTCATTACAATTTACCCCCACCTGGTGGCTGTATCTAACAACAGCACAAGTGAATATCCAGCTGTCGAAGGATTTCTGGGTTTAGTTCTATGTACATTACGTAAAGAGTGTTCATACTGGATCCAGTGATGAGCTTTCTGCCTAGTTACAAAATTGGAGGCACATATTTTCTATTTTCCTACATGCCACAACTAATGCAACAGTCTGCAGTACAAAAACCCTAAATGTTACATTCACATATCTCAGATTGTATTTGTAATTGATAAATCTAGCAAAACAGAAGTATTTAAAGGCAACATGGATTTTCCCATCTGATAACATTTGCAAAGCACACCTGACCTGCAGGCTATGCCGAATGGAGTGTAGTGGTGTGATGAACATTTTCTGAACTTGAGTGCTTGTGACAGCACTATCAGCTCTCAAAACATGCACAGGTACTTCAGAACCAGCTCTAAACAGGAATGCCACTACAGAGTGGATGTTACAGAGCAGTGCAGTGCTGTTGTGCACACAGAGCAGACACCACAGGAGGGAGTGCTTCCCCAAGGAAACGTGTGGAAAAACCATATGCTGGTTCTTGTTACGTTTCAGTCACAGAAGCCCCTGGTCAGATCCAAATCTACTGATGTTTCTGAAGTATTCACACCACCTGTGCTAAATCTCGGTTTGGTTCGGTCGTGTCTCCCACAGCATAAGCTTGGAAACACTAAGATGCTGAATTTACTTCCTTGTTAGCCATTGACCACATTGGACTTGTGAAATACAAATTATACTGTGCATGCATAAAGTGGTACTTTTAAAATATTATCACATTAAAATCAAAAGATGGTCACTGGAAAATGCAAAGGTCTTCCTATATGACAACTACTTTTTCAAGTATCTTTCTAAGTACTATAGCAACTCTGAAATATCTTATTGTAGCTTTACCAAAGTGAAATTGGACACAAAGAAGGATTATTTTCCATTAAATATTTTTCTTTTCGCGTTTGGGAGCAAAAAATATAAATCCGGCTGAGCAGAACTCCTGTTACACCTGCTCTTTGCCTTGCAAGTGCTTGAAAGTTATCCTTGACAGAACGCCTCTCTCTCAGCTTCCTTTGCCTTCAGGGCATCTCCAGTAAAGTCCCACAAACACATTTTATGAAGAGGACAAAGTCTACTCTTTTAAAATCTAATGTCTTTATTCTACTGTTTTCCTTGCTCACTCTTCTCAGGTTAAACTACTCTGTCACCACAATAGGGGCCATCACTGATCACCACAGCTACAGTCAGCTCCTCTCTACTCAAGGGACTAAGAAAAAAATCCTTTACTGTCCAGATAACACAGAAAATGATAAATTGGTTTCAGAAAGATGACAGAAAATATGCATTATTTCCTGTCTTCACGTACACATATTAAATTTGTCATAAAAAATATCTGAATCTGGAATTCAGGAATTTACTATCTGTGAGTATTATTAGACATTTAGCAAAAAGAGTACATTTTTCTGAGAAAAATCCTCTAAAGCCCAATTACTGTCTCTTAACAAGAACAGAAAAAGGACAGTATAGTTAACTTGTAAGTTCTTTGTTCCAGATCACATAAATTGTTTCACATAGCAAAGGTACTAACTCCTTTCTTCAGCCAATTCGATTAAATATGTCATTTTTTCACCAGTTTTTTCCCTTAGACACATAGAAGTGTCCAGATCATTTTCAAACATAAGCAGCAATTATACACATAGTCATAAGCATGTTAATCAGTACTGGAAAACATACAAAACTCACTCTGCCAGACATCAAGACATCATCGTAGCAATTACAAGTAACATTCTTTCCTTGTATCTCATCTTCCTTGAAATAGTTCATTTTTGTTGTACCTCTTTACCACACTCGCTACACTTAAATTCTATTTTCCTTGTTTACAAACAAATCACTAACAGTTGACAACTGCTCAACACTAGAAATTTTCTTAAAACAAATTTTTTGTTTTGACAATAAATTTGTATGTATCATCATAAATAGGTAGGCTTTACAAATCTTGCATTAACACATTAGGAAGAAGTTTGAACAGTGTGTCTGAGTTAGTTTCTAGTAGCTCTTATTAATATTCAAAGCAGTGAATTTGGTTTAAAGATATCAAGTCTGCATAATTCCTTAAAAAAGAAAAACAATAGAACAGTTAAGACTTTTGTGATATATTATGCAGCAGAAAAAACAACTAGTCAATAACATTAACAATTCAATCAGCATCTTAAATGAAAATGGAGTTATGAGTTTGAAAATAAGAAAATATCTGTGCACATATAATGAATACATCCATTTTAATTACATTATGCTGAGTACTAACCATGAATTAGTGAGCCATTTAGCCACTGAATATAGTAGTTTTGTGGAAAAGAAAGCAGGATCTCATTGCTGATTATTGAGAAAGGCAAAAGCAGGACTGCACCAGCTGAAACTGCTAGAGTGAAGGTGCTCAAGAACAGCCTGAAATTTAAAGAAATGTACCACTGTTAGCACCAGCATGCTTTGAACAGGAGGAAAAAAAAAGTAGTTATCTTACCTATTAATCAGTGTCTGAAGACAACACAGTCTTACATTGTAAAGGGGCAGGAGAAACTGTGATTTACACAATATTTCACTTCCAAAAGGTAAATTTAAAATACCAAGTAGGTTACAAAGTCCAATAAAACCAATTAGTTTTAACCAACTACTCAATTTTGGGACTTGCATGCACTCAATTCCAATGTCGTACACAGGATAAATTTTTGGAGTTCACAGAACATCTTTCCTTAAGTCTCCTGTTTTTGTTTTAATTTCCCACATACACACTCAGAATGAAAAAAAATCAATTTTTATATTCTTACTACAATTTTTTTAAAGCAGAGCATTTCGATTTCTAAAAAGTGAATGTAATTATACATAAGCAAATACTCAATCATCAAACTGTTAAAGAAAAGCAATATTTTTTTCACAGTTATTCAAATATTGTCTCATAGCTTGCAGTTTCCTCATAGCTGTAAAATCAATACGGAGAAATTGTCAGAAATATTTAAAGTGTCAAAGATGATTTTTTTCATATCCCAAATACAACTTAAACGAAATGCCATCTTGTGGCATTAAAAAGAACTGTACTCTTCCAAAAAACCTAAAACCAACAAAAACAGTCTTACAGAACTAATCCAATGCTAGAATAAAATTAGAAACAATTCTCAAAATTGAATGACAAAAAAAATCTTCAATAGATCATTCCTACAACAGGAATGTCAAAAAGTTGCTTCCAGAGATATTACATTTCCTTAACAGCTACAGACTTAACTTACAGAACAAAGTCTGGGTGACTATTTTAAAAATATATTCCTTTATGGTTTTGCCACTGTTTTCTGGGGTATTTTCTTCTTTTATTTAAGGACGTTTAAGTATTCTAAGCCTGAACTGTGAAACATAATACAGCCTATAGGCTTTGTTTTCTCCCCCCACCCAACTGATAAATCTTGACAATTATGCAATGGGAAGAAATACCAATCTGCATACATTTGACAGTTATTGCTTTTTGGAAAATAACATGCGCATATAAGGAACAAGAAATCTTAGGTTTAAATAACAAGAAGTATTTTATATTTATAACAACACTTAATAAAAGGCTATTTCTCAGGTGGAAATGCTAATCTTGTCTTACACTGTTTTTACATGAAGAACACAGTATTTACAGCTGACATCTGTTGTATTTTAGAGCTAAACCAGAAAACAGATGAAGGGGTGATAATAGTTAACAAGACAAATTTTACTATTTGAATGCTGAAAAATTCAGAACCAGGCTAAGATCACAGCTGCTATGAAGATCATTCAATCTAGAAGGGCCTTTGCTGTAGTCTTAAAAGCAGAGGAGAAACATTCCTCTACTTGAGAATGATCAGCTCCATAGCATTTAAAAGCATGTATTTTTCTCTATATAGATCTGAAGTAGACCTTGTGGTAAATAAGCATTTCAAAATCATACAAAAACACTGATATGAGCCACTACTGGGAGAAGCACACCTAAGATCATTTCTGTACATCTTTCAAGCTTGCCACAAATGCACAACTAGAAGTGAACAGTTTGCAATGTACTCAGCACTCTCCCAGAGTACAAGACAAATCAAAAGAAATACTCAACAAGCACTCCTTCCAAGAGGATGACAGTATCGCCATGGGAGAGCTAAGAACATTGCAATAAGTAAGTAGCAAGCAAATCTCATAACTGAGAGGGCAGCAACAGCTCATAGATGTTCTGTGAATCTTCAGACATATTTAAATAGGAGAGATTAATATCTAGCTTTACAAAGGAACAGGAAGAGGAGAGAGTTGCTGGCAGACCAGCAAGTCTGGCAAGTGTTTATCTTCCATTTTGTTATTCTTTTTTAAGCTTTTTTAAGGTGATCAAATACAGATGTCTCTATCAGAGGGAATTAACTTTATTTCCAGAATCCATTGCCTTCCCTTGACAGGAATTCCATGGACTGCAGTAGGAACTGAAATACTCACTTCCCATACAAACACCTACTTTTCAGAGACCTAAACTTAGGTGTAGGTCTTGCACTGAATTCCATCTCTTTAATCATGTCTTCATGCACTGTACTGGCCAACGTCATGCTTCCCAGAACCACAGGTGCAAAAAACCCTAGACCAAACTGACCTCTTGTCATGCCTTTCATAATACAAAGTGCCTCTTGATAAAATCTTTTTCCTCTGCCCTCTAGCAATGTATCTGCTGTCGCATTTAAAATGGACTGTTATTTGTTTAGAAGCATTCAAGATTCCTCTATAACAACACACCCAGGAAAAAGGTTCTGCAAAAAAAGAACCATACGTACGATATTCTGTTAACGATGGCATCTTCATCCTCCTGCTCATCTGAAAATGAAATTACAGCCGGTTATATTCAATACTTAGTCATCTTTCCTCAGGCTAAAACATACATACACAGGAAAAATTCTAATTTAAATTAAAATTTAGAATTACAAAAACAACTTATTAGCATCAATATTTTAAGATCCTACCAAATATTTTGGTTCCTCCTGAAAATGAGTACACTCTTTTTTTTTTGCTAGTCTTAAACTCTTTTCAAGCAATGGAACTATAAAGCTACATCACTTCATAATAAAAAATTCTTGGAAATATCTTCCAGAGAGCTCTACAGCAAATAAGCTTTCAGACTACTACTGCCATGGCTGCTGCCCCTTCGGCCACCTCTGAAACCACGAAGAACAGACAAGCTCCTGGAAAGTCTTAGGGTCCATACTACCTAATACTATAAATCCCTAAATAGGTGTTTCATTTTCAGTATTAATGTATTTTTAAAGAAAAGAAAGCATATCTAGAACAGTAGTGATGACCACTTATTTCCTTCCTCATTCCTCCCACCCACTCCTGGGGAACAGGCGGAAGAAGAGCTGTTCTTGTTTTTTGTTTTGGATTAAAGTACCATGGTTTCCTTTCTGGTATGTCACATTTTAGACCATTTCTGTTCGCTTATTCCTCAATTAATATTCCAACATTTTGAAATATTATCAACATTTGCTTCAGAGGTCAATCACCAATATACCTTTCTTTTATTCATTATATCCTTCTCTGTGAACAAATGCATGCATTTTCTGCATTTGAAATAAAAGAAGAAAGCTGACTCTAAAAATAAATCTCCCAAATTTTCCACGAAAGGTAAATCAAACTTATTTTAAAATCTAAGAACAAATAAAGCCAGGTATTTCAAGTTCTTAAGAGTCACGCACACACTTTAAATGAACATGCAGCCACTAATATGATGCTATTTTGAAATTATTCTGTGAAAGTACACTGGGTTTTGTTGCTGATTTTTGATGGGAATCTCATGGTGTTTTGAGAGACTAAGCCACGGCCTCTTACGAATCATTTTGGCTTCTTGTAGAAACAAATATTTTGGCCTGAAAGAATTCCAGAAGTGCTAACTCTAACTCTTCAAATGTACCTAACTAAATGCTCACAAAGCTCTCAAAGTCAGAACAGCTGCAGAGGAGTTCCTCTAAGAAGTTGATGAGACTGACTGCTAAAAAGGTAATAGAAGTGTCTTTACATCCAATAGTATTTGCCAAACCAGTTCTTCCGTATCTCAAAATGTCAGCAGCTTGGTAGTATCCAAAATACACATCACGATCAGAAGATAGTACCATCTTACTCACTTGTTTAACTACTCCCTATGTTTAAAGAGGTTTGCTTTTTTTTAAAGTTTTAAATTTCTTGAACACTTTTTTAAACATGAATCCATGAAAGCATCTCTATCGTAACACAGATCACTATAGCTCAATAAACAGTTTCCAAAGTTCAAAGTGTCAAGATCATCATGCATAAGAATGCTTCTCCAGTCTGACTATCACCTAGCACCAAGGTCCCAGATAAGCTGTCAAGAGTCACAGATTGTGCCATTTTATACATATTTTTATGCTATTTGTCTTTAGAAAAAAATGACAGGGGTCCCTACAGACCAGTTTCAGACAGACAATGTTTATAAAGGAAAAAAATACAGTATTATCTCAAGGAATAAGACTTCAGTGATGAGGCCATAAAGAACAGGTTAAGAACACTAAAATAACTGCACCTGAGCAGTTAGAAGAAATCCACTACTTCTGTTTTGTGTTACTGGCAACCTTTTCACTTTACCAGTTAACACTTTGAACTTGATTTTGGTGCCAGAACACAGCCTGAAGATACTTATTCTGGAAAAGCTGACATGAAAGCAGAACAACAGGAGCTAAAGGCACAGAAGCAGAAGTACCTACTTGAAATTTTCCCCTTTTTTCCCCTCTCAAAAACGTTAAAATTTAGCCTGCCATGAAATCACAAGAGAACAACTAATTGTAGCCAACCACACCACCTCCACTGCAGCCACCCATTCTCACTCAACGGCAGAGTGCCAGCTACAGCACTCACTGATCCTTTTCCAAGATGCTACAGAGTGCTCCCTCCCTTGGTTAGTGAGATTAGATTGAAGGGTCTGAGAAGTGCCAGGGCTGCCACAAGGGAAGTGAGGAAACTCATGGCTGAGGGACAAAAGGAGCAGACAGAGGGCAAGACAGCAGCTCGCACAATGCCATCAGATCCTGGCTGACATAGAGCTGCAACCAGAAAAATATTTTTGGTCTGAGATCCAGTTCTGCTTTCCTTGTGGAAGCAGAGAGAAAAAGAATCTCCTATTCACTTAAAAAATACATTTTTTAATATATTAAAGTCTGTGCTTACCTGCTTTCCTTTTATATCTTGTGATTATGAAGTAGGAAACTATGTAGAGAACAGCAAATAGGAGAAAACAGATCTGGAAAAAAACATTGCATTTATTAAGTTGTGATGAAATGCCTGGTTTATAATAAGAATAAACAGAAAACAATTTAAAATTGAATTCAGATCAAAAAAGTGTATTCTATGTAAAGATAAACATTATTTTTATGTTTTAGATCTTATTAATACAAAGTTAAACTAATATAAACAGTTTCATTAGAATAACAGGTATTGGATCAATTATACAGCCAGCAAGCTTTATTCTAAAATTAAGGAAAAAAAGATTTACAGTGTGATTTTGTTTGGGGGCGAGGTTCACTGGTTTTTAAAGTCTGAATGCACTTGAGTTGCAAAAGCTACCACACCTGTATCCCCTTTACCTAAGGGTTTTATACAACAGGCTTTTGAAGACTTATTTTGGAGTAAGCTACCAACATGTGGAAAGAAGAAAGCAGTTAGGTTTACTATTTCCATCATGTCTTGAACCAAACAAATTCTAGGCAACAACACAGAAGAGACTCATCTGCCTACAGTGGCTGTTCAAGCGTGAGCCAGGCAAACACAATGCTTTCTTTCTCTTTCCAGTTAGAAGCCAAGAGCACGATCCTCCTCCTCCTCTTGAGGTAGGCAGCTTATTCAGGTCACATGCACCCTGCATCCAGCACAACTTGCATCAACTTCTGCAAGATATGGCACTAAAATTTCCATACAACAAGGTAAGACCAAAACATCTACACATATGTTAGAAATTTCGGGAGGAAAGGAATCTAACAGCAAGACAAAACCTCTCCAAGCCTTTGCTGAAAATCAAAAATAAGAAAAAAACACATTTTATTTGCTCTTGAATGAAGCATCAGTAGCTCAACATTGTTTCCTTAACCTTGTTTGTTGACACCTATTAAAAACCTGAGTCAATCAGAAATGAAACAAGAACAAAGCATGCCATTCCGTGATTCCATCATGCTTAGCCTTCGCTAAGCAGAGTCACGGTGAACAATGCCATATACCAACAGTGGATTTTGCTTTCCATTAGCTTGCAGGAAAAGATCACCTACACACCACCAGCTGAAAAGCTACTTAAAGGACTCCAAACTGTTAAGATGCTTTTGCTTGTGCACAGACCTAGTAGCCACCTAATAAATCCTAACAGACAGATATTAACCAACTGAATCAGGTAAAATCGTTGTAGCAGGTTTTATTATTAGAACAAATTTGCCCTACTACCTGCACAAGGGTTTTTTTTAACTGGCCCTGTCTGGATCTGCAATTCTTATTATTAGCACCTAAATGTGTCCTAATTCAGTCCGAGCTTTAATTTCCTCTGATCTGAAACTGCGAAATTACTTCACCAGGCAGCAGTTGAACTATTTCTTTAATAGGTCACTTAATTTGTTGCCTTTAAGAACTCACTGCCTTAAAAAAACCCTGAGCAGAAAAGCTACCATAAGTGGAAGGAAAAAGTGAAAATGAAGATAGTGATGATAGCCCTTAAAAATCTACATCTAAAGAAGCAGATTATGAGGTCCAACACAAAGAAATGAGACTGTGCCAGTAACTCCTTTTATTTAAGAAATTAAGAAAATGAACTACAATCGCCCTCAAAACAGTTCCTTTCTGAGTTGACGCACAGCTGCGCAGTATGCTGCCAATGTGCAAAGCAATTTCACACATTGTTTTCTGAAAGGCTGTTGAGGATCTCCATAGCTTTTGCTTTCACATCTTCTACCAGCAAAAAAATGGGTTCCTTTGAGCACCAACTTGATCTTTGGGAAGATGGAGCCAGGTCCGGTGAACAGCATGGGTGCTCAAGCACAGTGATGTTGTTATTGCCTAAGAACTGCTTCAGAAACAAAGCATTGTGAGCTGGTGAACACTGACATTTTCCAATCGGGGGTAAGAAAACATCTGTATTTGAACACGTATCCACTGGCACTGTATGAAGAGAACAAGTTGAGCCTTGCCTCACCATGACAGGTCAGAATCACCTCTTTGTCTCTCCCCTCCCACTCTTGGTTCCCAAGCTATAGGGTTCATCTCAGGTTTTTGTGTCTGACCTTGTATATCCAAATCAGCAGAATCAAGGGAGAAAGAATATATCACTCAATCAGGAACGAGAAACTTTTTAAGAAATATTAAAAAAAAAATGGAGAGAGTTATTTCTTTGATTTAGTCAGGCATTTTAGACAAAAAAAAGGAAAGTGTAGCCAAGTGTCTGAACATGACATTTGGTTGCCTGAAACCACTCTGCAGATGTCCCCCAGAACTATTACAGTGTCACAAGGTCTGAAAGTGGCAAAAGAGCTCATTCTCTGTGCAGGCAACATACAGTGGTGATATCAGAAATGCAGATGCTGCAAATGAGACTTCACAACTAGCTCTCTGAATTCAAATATTTAATCTATACAGAGTTCAGCACTCTGACTTTCCAGAGGATGCTTCAAAGAGAAAAGGGTTTTGATAAAAAACTTAATTCTCTAAATAAAGAATTCTATTAATAAAGAACTTACTAAGATTTAATCAAAAATATACTGATATATTTTTGAATCAGGAAGAACAAAAGAAACTGAGAATAGCCTTGAGTGTTAAGAGTACTCTGACAGATCTTGTCCTGTTAGTATCAGAAAACTGGATGCCAGTGCTGAGGGACAGTCCTTTTCCAGGTTTCCAGTTCCTCTGAAAACTACACCAAGGCTACAGACAGAGGCATCTAATTTTAGGCATCCACTTTTGTAACTTAGTTAGCACACATATAGGGGCAGGAAAATTCTTTACAAATCCATCAGACCCAAATAACACTGCTCCTGTGCAAGATAAACTTAAATACACAGCTAAGGTTTTGTTGTTTAATTTTATTTAAAACAACAACAGCAATCTTGCTAGCATCTTCAAATAAAATAGGTGACCTTTACTCTAATCTGTGATAGCAAGGTTACAATGAAAATGTGGGTCTGTACTTACAAGGCACCAATAAGATAATTGCAGTATTTTTGAGGGCACAGCAGGAGAAAGCTGTCCTGTAACATGAACTGTCAAAGGTTCTATTTCATTTTGGATGACAGCTACTTTGCAACTCAGCAATAAGGTGTAACTATATATCTTGGTGTAATTATCCCTCTAGTCTGTCAGAGCTCAGAACAATTTTGTAAATATTTGATAAAGTTTTTACTAAAAATACAAACAAATTTTAAATTATCGACAAGAAATGAAGTAAATTATGGTCAGTAAAAGCTTTAGGATCTTAATAAAAGAGCACTTACAAGTTAGAAGCTCTTCATACTGACCAAAACAAGTCAATAAGCAAACTCAGAAATATTTCTTCAGTCTCAATTTATACTTAGTGAAACCTATGGTCCTGAAGAGTTTCTAACCACGTATTCCAAATAGCTTTCCAAAAGGAAGCAGGCAAAGGCCAGCAACCCAAGTATTTTTAAAGTGACACTCAGTTAAGTTGGGAAAAAGGAATGTGGTGCCCATGTGGTCAAAACACAGACTCGACTGTCCTGTCACACTGCAATCCTGGGACCTTACTCCTCATACTGCTCTTTGTTTTCAGGATATTTTTGTACTAAAAAAAAAAAAATACAGCCCTTGTTTGTACTTGTGCCATCTCTGGTTTCTGTTTCTTAATCATGAATGGCTGGGCTTGTATGCAGTCCTCTAGGTAAGGCCTTATGACTATGTATAACAGCACTTCCCTTTTGTACAGAGAACACCTCAACACATTCACCTGAGAATCACACAAGAAACTTAGCGTTATCCTAAGATCGCTGAATCCATCCACACTGTCTTCCTCAATTGCTTCCAGCAATGCAGCTCTCAAGTTACACCAGGAACTCGGTTTTAGGGTTCAAGTTCAGCACTGCATCTTTTGTTCCTTCTAAAAAGCACACCGTAAGTTCATACCACATCTGCCACTTTGGGGTAATTGAGTCCTTTCTGCACCATGTTCTAATCTTTCTTTGCATTGACTACATCTCCTAAAGAATTGGTTTTATGTTAACAGAACGGTTTGTTTCATTTTTATCTAAGGTGAGAACACTGCAGGAACTGAATAGTAGTTTTTTTACCCTAAATCCAACAGTTACTGGCACTGCAGACCGGATGAGGTACTTAGTGCCATGGTTTAGACAACAAGTAGGTGTTGATGTTGGGTCATAGGTTGGACTCGATGATCTCAAAGGTCTTTTCCAAACCTGTGATACTGTGATACTGCGATACTGCAATGTACACTACAGCCAGTTTCTTGCTCACTTTACAGCTCTTCTAAGGCACACTGACCCTAGTATAAAAAAACACCTTTCAATGCATTTCCTAGATACAGCCCTTGGCATACGCAAAAGAAACACTACCAATACTCCCGTGGCTTCAGAAAATACAGTTCTTAATAATTCCTAATTTGAATTTCTCAAAAAAAATCTTAGAAGGCAAATTCATCTATACATATATTAACAGTAATCTAAATCATCTGTCAGCTTTAGCTCCTAATCACTTATTCAAAAGCATAGGTACTCACACTGAAACAGGGCAATGATCAAAAAGAACTGCATACATAAAGCTACATTGGTATCTTCAGTGAAAGAAGAGCCTATATTCTTTAAACTCTATCCTTCCTCAGAGAACTATGTGACAGCATTAGAGCCAATACTGGAATAAAACATTTAATCCAAATCATACCGCAAGACGTGTTTTCAACCAAGAAGTAGTGTTTTATGCCACTGCACATCTCTACAATAATGACAGAAGTTAAGGAAGCTGCACATGCAGCCAATCTAGAACAAGTTATACTACACGTTCTCTGCAAGGAGTTGTTCACTGGAACCCAAATGAAGCTCTTCCTGGTTTGACTTGAGGAGGCAGTGAAGACACTGTGTAGTGTACACAACTCTGATGAAAAGAGATTTCTGATGTTTCCTGAGAGTGTCAACTTAAAAAAAACCCACAACAAATAAAAACTTCCAAACTTCAAATTTATTTCCTTAATTTCATAGAATCATTTAAGAAAGGAAGCGCTTTATGTTCCTGCTCAGCTAACACACTAGACACGCCAAGAGAAGCTACTTCTGGAGATGCACTGCACTACATTCTTAGCTGTCTTGTATCCAGCTCTTCCATACAGTCACACTTTCGGATCTGCCACGCAAAGACATCCAAGTATGATTCCAGGCACACTTTTGGATCAGTACCAGACCAGCTCTCAGCTCTTGTGAAAACAGAGCTGGAGATAAACTGCTCGCATTTCAGTTTGCAAGTATGTATATAAGGGGCTGGCACTGAAGAGTCTAGCATTAAACATGAGCAATAAGAGCTGAACTAACTCAAATGATGTTGTACTTACTTTAGTAACTGACAGTTACTAAAGATCAGCTGATGCTAATTTGTCCATTGGATGATCTTTAAAAGTCTGGCACTGAAATTCATGCCTTAGATTGGTAAAGCATCATCTTCTGTTACAAGTGCTAGAGCTACACTTGCATGCTAAGAAGGAATATACTTGAAACACACAAGATCCTCTTTTCCCCCCCCCCTTACGCACAAGACAACAGTCTTTCACAACTGTAATTTATGTGTGTTTTAAAAGCTGCATTTTTGCGTACAGAAAGATCAACACCTATGTATAGAGCAGGATATTCTTCCCAATGTGCAGGAAATATAGCTGTAGTTTATACCAGGGGAAAAGCACACAGCTGTGTTGTCCAACAATACTTGACAATCAGTGTGCCCCAATAGCAAACACTCCAAAGAATACCCTGGGCTATATTACCAGAAGCAAAGCCAATAATGATGGGAAGTAATTCTCTCTCTCTCCAATAAGCATTTATCAGATCACAGGTAGTTGCTATGTCCAGTTTTGAGCCTCCAGTATAGGAAAGACATTGGTAACTGCAGCAAGGAAGATCATCAACATGGCCAGAAGGCAGGTGCAGACAGCTAAAGGACTCAGCGTGTTTGGTCTGTGAACAATAAGGATTTAGAAGGACCCAACAGCAGCTTTCTGTACCAATGAGAAGGTCATGAAGGAGGTAGAGTAGGGATCTTAACACTGGGAAGATGAGACTGGAGGTAAGAGAAATCCCTTCTGTGAGGGGAGCCAAGCAGGAGAACCAGTTGCCCAGCAAGATTGTACAGTCTCCATCCCTGGAGGTTTTCAACTCCAAGTAACCTAGTCTAGCATCATAGCTGACCCTCCTCTGAGCAGGGGCCTGGGGTCCAGTCACCCTTCTTTTCAACTATCCTAAATAAATTAGCACCATTAGAAACTTCTCACCTCAATTTATAGCTTTCTCCAGGTCATTTATTGAACTTATTTAAAAGCGTTAGCGTAAGCACAAACCCATGTAGGACTGTGTCAGGGATGTCCTGCCACAATGAAAAAGCTGGGCATCTTACAGAAAAACATCTTTCGGTAGTAAGGAACTAGCACAGAACTTCTCTGCAGAAATAAGTCACAAACCTTTAGCAGTTCTTTGACTTAACACACCTCCAAGCACTAAACACAGGTTCAAGATTTCCACTTGGAAAGCATGAAAGCAGACAAGTGATTCTTTCTTCACACTTGACTGCATACTAGCATTTAGAACAGGGACAATAAATCTGGAGCAGCAAAAGAGGCAAGAAGTGAACAGCATTTTACTATGCTATGTATGAAACGACAGATCAAGAAGCTCCAAAAAACTAAGGAATAAAAGAAGGAAGAAAATAACTTTAATACTGACATAGCCACTTTAATTTAAAGTTACTGCTATTACATCCACCAGCATTTCCACATAAAGGATACACAGAAAAGCAGCTACAGATGTAATGAGAATATAATAAAGAATATCTCCACTTCTCACTGTTATATGTCCTCTTCCATAAACAGAAAACAGCATTGAGAGAAGAGAAGGCACCTGCAGAACACGTCCAAGAACATGTTTAAGAGCTGAAAACGGAAGCATCAGTGTTTTGCTTGACTGTGATTACTACCTACAGAAAAGTAGTAGTGGCGTACTTCCGGGGTTTAATTTCTATAATAGAAAACAACCAAACATAGCACTGCATACCCATCTTTTATTGCTCTCACGTTGTTGAAGTATTTTAATATGCATCAAAATGCCACAGAGCAACTAAAATGCTTCCTCCCACTGTACCACTTGGCAACTACCTTTGTTTCTTGTGGAAAGTGTGGCAGGAATAAACAGCAAGAAAACACAGGTGGAGACGAGCAGTTCTGTTCTGTTTCTATAACTCCAATAGCCCACTGACATATAAAAGCAAACAAGGTGTTCCATCTCTCTTGAACGTGCCAACAGTACGTTACCTATAACAAACTACGCACACAAAAGAGAACTAAAGTTTTTAGCTATGCTCTCAGCTTGACCCCGGCATTTATACCACCCACCCTGGGCATCTCATTTTCCTCAAAATGAGATATTAAATATTTATTCTTAAAAACTCTGCACACTGTGGTTAGATGAAGTTCACTGTAATCCACCCAGCCCAAGACATTTAGCATGACAGACTAAATCCAAGCTTATGAGAAAATATCAAATGCATATTATGACTACGGATTAATTTTACACTGCACTCCACAGCTATGATTTCCCCCACATGTATGGTCTTCCCTCAGGACTACTCCCTGGCTTAAGATGTGCAAGAGGTTGACCCACTTGTTTTGTTGGTTCTTAAGTTATGAAGAAATCATGAGTTGTTCAGAGTTTGGGTGCCTAGACTTCCTCATCTAGGAAAAAAATCCAGGATAAAACAGAAATTACAAAATATCCAAAAATACGTCCCATGTCATAGAAATACCACTCAGCTGAAGATAAAAAACAGCCTCAGTAGCCCTTCAGAATGGAATTTCCATATGCATTCACTTAAAACTACCTTCATGTTGACTTCAGCAGCAGCAGAGCTCCACTTCAAACTAATGAAGCAATTCCAACCAATACATGAATTTGTTATTTTTCACATTTCCTTTTATATACTTAATGGTAATGTATTTATGTTGTTGGATAAAGGGGAAAAAATGTTATGACACCTCCACAACCCTTAGTAGTAAGCCCAAGACACCTTTGTTCTGGGCACTGCATTCTATATCCACTAATACACACAAAACCTCTCAAAAGCAGACTAGAAGCTATTTTTCTTTGACCTCTGTGGCCTACAGCAAAGACATGAAAATCAGATTCAAGAGTATTTTTCAGCATTAGTGCAAGATTTAAATCTCCCTCTAGAATTAACACCAATACAACAGTCTAAATCACACTAACGTTTTACCACTGAATGAAGGTATTAGTCAATGGCTATGATAATTGGTTATATTAAAACTTTAGAGAGTCATTCCATTACAAATTCCTTTCTGACAAAATAAACTCTAAAGTTTCATTAATACAAACTTGACAAACAAGTTGTGTTAAGACAGCTTCTTGGTTAATACTAATTCCTAGGGTAAGATTTGTAACTATCTTAGAAGACAAAGCTAATTAATTTTCTAACTCAAAAATCCTCTTCCTTGTCGCCTCATACATATATACTGTAGAATTTTTAAGTAGCACATATTTTTTCCCACCCTCACTCCCCAAACAAATACGTATACAAGTACATGTATACATACACACACAACCCCTGGAGGTGTTCAAGGCCAAGTTGGATGAGGCTTTGAGCAACATGACCCATTTGTCCCCACCCCTAGCATGGGGGGCTGGAACTCGATTTTCAAGCTCCCTTCCAACCCAAACCATTTTTATGATTCATAGAATGTTTTCATAATTCTCACCAGCTACACAGACTCTACTGAACATAAGTTATCACAGCCTTAAACTCAAGCATTTTGCTGTTATCAAATTCATGTTGCTGTTATGAAATTCAACGCAAACTCACCAATTCTTCCCATCAGCAAAATATGTTAAAAACAGAAAGTACAATTACATAATGGAAAAATGGGATACTCAAGGCATAAACATGCACTTAAAATCTACAGTAAAACGGTGAAGCATGTCATATGAAAATAGGGGAACTCAGACAGGTTCTATACAATAATATTTTCCAGTTAATCAAAATTTTCAAAGCCAAATTATTACCAATGCGCTTACTTACTAAAGCAGTACCAAGCACTGGAATCTTTCTTGGAACCAGGTTGGTGGCATTTAGAAACAACTTTTAATATAATCAATTAATAAAAAAATTAGAAACCTCTATGCAGGAGGCAGCTCAGCAGCACTACGATACGTACTCAACACCAAGCTGATGAAACATCGACGTGAGTTTTGTCACTATCTTCATGGGTAAATTGGGCCCCAAAGAGCAACAGCTCAAAACTGCTGAAAGTGTGATGCAATTCCACTTGTCACACAAACGGTTCATCAGGGGGTTACAGTATTAACTTGTTCCAGGCCATCTCTATCTTTCAGAGTGATGCAACAACCAAGGCTGTTAATTATTATACGCATAAAAACATAAACTACAATCATGACCTTCAAAGTCTCTCCTGTTCCTATGTTATAAGTGATGTGAATTCTTGCACATTAATGTCACCAAGTGTCCTTAGGCCTTCGAGAGTAATGTTTATAGGACAGCTTCAGTGGTTCTCGAGGTAAGGGGAAGAGTATGAAAACAGTAGAACACCACAGAAGTGCACGCTTTCCCAGAGATAACTGCCCCCTAAATGAGAATAAATACCAAATGAAACACGGGAGGTTGATAGACAGAAAAGGAAACAGCATTGTGTTTTTTTTAAAAAAAAATGCTTGCACAACCTTCAAATAAAAGCAGTGAGCTTGTATTTAATGAAATGTTTTCTTTAGACAGCCTTCCTTAACCCAAATTCCCATCTATGTCAACAGAACTGAACTCTCACTTTATCATAACTTTATTCACAACATGCTTCGGATTCTCTCTCCGCTCTGATATTAACAACAGCTCCTCTTCTGCTCTGCTCTCTCCCTTATCAATTACTCAAACACTCCTCAACACCCCTTTCCAGATGGGTCATGGGCTTATAAATTCAATCACACTCAGCACCCTTACATTACAGCAAAGACTGAGACGTTCATTACAATCCTACAATCTCCCAGTTACATCCTGCCATCTTACCCAGTGCCTCCACTATGTGACCAGTTATCCAAATAAAACCCAAGATGGATATGCTTGTCTGTGGTCTTGTAATCAAGAACTGGTTATTTGTCTGCTGCCAGTTCTTTCACTTTTCATTAGATTTTCTCAAATCTAATGTACACTTTAATCTAAATCTTCTTAAACAAATGTCTATACCTTCCATGAAGTGTGTTGCTCTTTTGGCCAACTGCTACCACAAAGAAATACATCAGTATTTAAAAATAATAACTCTGAACTGTAACTAATAGCAACATTTCACACGTCAGCCTTTCATGTTCGTTTTACGTAAACAGAAAAAGTGGAGCTCTCCAAAAGTTGCTCCCATTCTGGGAATAAGCATCTCTCTATCCACTTGTCTATGCCAAGAATTTGCAGATGCCTATTGATTCCAGATGGATCCACTAGTGCTGATGCTCAGGACCAGCAGCCAGAAGATGACTCAACACTTTCTTAAAGTTCAGTACAGCACTCATGTTTACAAGTAAAGGTGTATTCTTAAGCTGACAGAATGATGTCAACATTTTATATATGTAATTATGTTAAATGTGCACCAATCTTTCAGCATTATATTTCATGCCACTACCACAAATACTCCTTCATTCAGTTAGATTTCTGTTCCAAAGCATTTTTAAAAAAAAGCGATATTGAGAATTCTAGGCAAAGTTATTTTTGAGACACAGGCAGACATTTAAGATCTAAATCAGTCCTCAAATTTTTAGAGGATGGATAAAAAAATTTAAATACATCAATTTTATTGAATAAAAGATAAACTTTTAAACAAAAATTCAAACAAAAGCATTTTAGGATTTGTAATAAGTTTGTCCTTAAAAATCACCCGTGCTTGTGGCCAGCATTTTCTTCCTGGCCCACTATCTAAAAAAATCACCACTTCTGGCACAAAAAAAAGGGTCATTACAAAGTGGAGATTATAATTTTTGTCTGGGGCATAAATTTAAAGAAGCAGAACTGGTCAGGAAGAAGAGTAGAAGTAGAGAAGCTCACATACGACTCTCATTTTACAGCCCTATAGGGGATAAATGCCAGCAGTAACCACGCTGTACCAGTTCACATAGAAGAATCCTGAACACCTCTCTACCCTAAAATAGGAGGGGAGGACAAAAGGTGAAAAAAAAAACCAAAGAAGAAATTAAGCCAGCGGTATTAGTGTGAAGTTCAGACAAAAATCCAAGACATGACAAGGACACAGTTGAAACTACCTAAGAAGGTCTCTCTAAACTGCTGGAGATTGTTTTTAAGATTCAGATTTACACACACAAAATAAAAAATAACCATCATATCACCTATAACAAAAACCCCACCACTTTAAATATTAAAAGCGGAAGGTGGTTTTTCTAGAGGGAATTGTATTAAGAAGTAGAGAAAATAAATTTCTCCAAATACCTAGGATTTGAAGTCTACATCCCCAAAAGCATTTAGGCCTTTAAATGCAGGCATCTCAGATTAACCATAAAACGACACATTACACCAGTTCCAACATCTGCTTGGATTTGTATGAAGCAATGAGAGTTAAATAGCACTTCTGTATTTGAACTTATTCTACCAGGACTGATTTTTTTCATGACAGACTTAATATAATTAAGTCATTTCTAAATATGCTATGTTTGTTCTTAGGCTTTCTAACTAATAAAACAGTGATCACCACATTGTTTTCTTCTAGTTTTCCTCATATTGCAAATGCAAGCACAGTGTGCCAAAGAAACCTCATAACCAAGTGTATGTGTATATTTTCACAAACTCGAAATCTTCACTTTGTAAATGGAAAAATAACATCAAATATAGATTTAATTTTTAAAAACAGAAACCAATATGGCAGAATAGAAGACTCAAACCGGAAAAAGGTGCGTAAGAATATTGTGACAAGTAAACCCAGGGGAACACAAAGAGACTGAACCACTGCACTCACTTAATACGTGTTTGAAATAAACAGTTCACAACACCACTAGCAGAAACCAGAACCCTTGAAAGTCATTTTGTACAAACAACCACAGTAACAGAAAACAAGGGAAAAGCAGTTTCCTAAAAGATTAAATATCTTCCATGGATGTGCAAGATCTCAGCAAACTATAAATTAATCTGAAGGATCAAGAAAAGCAAACAAATTAAGTGTACAAAAATAGCAGATAGTATCAGAGCAGTATGGTCTGGCCTTTACAGCTCTTTCACACATATGGTGATCAAGTACAGAACACAAACGACTTCTATATTTTGTAACCAACTCAAGCTGCCCTTCAGAAAGCTGGCCCTTTAGAACTGAGCATGACTCTGGCTTTATTGAAGTCAAGGCTCCCATTGACTCAGAGCAAACTGATGGCTGTGCCATGTCTCTTATACTGGGTCTTCAGTCCTCAATCTCCATGTTTACTTTACTGAACTTGAATTTTAAAGTTAGTACAAGTCTGAAATAGTCTGGCTGTTTTCAGTAACTATTCCAAACAACAGATCAGCAGACTCACATTTGAAGAACTAGGCCGAAACTAGACCAGGGAGTTAACCTCCTATTATTATTAGATCATCCTCATGAAGCAACAAAATACAAGGCGGATTATTTTCTTGCAAACAGGCACCCTGTTGAAAATAATAGGTATCATACAGACACCCCAAACAAGGTCAAAAGCAAATGGGCTGGAGCTAAATTAAGCATTAAATCACAGAGATAGCCAACTCAAAAAGCAGACAAGAGATTTATCTAAAACAAATCATCTTTCACTACTCTTGTTCGATCTATAAACAAGTGTCAGAAACATTTCTCTTTTCAAGGTGGAATTAGCATAAAGTGGCACCTAAAGAGAGACACAGGCACCATCAGCAGAAGGATAACAAGCCTTTGATTTTTGTTAGGTAGCACAACTTTATGGAAAGCTTTGTAGCTTGCCAGTTCAGAGCACATATGAAACAGAAACGAAGCACTACATTGAACTTAAGCTTAGCATGCCCTTAGGACTCCATCAAAAAGCACAATCTATTCAAAGAATAGGAAGAAAATTCGTAAGAGAAAAATGAAGGGGCTTTTCTTTTCAACAACATCAGCTTACTTTGATTTCTTTTCTCTCATGAACGCATCATTTTAACTTCCAGTAAAGCTTGTGCCACACAGACAGATCTCCAAAGACAGGAAGGTAACTACCAGATTCCATACATTTTACGTACTTCTGTTAACAGGCATGCAGAGGTTTCCTCTGCTGTAACACCACACAAAAACATCAAATCCTTCTACTAACTGCTCCACTGCTCCAGCCCACCTGCAGCTGGAATGAAAGTCTTGTGCATGTGTCAGAAAGTGTTCCCTCCTGCAGCTCAGGAGCCAATGATTATACCCACTACCCACACAACAGCTGTCTATTTCCGTATTTTAAGAAATTATATTCATCATAACTTCATGACCAGCAAGGGCAGGAATGATCAGGGGGGATGTTAACACAATGGTACATGTAAGCAATGCGTTCTATGTACTTTGTTATGCTTAAACTCACCACAAGTGTAATCATTCATACTTGCAAAACACTTCTCCAGCAATGTGAGAGCCTCAAGAAGGTTGTATACTCAGCTGTGGATGACAGCAGTTTATGCACTCATAAAATCCTGTGGCCTTCCAACACAAATTAAGAAGACAATCACAACTGTACCAATGCATGATTTAAAAGGCAAAATAGTTATTACTATCCCCACTGATTAAACAATAACATAAGCGGCTTGTCATCAAAATTAAAGATCTAAGTAGAGTTTCAAGAGCAAGAACTCATATGTTGTTGAAATAAAGCAAGACTGCACCTCTAAAGTATGAGATGTTGATGTCTCACATGATTTCTTACATGATTATACCAATAGGAAGAGCTACCAATTTCTCTAGAAGGGCTAAAAAAGCTTTAAAGAAGAAGCTGCATTATAGATGAGCTGGTTCTTTAGGAATTTAACAGACCTTCACTATTTGTAACAGTACCTGGAGAGGCTGCAGTTCCTTCAGGCTCAAAATTTGTGCGTCCTACTAGGTACAAAAGCAAAATATGTAGCATACAATGTATCAGAAAAAGACTTTGTCAGACTTAAATAGAAGATAATTAGTGCACAAAGAAATACAAATGGAAAAACAGACACTTGGGAAAAGATGGATGCTAGCATCCAGAAGAGATGCATGATTTGAGTATAACCCTGTGGTTTTGTAGCACAAAGGAGATTAACACAATGCTTGAAGACTTCTTTATAAAAGAGTATTTTTCTTTTTATGTCCCTCCACTGGTCACGACTCTCATGACATACGCTACATCCAGAACATGTCCTAAAATAACAGTTCTTTTCATAGAGACTTGGTTTGAGGCCTTCAGAAAAAATATCCCAGAAATATAACACTTCACTGAAAGAAAAAAAGTTCTTAGTATACGGATTCTTAAAATATAGAAAAGAAATAGAAAGAAATCAACACATTATGGTCCAAGCAACTCAAATAACTTAGCCATAAGCCTACATAAATCAGTTAACAGTGATATTTGTCTCCCAATACAGCTGAAAAATATTTAAAGCTAAGTGATAAAATCATATTTGTATTCAAGAAATTCATTCTTAGACAGTAGTAACTGGAAAGTGAACACGATTACCCAGCTGAGTCTGGACAGCAAGCACATAGAAGACAATATGGCATATCTCCTATGTGCAGCATCCATCTCCTGCCTGGAACTCAAGCAGAAGGGACACAAGCCCCATGAAAACACCTCTAGGGGCTTTTGAACTGTCCTGAGAACAGCTCTAAGGCAGTCGGAGAGAGATCTGCAGTGACTCCCTCTACCTGCAGGTCAGGTGCGGTGTTACACTGGACTCCAGCAGGATGAGGATGAGGATGAGACGGGACAAGCAGCACTGCTCCCCTTGGTGAGCTGAGACGTGCAGCAGCACAGAGGGGTCAGGGAAAACAGCAAGGTTACACACGGTCACTGCAAACAGTACAGCAAAGGACAGGAGGCCCTTGGCATCCCTGTGTCTGACGGGGGCTACAGGAAAGCTGGGGAGGGACTTTCTACAAGGGCTTGTAGTGATAGGACGAGAGGGAATGGCTTCAAACTGAAAGGCAGGAGATTTAGATTAAATTCTTCATAGTAAAGGTGGTGAGGCACTGGCACAGGGAAGTTGTGGATGCCCCTCCCTAGAAGTGTTCAAGGCCAGGTTTCCCTGCCCATGACAGGGGGGTTGGAACTAGATGATCTTTAAAGTCCCTTCCAACTCAAGTCATTCTATGATTCTGTGTTGCCAAAAGATAATACAAACATCTCACAGCAAGGAGGCTGCGCTGAGGCATCTATTTCCTGCCTGGAACTGAAGCAGGGGAGACACAAACCCCATCAAAACACCTCTAAAGGCTTTGAACTATCCTGAGAACAGCTCTGAAGCAGTCGGAGAGGAATCTGCACTGGACTCCAGCAGGATGAGGGAGATGGGACAGGACAGGTAATGCTGCTCTCTGGGAGAGCCGGGGCGTGCAAGAGCACGAAGCGGTCAGGGAAAACAGGAAGATTACACACACACACTGCGAACCGTACAGCAGAAGGCAGGAGGACCTTGGCATCCCGAGCGATAACACGAAATCCCGCGCAGACCTCGCAGCAAAGAGGGCTGAGATGTTGCAGGGCAGTGCAGAGGGGCAGCACGAACACGCGGCTCTGCCCCTGCAGCTCTGGGGCGAGGGGTAAAGCAGGGAAGGAAACGGGAATCATAGAATGGTTTGGGTTGGAAGAGACCTTAAAGCCCATCCCTTTGCCATAGGCAGACACACCTCTCACCAGAGTAGGATGCTCAAGACTCCATCCAACCTGGCCTTGAACACCTCCAGCGAGGGGGCATCCACAACTCCTCTGGGCAACCTCTGCCAGTGCCTCACCACCTTTATTGTGAAGAATTTCATCCTAATGTCTAATCTACATCTTGCCCCCTTCCAATTTAAAGCCATTGGGTGGGAGGCGGGGTGTGTCACCCCACGGCTGGCGGCGAGTGGGCTGGATACTCACAGACTGAACCCTGCCCTCACCTCTGCCGTCAGAGTTGTTCCAAAGAACGTTTATCAATATGTTAAGAGGAAATAAATATAAATATAAATATAAATATAAATATCAATATAAATATAAATATCGACGGGGGGGAGCCCCGTGACAGCGAGGGGAAGGCGCGAGGAGGGGTTGCCCGGCCAAGGGGCTATGAAGGCGGTGCTGCCTACCGTGTACTCCCGCACTTGGCTGTGGAAGTTCTGCTCGCGGATCGACACCTCGTCCGCTTCCATCCTTCATAGTCCCGCGGCCCCCGCGCGCAATGGCGGCCTCCGCCGCCGCGCCTGCCCCTGCTCCTGCCCCCCCGCCGGCGGCGGGCGGGCCACCATGGCCAACGGCAGCGCCGGCTGCTCCCCCCCGCGCCCCGGCGTAAGGCTGAGGGGGCTCCGCCGCTCTGCCAGCGGCCGGCGGAGCGCCCAGCAGGAGGAGAAGGAGAAGCAGGAGGAGGAGGAAGGGCGGGCAGCAGCACCTCGGCTCCTCCTGCTGCGTCACCGCACGACCACCCCGCCCCTGATCGTTAGGGGGCGTGGCTAATGGTGGGGGCGGGCTAATGGATGGGGCAAGGCCACAGAGTCCATAGGCGGATGATGCGGAGGCGTGGCTTATCTCGCTAAGCGACAAGAGGAGGAACCAATGGCCAGGGTTGCGACTAAAGAGGGCGTGGCAGATGTGAGGGCGGAGCCAGATGCGCTGGCTGGAGCGAAAGGCGCGGGGCTAGGGGGAGAGATTTGGAAGCAGAGCTTAGGCTAACGCGTCCTTCCCAGCCCAGGGCGCGGGAAGCACTGCAGGGTTCGATGGGCCCTGCCCACCCTCGGGAGACGGGCGGGAGCAGGGGTCACTGACCGGGCAACCTGAGGCAGCCCAGGGCTGCTGTGGTGCAGTTCTTCCCAAGTACCAAGTGATAAGGTGAGAAGAAATGTCTTCGGGTTGTGTCAGGGCAGGTTCAGATTGGACATCATGCAAAAATATTCACTGAATTATCAGGCACTGTGACAGCTACTCAGGGAAGTGATGGAGTCTCCATCCCTGTAGGTACTTAAAAGAAGGGTGGATGAGGTGCTTGGTGATATGGTTTAGTAGTGGACAGGTATGGATGGACTCCATGATCTCAATGGTCTTCTCCAACCAAACCATTTTAAGTATTGATCCTCCTGGAGCTCAGCCTTCCCTGTAAATGCATCAGATGTCTAGTCTGAAAGAGTATGTTTAAAAGTGAAGTAAAAGCCTGTGTTCCACTTGCCTGGAGCAGCTTTTGTCATTGAGTGATTGCTCTTGACAAATTTCTGTATTGGATTCCCGCCAAGTACTGTAGGAGGAAGGCACCACCTCCCCATTGTTCCCCAGTCCCTCTAGGCACACAGGCCACTTGCTTTGTTTCCGGGTCTGCAAGCAGATCGATTGCCTAAATATACACGAAAAGCTATTCATCTAGGACACACTATAAATTATAGATGGTGATATAGCAAATCAAACATTTATTCCTATCCAAATAAGTAGCATTATTCCAAGGAAGTTTCAAACACAAGGATCATTGCTTTCTGTCTGTTTGCATCTATTGATACATCATATCTATGCCAATTATAATTCAGATTGTATTTACTACCCATTTTCTTGTTTAAAAGCAGATGGTGAAGCATTTATTACATTTTAGCATAATCAAAAGTAATCTTTGACTGTCCAACAGAGGTTCTCAGCTTTCATCATCATATATAAAAAACCTGAGCAATAAATTGCAATGGTATCATAAGCTGGGTGTGAGGAACCTAGCATTTAGGCCTTCACTATGTTTGCAATGAAGACAGAACTGTCATAGCCGGAACAAAACAAGTAAAACAACTGGAAAGACCAGAAGGTCCAGTCAAAAGGGAAAAATGGGATCAATCAGAGATTATGCCAGCAATCAGTGTGTTAAAATATACATGCTAATAACAAGGCAAAGGAGTAGCATGGTTGGAGTTTAGGCCACAATCAAGCAGCAAGTTGATCCAGGCAACAAGGATGCCCACAAGAGGAATCAGAGGGAAGAGTGAAGCAGCTTGGGGAAGGACAGTGAAAGCCGTAGAATCATAGAATCATAGAATCATCTGGTTGGAAAAGACCTCTGAGTTCATCAAGTCCAACCGTACCTGTCCCCTTACTAAACCATGTCCCTAAGAAACTCATCTACCCGCCTTTTAAACACCTCCAGGGATGGTGACTCCACCACTTCCCTGGGCAGCATTTTCTAGTGCCTGACCAGCCTTTCAGTGAAGAAATTTTTCCTGATGTCTAGTCTGAACCTTCCCTGTGGCAACTCACAGCCATTTCCTTTCGTCCTATCATCTATCACTTGTGAGAAGAGACCAGCACCCACTTAACCACAACCTCCTTTCAGGTAGCTGAAGACAGTGATGAGGTCTCTCCTCAGCCTCCTCTTCTCTAGGCTAAACAACCCCAGTTCCTTCAGCCATTCCTCACAGGACTTGTTCTCCAGCCCTTTCACCAGCCTCGTTGCTCTTCTCAATGTATTTCTTGTACTGAGGGGCCCAAAACTGGACACAGTACTCGAGGTGTGGCCTCACCGTACTGAGTACAGGGGGACAATCACTTCCCTGGTCCTGCTGGCCACGCTATGAGAAACAGATAGCTATTGGCCCTCTTAGCCACCTGGACCCAGCACTGAACCCTGGGGAACACCGCTCGTGACTGGCTTCCAACTGGATTAAACTCCATTTACCACCACCCTCTGGGCCCAGCCATCCAGCCAGTTTTTCACCCAGCAGAGGGTGTGCCTGTCCAGGCCAATGGCAGCCAGTTTCTCAATTAGAATACTGTGAGAAATGGTGTCAAAGACTTTACAAAAGTCCAGGTACACCACATCCACAGCCTTTTCCTCATCCATTAACCGGGTAACCTTGTCATAGAAGGAGATCAGATTGGTCTGGCAGGACCTGCCTTTCATAAACCCATGTTGACTGGGCCTGATTACCTGGCTGTCCTGCGCATGCTGTGTGATAGCACTCAATATGATCTGCTCTGTGACCTTCCCCAGTACCGAGGTCAGACTGACAGGCCTGTAGTTCTCTGGATCTTCCCTCCAACCCTTCTTGTAAATGGGCGTAACATTTGCCAGTCTCCAGTCAAGCAGCACTTCCCCAGTCAGCCAGGACTGCCAGAAGATGAGGGAAAGGGGTTCAGAGAGGACCTCTGCCAGCTCCCTTAATACCCTTGGGTGGATCCCATCTGGCCCCATAGACTTGTGTATGTCTAGTTGGCCAAGCTCTAAGTTAGGAGCCAAGAGAAGGAACTAAACATAAGGCAGGGCAATCTATAGGCTCTTAGGGAATCTCTGCCAGTAAATACCAGTCAGTCAGGAATCTGGGCCTGAGGTGAGAGCTATTTCCTGAGCAACCTGGGAAATGATTCACCCACTGCTAAGGAAGAGCTCATTGAATCCGAAACTAAGTTTACTTAATTGACGAGGTCTGAGAGTTGAATTTAGGCACCAAGGATTTCATACAATTTTAACGTTATGTGCAGCATTACAGTGAACATTGCTCTGAAATACATCATAAGGAAAGTGAGCTGCAGTTCCATAGAATAAAATTCAGTTTAAAATTTAGCAGAACTGAACATTCCACTTCCATTTAGGCTGTATGTTTTTGTTTTAATCTATTAAATTTGAAATATATCCGAGGAGGAGATACAGAACATCATTTGTCTCATACTGTGGACTGGCAAGTGCTTTCTTCCATTTCTAACAGATGAATCATCAGAAACATGATATACGTTTATAGTTGCTAAAAAGATTGGGGAGGGAGGAAATGTAGTTTCAATTTGTTCTTGGGCAGAAGTTATTGCTCAGTTCCGAAGTGTCTGCATTGCAAAGGAAAGTCATAGTGGCCACCACAGCAAAAATCTATAGCAAAGGAAATGCAGTCTATATAGGATTTAGGTGTAAACAGAAGATTTTCTGAAGCTGATAATGTACAGATGTACACACACAAAGGGAGTAATGAAAAACAGACTTCTACTTCCTAACCCTTCAGCATAAAAGCTGAGCTGCTTTAATAGATTTTGCTCAGTTTATTCTTTTTCAGCCTAGTTTTAAATCAACAGTTCGTCGGCTTCAGGATAACCCAGTAAGTGTCTGGTATCCTGGATCCCCAGGGATGGTTTTATCTGTGAGGTTCTCCAGAAAAAAATGTTGGGATGGATACTCAAGCTAATAAAATCAGTTGAACTGGCTAAAATTGAAGTTCCTAAAGTTGGAACTGTTTCACTGGGAGGGTTTCCACAGAATATTTCAATGAATTTTAGATTACTCTCTTTAACTGTAATGTGAAATTGGCATCATGCCTTTACATCTATCTAGCAGCAGCATTTGAATAGGTGATGCCTTGTTTTCCAGCCATCATTCAGCCAAACACAGCTCGGACTAAACAGAAAATAGGAAGTTATTCGCTCATTTAATATGACTACTTAGATGATTACAGTTACGATATTGGCTAGGAATTGGCCAGACTGAAGACTAAATCTCAGTTTAGGATGTTGCTGAGAATGAGGATTTTAAAGGGAACTTACAGTAAACACACACCACAGATGATACCCAGTACTTTACACTCTCAAAAAAATATGGAAGACAAAAAGAAAAATGGAAAAGTTGAAAAAACTTGATTATGATATCAAAGAAATGTGACACTATCATAATTCGGTGTTTATTTCCATTTTGTAAGCTCAAGTGTAACAAATATTGCATTATAACTTGAGAAAGCCAGATAATCACTCTTGGGTCTGGATTCAACTTGAAAGATTGCTGACTGGCATTTTGTTTCTATTCACACTTTCATTCTTGTTGCTATTTGTTTGTTTTTTTAAAATTAAAAAACGTATTTTTTTTATTCCAAATATTTCCAGCCTGTATCTTCATTTTGTCAGCCCAGTAACACTAACTCCCCAGGTAAATGTTATATTATGGCAATTTTTTTTTTTTAAAACAGTAAAGAGAAAGAAATTTAAATCAAAAATTATAATTTTGGCATAAAAAAAATTGATACAAACTAGTGCAGTATAGACCCACATAAGTATGCGCTGGATTTTATATATGAATATTCATCAATATATTGATGGATCTATACCCCCAAAAATAGACAAAAATGTATCATCAAAGTAATACAGTTTTAAACAAGCTTTTGAAATTAATGTGTGAGTAAAATGTGTCCATTACGTTTGACTTAAAGCTTGGTCCATTTATAAAAAGTTTAGTGAGATTGCTTTCAATAACCAAGGAACTGGGTTTAATGATTAATAGAATCCCTTCCAGTCCTTAGGTTTGCTTCACTGATGGGAACCTAGAGTCAGAAGACCTCTTTAGGTTTACAGTCAGAGGTATGAACTCTGCAGGAGCTCGGTGTTGTTAGGTAACAAAAGCATAGGTCATGTCATCAAGTTAGGACAGTTTCAGTTCCACCTCTAGGCAGCTTGAAGCAGTTGAAAGCTCATTTTGGTTCCATTCACCTTTGCTGTGTCTTTCATGTGCCACTCTAAGGATTCAAAACACACAAAAAAAATCCCACTCCTCAAAACAAACATTTCAGCTTAAATTTTACTAGGAATGACATAATTTGAAAGATTCAAGGATATGTAGCCTCATATAAAATCCAGAGTTCACCTGCTGTACAAATACAAACACACACAGGGACATCTGCTCTTCTGCTATCTATCTATAGCAGATTTGGCTGATTATTCAGGTAGATATTTACCAGTAGAACTCCTGAACTCCTGCCAGGATCAATATTGTTACAGAGCTGAAGAATCAAAAAACCAAACCAAAACACACAAGAAAAACAAGCCTCACTTTCACCAGTCTACATCTATTTTGAGCCCAGAAATTAGTGTTCGATTAAACTAGCGTCAGATTAAACTAGTGTCGGATTAAACGAGTGTCTGAAAGGTGTTCAGCTGGAGTGGATGGATCAAAAAGTGAAAGCTCACTATTTCTCTTCATGGTGTGTTCAGTACCATCCGTATTAAAAGTCGTGCCTTATTTCTGATTTGAATTTTGCTGCCTTTTCTTGCTCTGTCCTTCCCAGCTGCAGCTAAGATCTTTAATACTTGGTATTTCCTGCTAATCACAAGTCACCTCAAAGTCTCCTTTTCAGTCAGTTAGAAAGATTTACTGTAAGTAAATTTACTCCATAAAGATTTTTCTCAACATGAACTCATTTTTTTTCCTTTCTTCCCTGAATTCTCTCCAAAGTTTTAACATACTTACTAAAACACAAGCAAAAGAACTCATAACTGCATTCTCAGCTTGGTTTCAGCAATTCTATGAACAGAAATAAAATCATCTCCTTATTTTATGCTATTACAGACCATTTTAGTCATTACAGAGGAAAACAGCACACAGCTTCAGAGGTGAAAAATGTGTTTACTTCCCAGAGCAAATGGGATGTGCAACTGTGTCTGCTCCTATCTGCCTACTATCAGAGGCCTGGCTGTAGGTAAAAGGCTTCCTTGTGGCAGACCTGAAATAAGATTAATGATTCTTTATCTTTGTTTTGTGTTGCCTGGCCCACTTATTTGCTTATGTAGAATATAGCCAGTTTTAGGGACTTTTTTATTCAAATGCTATAGCAATCATTTTCTTCAGGTAAAAAACAGTGGCTAACTCTCAACTTTGCTCATCTCAGCAAGCAGCAATCCATAATTACTGTTTTGAATCATTGTTGTCCCAATACAGCCTCAGTTCTGTAGAGAGGACCTTGATTCCTTGTTCCTGGTGCATCCATGGACATTTGACTGAATTCAAACCTCTTTTGTTTTCTGCTTCCCAAACATTGCAGATTGCTCCGTATGATCAGCTCATCTTTTTAATTTAGCATTCTGTTATTTCCAGTATTTGCCAACTCTTTTTTTGTGTCATCTGTTTATTGGCAGTGATTTGTCAGCAAGAATAAATGCATCCTTTAAAAAAAATAATTTCCATCCTTTATTTTTTATCCAAATCAATTTTTCTTATCATTATAATATTTGAGAATTTCCTGATGTCCTAAGCATATAATACATATAAGTATATATAATACTTTACTGGCTGTAAGTGTTATTTTTGCCCATATGGAATACAAGCCTGCCAGTATCATGGGCTGGTTCCATGGCAACATCATAATGGAATAAAAAAAAAAATTGAGAGTAAAGCCAATATTTTTTGTGTTAGCAAATAATCATTAGAAGCTTTAATGTTTTTTTACCACTAGTTGAATAACAGCACCAGCGTAAGTCTCTGAAAGCAAAGTGTCACAAATAATTTTTTTGTTCTTACAGAACAGATGCTGTGGAGGTATATATTGGATACTAGGAAAAATTTCTTTACTAAAAGAGTGGTGAAGCACTGGAAGAGGCTGCCCAGGGAAGTGGTGAAGTCTCCATGGCTGCAGGTGTCCAAAAGGTGTGTAGGCGTGGCACTTCAGACATGGTTTAGTAGGCACAGTGGTGTTACGCTGACATCTGGACTGGACAATGTTAGAGGTCTTCTCCAATCTCAATGATTCTATGCTTTCTGCACTCCTGTGCTTTCTCTTCTGTCTATATTTAGTTCCCATTCTTGGATTACTTACATAGTACCACTCAAAATGATTCCAGCCCCTGCTCCACTTTGGTTTGTTGCATACATAGCACTATAGCATTGCATCTACACAACACGCTGCACTGGCTATAGAGTCTCATCCATCATTGTGCTTTCTCTGTGAGTTTTGCTGATTGCTTGCTTACTTTTCATTGTTTCTCTGTCCTCTTTGAACATACTCCTTTGATTTGTGGACCTTTCAACATCTTTCATTAGACATCTTAGTGTGCCAATTTACTATTGATTCTAAAACACAGGTCCATGCATTAGCTGTATTATAAATTATGTAAATGAAAATATCCACTCACATTATCAGTTCCTGACTACTTAACATGGCTGTATTCATTGTCTTTAAAAAAAAAAAAAAAAGAAGTAATTAACTTGCTGAACGATCTGTGCTCATTCTAAACTATCCTCAAGTTATTTTTTGTTAGTTACATAGTTTTGAGAAATGAAATTTTATCATTTTTGTAGAAGATGGATTGCACTGACAAATCCTTAAACAATAAAAAAACATTTTTGGTATTAGTTAAATCATTTTATTTTTTCTCTCATAAATTCAGTATCTGACTCATCATGACTAAGATGACTGTACTGTTAAATATCATGTGGAAGACATTTCAAAAATCTATTCCGTATTAAACTACAACCATTTTTCAGTCTGGTTCAAGAAATGACATTGTATAAATCTAGTGTTTGAAAGTAAGCCATGCACCTTTTATGAAGGACTTTTATCCAAAATGCTAGAAATTTTAAAGGAAATAAATCACCTTAATTTCTAAAATTAATATGGGCAAGATTTATTCTTAAATCATGAATACTCCTTCCTAATTAAATTCAAATGTGTTTAATGCATCTCATGAATGCTAGGATAATAAGTAGTTCTTTTCTGGAACTTAACATCCTCGATCCCTGTCAATAATTATATTGGGTGACTAATAAAATATGATGCCAAGCATTTTTTAAATCTTTATCTTCCTCCTCTGTCTCATTAGCAAAATGAATAGGTTTGCTCCACAGGCACCAGCTATTCTGGAGAATTCAATGTTGTTCAAGGACATTGCAAATAAATTTCAGCAGGTAGTCCTTCATGCAATGGTCATATATCTCCTGACCAGAAGAACTTTACACAGTTATCCAATCAAAGACTACCCTCTAAGTAGAGCTCAAATGATCAGTATTTGATCCACAGAACACACAGCACTCATCCATTGTACCAGTGGCCTATCATAAAATGCCAACATCATGAGAATAGATTATTTTATAAAATAAGACGGTACTTATTTTCAGAAACTGCACCCAGATTTATCAGGTATTTTAACAAAAATCATGCCAGTAATGTGAAATTAGCTAATCTGTTCGTGATAGTTTAACTTCCTTTCTCAAGTAGATATCACATTACAGTAATTGCACCTCCAAGTAACAAAAATATGGCAGGATCCTCAACCTTTGGTATGATATAAAGTCCTCTGGCCGTAATAGAAAAGCAGAAGCCATCTCTAGCGACTTTAAGCATTTGGGTATATATAAGTATTTGAATGGAGGCCTCCAGAGATTTCATACTGCCTTGAAGATGGGAGGATAGAACAAGAAATAGGTTGTGATTCATCCAACTCTTGAAAGACTTCATCTTCCTAATTTTAGGTCCTGTAAACCATTCAAATTTTACCCACCCTGCCAGTGGTTGCAACTGACATGCTGAATGTCTCAGATGTGTCTATGTTACAAGGCACATATGTGATATTTCATAGAATCATAGAATTATCTGGGTTGGAAAAGACCTCCAAGATCATCAAGTCCAACCCTTAATCCAACACTGACATGATTACTAGATCATGGCACTAAGTGCCACATCCAGTTTTATTTTAAAAACCTCCAGGGATGGTGAATCCACCACCTCTCTGGGCAGGCCATTCCAATGCCTGATTACTCACTCTGTGAAGAACTTTTTTCTGATATCCAGCCTAAACCTTCCCTGGCAGAGTCTAATCTTGTGCCCTCTTGTTCTGTTGTTGATTGCCTGGGAGAAGAGACCAACCCCCACCTGTCTACAACCTCCTTTCAGATAGTTGCAGAGAGCGATGAGGTCACCCCTGAGCCTCCTCTTCTCCAGGCTAAACAACCCCAGCTCCCTCAGCCTCTCTTCATAGGACTTGTGCTCAAGTCCCTTCACCAGTTTTGTTGCTCTTCTCTGGACCCGCTCCAGCACCTCAATATCTTTCTTGAACTGAGGGGCCCAGAACTGAACACAATACTCAAGGTGTGGCCTCACCAATGCTGAGTACAGGGCAAGGATCACTTCCCTCGACCTACTGGCCACACTATTCCTGATACAGGCCAGGATGCCATTGGCCTTCTTGGCCACCTGGGCACACTGCTGGCTCATATTTAGCCTCCTGTCAATCAGTACCCCCAGGTCCCTTTCCACCTGACTGCTCTCCAGCCACTCTGTCCCCAGCCTGTAGTGCTGCAGGACCCAGCACTTGACCTTGTTGAACTTCGTCCCATTGGACTCAGCCCATCTCTCCAGCCTATCAAGGTCCCTCTGCAGAGCCCTCCTGCCTTCCAGCAGGTCAACACTCCCTCCCAACTTGGTGTCATCCACAAATTTACTTATGATGGACTCAATCCCCTCATCTAAATCATCAATGAAGATGTTAAACAGAACTGGACCCAACACTGATCCCTGAGGGACACCACTGGTGACCGGCCGCCAGCTGGACGCAGCCCCATTCACCAGCACTCTCTGGGCTCGGCCAGCCAGCCAGTTCTTAACCCAGTTGAGAGTTCACCTGTCCAAGCCGTGGGCTACCAGTTTATCCAGGAGTATGCCATGGGAGACAGTGTCAAAGGCTTTGCTCAAGTCCAGATAGACTACGTCCACAGGCTTCCCTTCATCCACCGGGCGGGTTACCTGATCATAAAAGGAAATCAGGTTGGTCAGACAGGACCTGCCCCTCATAAAGCGATGCTTTGAAAGTCACTATCACACTGCACCTGCTTGGGGGTTTTTTGTGCTTTACAGTGAGCCGTAGTCCTTGGCCTGGCCAAGAGGAAAGGTGAATCTATACGACATACACTAAGGTATGAAAGTGTCCTACAAACACTTCCAGTCCAAGGTTTGTCTAGCGAATACCGTCCATACACTTCTAATCAGTCATCCCCTTTCTTCCCTTCCACCTGTTCTGACTCACGTTGAGAGGCTGTTGCCAGGGACTGTGCCTTGAATGCCAGGGCACACTTAAAAAGACGACTAAAAAACCACAAGAGAAAATAGCTCATAAAGGTCAGCCCTTCTTCCTGAAGCCAACTCCAAACTAGGCAGACACTAGACACCAAAAGACATAGTTCTGTCTTCCTGTATTCCGTAGGATACCTGCAGTCTCTCAAAGTACATTCAGATTAAGTTCAAGCAGAGACTATACTTAGCCTGTTCCCTGTGGCAGGCTGTCAGGACCCTGAATGTCTCAGTAGGCCCCTGACCAGCTCCACTGGGAACATCTACCTGTGCCATATCCACCCACTGACGTTTGGGTAGGTGGCAGAAATTAGCCATATCCAACTGAAAAAAACCTCGCCCTTCCTGGTTTCCACTGAAGGTGCTGGGGAATGGGAATTACTTTGGGTATAGGAGTGTTGCAGAAGCCAGTAGGACTGCAATCTGCCTCTGTGGCTGGCCTTAGTATCCACCAGGATCTGGGGGTTAACCTGGAGCTGTGGGCAACCCTGTGGCAAAGTTCGTGTGTGTACATCTCTATAGGTACTGTGGTTCGAAATCAGGAACTGGGCAGTCTGCATTCTCATTGAAAAAAAAGTCCCATATCACAGTTTAAGAACGACAGTCATGCTGCTGTGGTGTCTTGGCATGTCCCTTTCCCCTGATTTCATAAAGTTGGAGATGCCACCAACTATGTTAAAAATGTTGTAGATTTAAAAATGTTGCAGATGCTCTCTCTGCCCTATCTTCTGCCTGGATTATCTGGTCAAAGAGCATTGATACCCAAAAGTCTCCTAACAGACGGGTATCTGAGACTGATTCCTAGACTGAAGGATTCATGGAGACACCTGAATCCAGAATAGGTCAACTGTAAAAGCAGACCCTGTAAATTCTCCCCCGTGATGCAAGTTTAGCACATGCCACCATGGACATGCAATGCCACCATCTTACTCTATCTCAAGTTTTCCTGTGCTCCAAACAGAGATGTGCAGGCAGGGTCCAAAGTTCTTCAGACAACGCCACTACTCCCTGGCCTGTTTACCATTACCTCAGTAAATCTCATCCATGGCCTGGATGGAGTCATTCCAAGCCCTCCCACTGTCAGCTGAATCCTACACATAGAAAAGGCATGAGTCTCCTGGTCTTTCAACAGAGGAGCAGCAGAGGGAAGGTCTGCCTACATTACTGGTTTTCAGGTTGCATCTTGAACCTGATGAACTGCATAAGATGTTTTCTTGGCCTGACCAGGTGTGCACTGCTCTCCTACATGCTGCTAATGGCTGTCATGAGAGAAGTGGGACAGCTCCCAGGCTTATCTTCATAAGGTTTAAAGTGTCAATGTTCATCTTTTCACCTCCATCAGTGTATGATAATCATCAATGACCCCATTTCTCATCAAAGATGTGGTCACGCATGGCTCAACCTGTAATAACTAAAGCCTGACACAGGAATGCATCTTCTCCCTGGCCCAAGCAGATAACCATACCTTTGGCCTTGCTATAGTTATTCTTCAGCTTTATTACCTCTAGCCAGTTCCCCCTGTTTTCCACATGTTCCAATTGATATGCCTGTTGCAGACAGGCTTACCCAAAAAGCATAGATCTCCATATGGCCCATCATGGAACAAGTTCAGAGCTGCTGCTCAGCTTAGCCCACCAGAGTATGCTGGCTCTATGTCATATATGGGAGGACAGAAATGTGCAGAGCTTTTAGAGAAGCAGAGACAAGGAGTTTCCACAGGGTAAAAGCGGGTACACCATCCATTCATTCTTTGAAGCATATGGCCCGCAAACTGGTTGCTGATAAACTTGCAGAATCCACTTTCTCTATTTTCAGTACAGATAAGGTGACAAAATGTCATCTGTTTGAGACAAATGGTCTTTTGTTTCTACATTGTGCCATTCTGTGAGTAATCACTTACTTAAACTGTAAGGAGAGTACAAAATTAACAAGGTTCCACAGGATACATTTAAATTGTTTTGCATCTTTTATGTTGATACCTCAAAACTTATTTGCTTTTACAGAAACAATAGTTTTTGTATTGTTGGTTAATTTGACAAAAGCTAAACATACATTAAAAGTCACTATAAGGCACAATGGGAAACCTGGATACAAAAACACCGCTTCATCTTGACAAGTAAAACCAACAACACATAGGAAATAATTCTGCAATTTGTAGTCACTGGCAAAGCATTGCATAGGATGTAGTTTTCTTTGAAGTACTGGTAACACCGCATATGAAAAAGTTTTACTATTGATGTAGTCACATTGGCAGTGAATGCTGTTTCTGTAGCCTGACAGGCACCTCCCATACCACACTCTGTCCTGTTATCATTGGGGGTATCCAAGTACCGTTACTCTGGGCATACACTGACCTGATATCATCACCTTTTAAATCCCAGCCTACAGCATGCTTTTATACAATTAGAGTTGCATGCTCCCAAAAATAGCATAATTAGAATATAATTTCAGTCCTATTTGTTGTCTCATTTTGTATTAACATCTGAATATCATCAACAAAGTAAGAAAAGAGCCCACCTCTCTCAGATGGGTCTTCTCCACACTTCAACTCTATCACCAAAGTGATATTTAGTTTTGAATGCATTCAGGCTGCCAGCAAATCTGTGAAGGAATTCATTACTGATCATTGCAGCTATCCTGAAAAACTCTACATGCTATGGCATATGTTTGGGGTTTCTGCTGTAGTGGTAGAGGTAGCACCTCAGACAGCAGTGAGCTCGTAACCTTTCCAAGCTCTCTTCACCCCACACACCACAGCAAATCACTAACAGCATTTCAGTGAGACAGAGTTTTTTAATGACTGAAACGCCACCTATACTCCTTCCCTTCCCATGTCTTACATCCCCGCCACTGACTCCCATGTTCACCACCATCACCACACAGCAGGATCTAATGGTATATCCTTCTACCCTTTGTATTTTCTGCTTATATCTTGAATCATGATACTTTTGAGTGAACATCAGCTTTCCTTGACAGGGTGAGAGAGTTGGGCTTGTTCAGCCTGGAGAAGAGAAGACTCCTGGGTGACTTCACAGCAGTCTTCCAGTACCTGAAGGGCGCTACAACAAAGCTGGGGAGGGACTTTTTACAAAGGATTGCAGTGATAGGACAAGGGGGAACAGCTTCAAACTGGAAGGGGGAAGATTTAGATTAGACATTAGGAAGAAATTCTTCATAGTAAGGGTGGTGAGGCACTGGCACAGGTTGCCTAGGGAAGTTGTGGATGTCCCTCCCTGGAAGTGTTCAAAGCCAAGTTGGATGGGGTCTTGAGCAGCCTGGTCTAGTGGGAGGTGTCCCTGCCCATGGCAGAGGGGTGGAACTGAATGGGCTTTAAGGTCCCTTCCAACCCAAACCATTCTATGACTCCTGTCAAGTAGTTCTAAAGGAAGCTGCAAATTGCTTCTCCGTGGCCTAAAGAACCTTACAGAATAACTCAATCAAAAACTATCTTGTCTGTTTTTTTGTTATAAAATTTATCACGTATTTTGGTGTTTATGAAGTAATCCTGCAGCAGACCCTGCAGCTCCAAGTTCCCCACACCAAATTGGTTTTTATATTACTGCAGGATGATAATCTCCATAGAGTCCCCCAAAAACCCAAGTGAGGATTTCATTTTAGCACTTTGTAAAAGTACCTGAGCAAGTTCCCCTAGGGCTGTAATGCTGATGCTGTCCAGCTTTGTTCTTGTTCCTGTCACCCCTTCAGCATTATCAATAGAGCAATATATGGCCACACAGACGTGGGAAAAATAACCTAGCCAAAATAAAAATGTAATCAAAATGAATTCCCTGAGCCCATTCATTCTGTGTTTACACAACAAAAGGAACGATATAACTGAACAGAAGGAGCTACTCCAGCCACCTCTGTTACTTGTGAGCTGTATTGTACACGCAAAGAAATCACAAACACATTCTTCTGTCTGGCCCATGCCATTTTTAGTACCAAGAGTAACAGAAAATGTGAGAAACTATATTGTCCTTTTGCTCTGCACACATGCAATCCTCATAAAGGATTCAGGAGTCAATAAATAACTGCAGACTGTAATTTTCAGAGAGTTTTTCTTCCCCCATGTTATGGAATAAGAAATTCTTGTACACAATGTCAGCATGTATTTATATATACATTTTTATGTGTATGTGCTTATTTTTATTTATAGTTAAAGTTCTCTAAATTATATTAAAATAAGCTGCTGTGGAAGACATCATTATCTAGCATCCTCTACAGAATTTCTTTACAAGAGCCAAAATATACTGATTTGTATGCTAGGTTAATTTCAATCAAGGTACTGGTATTCTTTTGACAAAATCAGTGTCTACTGACTTTACAGAGTACGGTGGTTTTTGCTTTTATAAAGAAAGAGCAGCTCATAATATTCTTTCACATGAATTTGTATGAATACCTATATGAAAGAAAGAAAAATATAGTTTAATTACTGTTGGAATGTCTCTTCAGTTTATAAGTTTATTATGTGGTTAATATCTTATTTACTTAAGAAGAGCATTGAAGCCTGTGCCCCAAATAAGCATTTTCTTTTAATCTGGAAGAACTATTTAAATATCTACCTAAATTAATTATAAAAACTTATAAGTTTAAGTAATATAAACTAAAAAAAAAACATGCCTATGTACAAATCTGAAATATACATAAACTAAAGCATTATCTTAGTTATTTTCCTCTGTTAGATGCATCACCGCATGCACAAAGCCATGCACCCCAGATCAATGTCTTCATTGAAGCTCCACACTAGGAAAAAAGGGAGTTTTTACTACATAGAAATATAATCAGAATCTCACAATGTGACCTACAGTTTTTACTGAAATAAATTAATGGATGGCATGCAGATGCCAAGATTAAACAGAGTAATAACAATACATTAGTAAGCACTTTTAATGTAATTAATGTAATTAATTTTTTGATGTATTACAATTTTTAGTGTGCATTTTTTAAGGAACTGGAGAGTAATACTGGGTCTCACACCCTTATTCAACCTAATTACTAAAGAATAAAAAGTGACCATATTTTTAAATTGTATTAGAGAATAATAGGGCATTGTCCATCACAGAAAACTGGCAAGATTTTTCTCATCTGATAATCACTCACAGTGATAACCTAATAAAAGGATAATCCTTGGTACTGTAAGAAGCTACGGTCAGTCCAGAATGTAAGCCAGCAGTGAAATGTGCTATATAAAGCATCTCAGATTGCAAGTGACCTTGAGTCTCTGTTTCCTTACTGCTGGAGGCTGGGACTGTTCCATGGCTACATTCCCAGCCTGCATCAAGGGACTGCTGGTAACATCAATCTTAAACAGAAGTCTTTAAAAAAATTTTTGATGTTGGCCTTGAACAGATCTAATAATTTCACTTAATCACCCCTGTTTCTACACAAAAAATGGAATCTAGGCTGACTTATAATTTTTCATTCCTGTGAAATGCAGCCACAGGCTTTCTGTCTGCCATCAAATATCTGGAATCACAATTAGATAAAGTATGTCAGATGCCCTGTGACACCCAATCATCTTTATTGTACAGAAGTTCACTTTCAGCTTAGAGCAGAATAAATTCCATCTGATTCAGAGGTCAGTACTTGGGAAGAAAAATGAGTAGTGTGCTCATTTGCATATTTGTATATGCAAATCGGATGCATCCAATTTGCATTATTTGTCTCCTAATGAGAATGACCTTTTCTGCTGATGGGAAAAAGCAATTGAAGCTGCACATATGAAAGTTATGGAAGGATAAGAAATTCCGAATCTCTAACAAAACAGGACAACTGCTTGCTTCTGTGAATTTAAAAAAAAAATAAATTGAGGTCACATTGAACCCTTGAATCCCAGTGCTCTTTCATCTTTAGGGACACCCAGTTTCAGATCTGAATTTTGCTGCTCGGACATATCTCTAACAACACTTCTTGCCTACCACCATCCTTTACAAAGAGCATCTAAACAGGTCTCCCACCATTAATGTGGCTCAGGTTAACACCATAACATCTTTAAAATTATTTTATTTAACAAAATTCAAAGCTTCAAAATTCAAAGATTAAATGACTTGCACAAAGCTACAAAGAGGATGTTACTTTGTCAACATTAGAACTCAATTGCATCTGGTCTTTGGTCCTGCGTTCAAACACAGTAGATCAAGTTTCTTTCAATACTGAAATTGAAATGGAAGAAACCACGATCAATTTACAAAGCAGCATTAGGATCATATAGCCTATGTTGTTCTACTTCAGTGAATGCCAAAGAAGGGAATGAATCCCGCATATAGGCAGCTCATCCACAGACAGGTAACATCATCATTGTTGCCATATATTAATATACATTTAATTACCCTCTCTACCAAAAAAAAAAATATAAAAATAGGGTCAAATTGCCTGTATTGGTCTCTTCCTTTCAAGCTTACCCTTTCATCTGTGGACCTCAAAACCAGACAGTAATATCACCCCATAAATAATAGGTCTTAGAACTGGAACCACTCACATGTAGGACTCAGGATTTATTAATGAGCTAGGAATTCAAACAAACATTGTGGCATGACCTACAAGCAAGGGCATAGTTATTTATTCTTATTGTTATTTTTTTGTCATTATGGTGTTGCAGGAGTCCCCCATCAGGGATCAGAGCCCCAGATTGTAAAGATTTATTTAAACCCTTAATGAAAATAAGGCACTTGCAGTTAAGAATTTACAACTGCAATTATAAGGTAGAGAATAAAACTGTCTCTTCAGTCAGTTTCTGTAGTCATAATATTCTCAATGATACTAAAATGTACCTCACTTCAAATGTGTGTTTTCCTGTGATTATGTACAAGAACGGGCTCAAGGAAGCTTAACACAGCAAGTCTGAAAGTGCATGCAGACAAATGTGGGTTGTCCTAAAAATAGACATCTTACCTTTGCCACGGGTAAGCAAGGATGAAATTTCCACTTAGAAAAAGAAAATTCAATGTGTACAGAACCATCCAGCTCCCCAAGCACACACATACATACCCAGTTGTAGGCAGGGGATTGCTCTCAACCTTAGTTTACTGTTAGTACACTAATTTTTTCAAAATTATTCAGGAGAGCAAACTAACCAAATGTCTTCATGATAAACAACGCAATTACACAAAAAGGGCTTTTGTAATTGTTCTTGTTTAAACCTGTGTTTCAAAACCTATTTCATATTGGGCACAAGTGCAAATGCTTACAGAGTGGGCAACAGAAGGACCAGCTGTAGTTGTTAGAGTAATGTATTATCCTTTAGAGCGGCATGGGAAAGAGCTGTCCTACCAGCAGGCTATCATGATGTAGTAGTTTTTGTAATGTGCTAATGGTGTAGTTTGATAATGGATCTGTACTGTTATTGGAAGGAGCAGTTCTCTTCCCTTTTGTATTGCTTACTATCTCTTTCTGTAGCTGAATCAGAAAATTAATCCATCCCAATTGAGGAGCGTATTAGTTTCATTCAGATTAAATCTTGGATTTGCTGAATGATGCCACCAGTCCTGGTGTTAAAAAGCAGAAGAATGAGGAAACGCATTACCTGGATAAGTGGATGGCACATAAAGGTTGTCTTAAAGTAGCTACAAAACTGCAGTCTTGACAGTGATTGCTTGAAAGAGATGTTAGCAGGTGTAGATTGGGATGGTTTCTAGTGTCAGAGATGTACCAGACACAAACTGTGAAAACATGAGGTTATTTGAGCTCACGTGCGTGTTGTTTTGTTGTACTGCTCTGTCCTTTTAGTCTCCTAACCAGGTATCTACAATGCAGGTGCCTGTGTCTAAGCCAGTTGTGCAAGGCTCCCTTTTAAATCATTAGACATCTAAACATCAGATTAATGGAATCTAAGTCATTCTTTGTCTTGTCCTGAATAAGAAGTCTAAGGTGGATTAGATTTTTCTCTAAAAGTGACTATTTCTCTCTATTTGGCTATAAACAGAGAGCAGGGTGCTTGGCTGTGCTGTAGAGGTCTATCTAAACTGAGGCTGAAGAATTCTGTCTTATTTGCTAGGATTAAATTGGTGTTGCTATTTCCAAATGCTTCAAGAGAATGGTCTTTAAATAAAGACACACACTCCACAGTTGCACTCCAGTTATGGTCAGGTAAGTAAAGTTCCTGAACAGGAACTGTATATTAAATTATTACTATATTACAAACAATAACATAATGCATCATAGGAACTGAGATTAATGTGCAGAATGTCAACCAACACATATAAACTGATATCATTGTAACAGTGCAAGTTACTAGATCCAAAGTTTTCTGTTGTCCTGGAAAGACCTTCAAATACGTCATTGTACTTGGCTCAGACACATTTCATATTTTGCATGTTTAACAAAGTCTCAGGAAATACATAGTAAAACTTTTGTTAATAACTAGGAGCATCAAACTGAACTAGAAAAAGCTGCTGGAAATCAACTGTCGCTGGAAATAATTACCTTATGCCATATATAAAAAAGACAGTGTTAGCAGTGGGATGAACAGTAACGTCGCACATTACTATTGATGCGATTGCTCCTTTGTGAGTAGCATGATACTTATTCTTGCCAGTGTTTTTCTTTTTTATAGATAAATAAACATTTAAAAAGTGATTTTAACAGAGTAACAGTAAGTGCTAATTTTGGAGGATTTGTTTGTTGAATTGAAGCATTTGTAGGTATTCATTCTGGAGTGTCACTTTTTCTTTTAAGTATTCTTTTTCTAAATTTGTCTTGTCAGAATTAAAGAAATAGCTGATAAAAATAAAGACTGATCTCCAGAGAATAGAATTACAATAGGTGTGTTAAAGCTAAGCTATTAATAACAAAGGAGGAATAACAAAAGAGAAAAAAGGGACATGTCCAAAGCTAAATATTTACTTGTTTTCAATAAAAACTGCCTTATCAGTGACAATATAATACAAGTGTTCCTAGGATAAGTTCAGCATTCAGCACAGAGTTAAGTCTTCAGGAGACTTAAATTTCTTGGCACAGAAACATTGATTATATAAATTTCATATAGGAAATGCGAAGTGCCATAATATGGGACTTTGATCAATGATGCTATCCTGATTTATAATTGGTATTTTTTTAACTGTGACGTGCACAAAACTCTAATTTAAAAGCTCATTTTAGTTGCAACCCACCTCTTCCTTTTAATAACAAGAAAGTAATCTGCTTACATTTTTTTCAGTAATTTTTGTGTCACATATTAGGTAATCACCTTATAGTTTAAAACTAAAAATGCTAATTGACAGGGGAAATGGGTTTCTGCTTTCACCCAGCATATCTGTCTTTTTTATGCTTGTCTTTCGGATCATTTATCTAAATAATAACCTTTAGTACCTGCTCTTTCCTTACAATGAACTAAAACCCATTAACAATTAAAGCCAGTGAATACAGGTCTTCTCCCTACTCTGGTTTTGCCAGCTGAGGTTACTACTTCCAGCTGCTTCTTTATTTCGGGGGGAGGGAGCTACAGACAGCTCCTTACAGAGCTAATTCCTAATTTGTCTCAGTCAGAACAGCCTAAATTAGCTTAAACTAAAACTAGATCTCTTTCAATGAGTATCACCAGTCAGCACTGACTGAGTGAACGTTGATCTCAGCTACTAAAAGTGATTACATAGAAAACTCAGCAAACAGCTTTCAGTCTTCAAATCTGTTGGGGCAGTCCCAGAAAAGAGGCAGCAATCAGCCCCCTGAAGGGAAGGTGCTGTGGGTGATAACTTCTTCAGCAGGCAAATCTGGAGATACAGGAGGATGTATTTGCATGGCCTTAGTCTCAGAATGAGGGAAGATAACATATTTTGTACAAAAGCAGCATGGAGAACATAAAGGTAAGGCACAAAGACTAGAAATTGTGGGAGTAAGAGCGAGGACAGAGATTTTTATAGAGTATTTGTGTAGTTCAGTTTTCATGATGCATGACTTAACATTGTGTAAGAACCGAGCTTTTGGAAATTGCTTAGCCCGTACCCTCTGGGAAAAAAAATAAGCAATAAGATTCTGAGCAACAGGCATGTATCTCTGAAACAATAAAAAAGCCACTTTCCTCATCTATCAATACAGGTAGGCAAAGGTCAATTGTACAAGGTTTAACAAGGCTCAGTGTTGGGTCCAGCACTTTGGTCACAATAACCCCATGTAACGCTACAGGCTTGGGGAAGAGTGCCTGGAAATCTGCTTGGTGGAAAAGGACCTGGGGGTGTTGGTGGACAGCCAGCTAAACATGAGCCAGCAGTGTGTCCAGGTAGCCAAGAAGGCAAAGAGTATCCTGGCTTGTATCAGAAATGGTGTGGCCAGCAGGATTAGGGAAGTGATCATCCCCCCATCTTCAGTGCTGGAGAGGACGCACATCAAATACTGTGTTCAGTTTTGGGGCCCAAGAAGGACATTGAGGTGCAGGAGGGCAATGAAGCTGGTGAAGGGTCTGGAGCACAAGTCATATGAGGAGCAGCTGGGGGAACTGGGGTTGTTTAGCCTGTGGAAGGGAAGGCTGAAGGGAGACCTTATCACTCTCTACAACTACCTGAAAAGGAGGTTGTAGTGAGGTGGATATTGGTCTCTTCACCCAAGTGACAAGAGGAAATGGCCTTCAGTTGCACCAGGAGAGGTTTAGGTTGGATATTAGGAAATATTTCTTTACTGAAAGAATGGCGAGGCACTGGAGAATGAAACTGTGGAGTCTCCATCCCTGGAAGTGTTTAAAAAGCGTATAGGTGCAGCACTTTGGGACATGGTTCAATAGGCACAGTGGTGTTGGGCTGATGGTTGGACTTGATGACCTTAGAGGTCTTTTCCAACCTTAATGATTCTATGATAATACCTTCTGAAATAGATGGAACTGAAGCACATTTTGAATAACCAAAACCTTTGTACTGCCTTGAGTACTTTCCAGATGAAAAGTGTCCTTCCACTGACAGTCTCTCCCAGCAGCCCTTCCCTTTCATACAAGACTAAATTTCAGTTCTACTGATCCCAGTGGTGACAATATGATATGGGGAGAAACAGTACCTCAAGTGCTATGCTAGAGGCTCACAGCAGAATCTTCAAGTAACTTGTGCTGTTCTGAGGCTCTCATTGTTTAGAACAAATTCATTCTCGCACGAAGCTTTCAGTCTGCAGTCAAAAAAGGATTTAGATGTAAAGCGATATTCTTACATGAATCAGGCTGTTTTCTCCATTGATAAGAACAAAGAATGACCCTTGAGCTCAGTCTAAGAACCACTCCAGTGCTACTTTGATATTTCCTGTGGTGATAAATAGCACGATAGTCTCAATAGCTGTAAATTACAAAAGAGTCAGAATCTATGTGTGTTATGTAGTCACTAAATCACATTTTCATGGCATGTGGGAGGTGACCAGGAGACAATGGCAGACAGACAGCTAAAAGAATTGTATTCCATTTATTCCGTTGAAAGGGAAAGAAAAACAATCCATGAATATAATTTAACAGGAAAGGAAATCTGTTAACAAAGATTATCTCAGCAGGAAGCAAACACTTACTGAAGCAACAATTCTATATGAACTTTCATTTCCAGTGAATCATGCCATTATGTTCAATTTCATTCTAAATGCAAAACCTGCTCTTGCAGCTTGATTTCTGCTGCGGGATCACTGTCAAAACAAAGACGAATTACAAAATGTTCTCTCAATTCAGAATTCCTAATTGGGAAGTGATGCTCATGTGATGCAGAGATCTAAACATGAAATTTTTTAAATGGAAACTGGATTTCTCCCCTTTTCTGGAATTTAGACAATACAGAAAAGCTGGAAGAGTAGTTGACAGAAGTTTCTAATTATTCACATTTTAGGTTTTAAGAAGACTGCAATTACCAGGAAGCCAAACTGGTAGATGTAAAATAATAAACCATAATATTCTAGCATAGTAGCTGAATTATTTGTTGTAATGTATTTATTTAGATATGGCATCACAAGATTTGAATGTTTAATTGGTCTATTAAGCAGACAGATATTTCTTTCAATATTACATTTTCTCTATATAATCTGAAATATGGATTTAATGCTTAGAAAGTGTTTTTACTTCACAAGCAGGTGGTAATAACTCTATCTGTACGTTTTTTGAAAAAGTAGCATGTTCATTTTCACCCAAATTTGAGATCATGGATTTCAGCAAAATACATGCTTCCCATATTTTGCTTTGTGAGATGAAGTACAGAAGAAGGCAAATATTGCCATTTTCTCTCTTTGAAGATACGTGACATTTCCTATTATTGGAAAGCTCTGTTGCCCTGAATGACAAATTACATGATGAGACAGAAGGAAGATGGAAATCTTGGAGTTTTAAAAGCATCTAATATTTTCTGAAATTATATTCAGCTGTATTTTTCTAGCATTCTGGCATCCTGCTGGATTACTGTTATCAATAAATCTGTAAATAGGATGCAAAATGCATGTGAGCTGTCTGTGCATGAATAAAAAGCAGTCCAGTAATAAATTATGGCATAATATATAGTTTAAAATGCAGCAAAAGGAATGCTTTGACAAATCAATGCAATGTATTTTGTCACTGAGGGTGAAAGATTCATTATGCATCAGCCTTGAGAAAGCTGGATTTCTGAAGCTTGGGTCATCTAGGACATATGATGTAATGAGAGAATATGGAAACATGCATAGAAAGACAAAAATAATCTGAAAAATAAAGCCATATTAAATTTTCAGGTAATATAAGCCCTGTGCAGTACTTCACTGTTCAAGAGAGGTCAGGAGTACAACACCAAACAAAATGAAGCCTGACTTCCTATGGATTTGTTCCCCACGGGAAATTAAAGACCAGTCCTTTTCTTGAAACCAGGTCGTGTGCTCTGGCTTTCATTGGTGTTTTCTGAGGTCAAAGCTCACCTTGTAGCACTTTGCTCAGCTGAGAAATTCTTTCCTCTATCCAACCCCCTATTTTGGTGAAATCTGAGGAAATTCAGTGTTTCGGTGAGCTCCAGATGTCTGCCAGACATGACTGAAACTGGCACTAAATTTTAAAGCTGATAGGAGGAGAGGACGCAGCTACAGACACAGGGCCAGACACACAAACCCAGCAGGCTGCATAAGCCTAGAGTACAGCAAAGAGGCTAAAAATAAGACCAACAAATTGGTTTTCCTGCTGACAGCAGCTAGTTGCGTGGGACAGTTAATTCTCTCTGATCTCATCAACGACAGACAAGTTGTCACCTGCTGTGTGTGCTGAGCCAGGCGGAGAGGGGAGGATCCCATCCCTGTGGCAGGGCCACTGGTCCCGCTTGCTGCTGTGGAAGGAAACTCCACAAGAGAAGTCAAGACCGGACAAAGGCTGTGGACATGGACATTGTCTCTGGCATGCTAGTGAGATGTCAGCGAGAGCCTCATCCCCAGTGGCCATGAGGGCCTTGCAGCTGCAGACAGGGCTAGGAGAGACAAATTGTTCCAGTCATAGAAACAGAGAATAGAGTCATAGAAGAGAATCTATGGGCCTCTCACTACAAGAAGGACATTGAGGCACTGGAGTGTTTTCAGAGAAGGTCAACAAAGCTGGTGAAAGGGCTGGAAAACAAACCTTATGAGAGGTGCCTGAGGGAACTGGGTTGTTTAGCCTACAGAAAAGGAGGCTGAGGGGAGACCTTATCGCTCTCTGCAGCTACCTGAAAGGAGGTTGTAGCAAGGTGGGTACTGGTCCTTTTTCCCAAGTAACAAGTGATAGGACAAGAGGAAATGACCTCAAGTTGTGCCAGGGGATGTTCGGATTAGACATCGGGAAATTTTTCTTCACTGAAAGGGTTATCAGGCACTGGAAGAGGCTGCCCAGGGAGGTGGTTGAGTCGCCATCCCTGGAGGTATTTAAAGAAGGGTAGATGAAGTGATCAGAGATCTGGTTTAGTAGTGGACAGGTACGGTTGGACTTGATCTCAATGGTCTTTTTCAACCAGACTAGTCTATGATTCTCAGTTCTAGAATCACTGACTACAATCATAGAATAGTTTGGGTTGGAAGGGACCTTATCCATTTCCAACCCACCTCTCATAGGCAGAAACACCTCCCACTGGATCAGGTTGCTCAAAGCCGCACCCAACCTGGCCTTGATCACCTAAAGGAATGGGGGATCCATGTCTTCTCTGGGCAACCTGTGCCAGTGCCTCAGCACCCTCACAGGAAAACAGTTCTTCCTAATATTTAATCTAAATCTCCTCTCTTTCAGTTTAAAAACGTTCCCCCTCATCCTATTCCTGCACTCCCTGATGAAGACCCCCTCCTCATCTTTCCTGTAGGCCCCCTTTAAGTACTGGTATAATCCATTGTATATCATCATGTATATATAATTTGACTTTTTTATAGGATAAGTGTATGACAGATATTGCCCTATAGCTATGGCAAAGACTCCATAAGCACACTGAATGATAGAAGAAGTAGTTACTATTACAAAAAGTAGAATATTTTGATTTAAGCTAAAGTAAAATTGTTTCATCTAAGTACCTGTATCCTTTGAAAGTTAGGCAGAATGTCCCTCTGACAGCATGTTTTCTTTATAGCATGGTTGGCTGTCTTTTCTTTTCGAATAGTGTTTTCCAGACACAGTTCTGAGAGAAATGATAACCTCTTAAGTATGACGTGTGCTGAACAGATGTGTTGTCTTCTATAATCACCTCTGTTTGCAGTCTTTCCCAATCTAAAAATGCAAGGTCAGACTGGCTCCATAGTTCAAATTATCAAGAGATTTGGCTGCTGTGAAGTTCATAATAATGATTTCTGGTAAAATTTATACATATGCAGGTAAGTGATAAATATATTCTGTAACCAGCTCTTGTCTCATTACAAATAATGACCCGAGTTGGAAGGGACCCAACAAGGACGATCAAGTCCATCTCCTGTCCTTGCATTGGACAACCCCAACACTCATACCATGTGTCTGAAAGCATTGTCCAAATGTTTCTTGAATATGGTCAGGCTTGGCACCGTGACTGCTTCCCTGGGCAGCTGTTCCAATGCTTCACCACCCTCTGAGTGAAGGACGCTTTTCCTAATATCCAGTCCACCACCCTCTGAGTGAATTGATGGAAAACATTGCCTCATACGCCCAGTACTGAATTAAAGGATGCTTGGCTTTCTAAAACTCCAAAACGAGTCTTAGAAAGTTTATTTGCTGGCATTTTCAGTAACACGAAGACTGGACACAGTAAAAAAACCGTCCCTTCTGTAACGAGAGGGACAAGCCTTGCGTTTATAAAAACGAGGGGAACCCAGGCATCGAGCGGGATTGGCTCGGGTTTGGAGCCCGGTCCCGCCCGACAGGGGGCGCCGCTGCGCAAATGGCGGACGCGCGCCGGAAGGGGCAACCGGGCCCGCCTCAAGATGGCGGCGCCCAAGAGCGGCGTGGCTGGCGGGAGGATGAAGCGGGCGGCAGCCGCCCGCACTCGCCGCGGCGGGAAGCTGGCCAGGCTGCGGAATTCGGTGCAGGAGTTCGTGCAGGCAGCTGGCGACCGGCCGGTTCTGCCCCTGCTGAGAGACTCGGAGAGGCAGAACCGCAGGAGCCGCCGGGAGGCGAGGAAGGAGAAGCGCAGGCTTAAGCGGAGCCGCCGCCGCCGCCTGCAACGCGGGGAGCTGGTGGAGGGCGCCGCCGCCCTGGCCACGACGGCTCCTGCCAAGGCGGCCCCTGCTAAGGCAGTTCCTTCCGCGCCGGCTCCTTCCAAGGCGGCTCCCATCAAGGCGGCTCCTGCCAAGCTGACCTCGGCCAAGGCGGCTCCTGCCACGACTTTTTCCTCCTCTGCGGTCGGAAAGCAGCGGTTGGGGCCGGCACCGACACCCGGCAATGTTCCCCCCGCCGCCACCGCCCGGTCGCGGAAGCGAGCCCTGCTGGAAGCGAACGAAGAAGAGGAGAAGGAGATCCGGCGGCTGGAGCGGCGGCTGGGGCTGAGCAAGCGCCGCAGGAAGCAGGAAGGGAGCGCGGCGGCGGCGGCGGAGAAGCTGCCGCAGAGCTTTCTGCGGGACGGGCTGGGCTACGTGCTGGGCGCCCTGGGCAGCCGCGCCGGGCTGAGCCGGCTCTGCGACAGCAGCGACGAGGAGGAGGCACCGGCCCCGCCGCAGCAGGGACCGGCCCCGCGGGAGTGGGAAGAGGAAGAGGAGGAAGAAGAAGCCACCTCAGTCCTCTCCGAGGAGGATGATGTGGAGGGACATCGGGAGAGCGAGGACGGCGGTGAGACTGAGGCCAGCGAGCCCGAGAGGGATGAGGAGGAGGAAGATGACGAGGAAGAAGGGTGTTTGTCTCAGGTAACGCAAACCTGCTCCTCAGCGTGCCTGCCATAGCCCGGCGGCATCGCCTCTGTGAAGCCGAGGATGTAGAGTGGTGTCGTGGGTGGGTGACAGCAACAGAGTGGTGTCACCATGTGGGTAGCAGCAGCAGGTGCTCCCCTCGGAGGCCCGGGGATGGCAGAGTGGTGTTACAGGTGGGTGACAGCGTGGGGACTGCAGGGTGGTGTCACGGGTGGATGACAGAGCAGTGCTGCTCTCAGAGGCCTGGGGACAGGTGTCAGACAGGAGGGCAGTGTCCCCAGGTCAGGATGCTGCAGGCAGTCCCCAGAGCACAACGCCTCTGGGCTTGCCTGTGTGGGATAAGCAAACAGGAGGGACAGAACAGTGACACTATCCCAGCTTTAGAGTTTAAGAACATGACTGAGCACTTCTGCTTAGGGCAAGAGAGCTTATGTTAAAATTAATATCTGTTGCAAACTGAAGTGTTACTTCTTTAAGGAAAGGAGAGAGTCCAGTGGAGGGCCATGGAGATGATCAGGGGACTGTAGCCTCTCTTCTGCAAGGAAAGGCTGAGACCTGGGTCTGTTTAGCCTGGAGAAGAGAAGACTGAGAGCAGATCTTATCAATGCTTGTAAATATCTAAGGGGCAGCTGTCGAGAAGATGGGGCCAAACTCTTCTGAATGGTGCCCAGCAACAGGACAAGGGACAACAGGGACAAACTGGAACTCAGGAAGTTGCACCTCAACATGAGATAAAACTCTCTTTACTGTGAGGGTGCCAGAGCATTGAATGGGCTTCATAGAGAGACTGTGGAGTTTCCTTCTCTGGAGATATTCAAAACCCACCTGGATGTGTTCCTGTGAAATCTGCTCTAGGAAGCCTGTTTTAGCAGGGGTGTTGGATTGGATGATCTCCAGAGGTCCCTTCTAACTCCAGCTGTTCTGTGATTCTTCTGGATGATTCCAGAGGTTCCACCTACATTAGGTGTTGTAGGGGAGGTGAAGGAGAGGAGGCCAAATGGGTCATTTAGTCCACATGTCACTAGCTTAAGCTTTTAGTATGCCTGCAGCTGATGAAACCAAGACTTGAGATGTCAGTGTTTAATAACAATCACTTAAAGTAAATTTCATGTAAAGAGAAAAGGGTGTTTTGCTGTTGTCAAGTTGGTTACAAGCAGTAACATGTTGCATGCTGCTTTTCTGTATGAAGTTGTTCTTTTGGCATTAGTTATTAGATGGTAATATAACCCATCTAAAAGTTTGGTGTATTAGTCTGAAATAGAAATGTGTATTTGTGTTCAAATATTTAAGACAGAAGGCTCATTTAGTATCTTATTTTATTGTTTTCCTGCTAAGAATCATAATCAAAACACTGCAAAGTATGTTCCCCCTCAAGTAAGGAAAACGCAGGAGATACTAGATGACAAGAAAAGAGAAGAATTGGGAAGACTGAAGAAAATGGTGAATGGTCTCATTAATAGGTAATGTAATAACAAAAGTCATTAATCTTTCTGGTTTGATGTGACAGTGCTCATCATTCAAAGAAAAGTGGCAAGGATGTGACTTTTCTCTTCACAAACTGATTTTAAGTTGGCAATCATGTCTGCTATCCTTAATAATAATTATCTTTGTTGATATAAATTCTTCAAAGTTAGTCGTTATAGGAGCTGAGAAATCTAGAAAATAAATTTTAGATTGGGCTGAATTCCACACAGCTGTTGCCTGCAAGTGCTAGGTATAATTCACTAAATGGCAGTTGGAGTATGCCTATGAAAAAACTTAATAGTGTGAGTTATAATACCCCCCAAAAAGCATGATTTTCTTTTTTTAATTAAATAAAATCAAAATTCTCCAATGCTGCAACTGAGGAGGAGCAGCACTTCATAGTTTAAAGTACTGACGAACAGAAAAAATAGTTAATGCTGTCATGCATATTAATTTTAGAGTATTTTTGAAAGAAGCAAACTATTGGCATTTTATTTTATCTGTAAAATGCAGGCTACAGTATGAAGTTTGTTCAGTCGTTTGGAATTTGATATGCTTTATACATTAGGAAAGTATGAAGTGTTTTCATATTTAATTTCTCCAAAGTCTGCCATGTGCTATAGTCACAACTGCTAAGAACAAAGTCTATTTTATTTAATAAGACTGTTCAGTGTGACACTATGCTGCTAATCTGTTTTTACATGTTAATATTTAAAAAAAAAACCTATAGATTTGAAAATACATTGTATTTTTTTTTTAGTTTAATGAACATAGCAAAATACAAAAGGTGCCTTGCAACATCTTTTCAGTCTCTCTTCTTAAGCCAGGCTGGTTTCTCTAAAAAGATGGAGTTGCTCATTGGGTAAATTGAAAATTGTGGAACTGCGTAAAGAGAAGAAAAAGTGAACATTGGACTTCTATTTCTACTTAGGTTGAGTGAACCAAATTTGTCCTCCATTAGTGGACAGATGGAAGAGCTCTACATGGCCAACAGCAGAAAGGACATGAATGAAACTCTGACAGATATCCTCATGAATGCTTGTGTTACTCCAGTTGCCATGCCCACAAGGTTGCTGATGGAGCATGTCCTTTTGGTCAGCGTTCTTCATCATAATGTAGGAATTGAGGTAATTCTTCTGGCTGAGACTAATTCCTGTAATAATGCATTTTGTAGAGTATTTTCCTTGATAATTTGTTAGAATTACCTTTTAATTTTTGCTATATGTCACTGAAAATAATCTCTAGTTGAATTTTATCAGTATTTGTAGCTTATTAGCTAGAAAATCCTTTTACATGAATGGAAAAAGTCCTTTTTTAAGCCAAATCATGCAAATCATTAATGGAATTACCTAAGAGTATCTGTGTCCCCAGAGTATTAAAAAACTTTAAACTGGTGAATGATTGAGATAAATATCTCTTGCTTACTGTTAAGAAGTTGAAACTACTGATGTCAATGGGAAGATTTTAGCTGATTTCAGTTAAATGTGTCTCAGGAAATGGAGGCATTCCAGCACCATCTTCCCATCAAGTTTTCTTTCTGTGTCTCAATGCAAAAGATGTATTGATGCAAGTCCTTCAGCTTATCATGTAGTGACCTGAATGCTGTCTCTGAAAACACATTAGATATCAGAGGGATGCAATTACAGTAGCTTTCTCCATATAGCCTTGCTATTTAACTTTTTGCTGTTCCTCTTTGCTGCTTGAAAGGTAGTTCTGACTGCAAATACATCATAATATTAAAGTGCTGTTTGAAGAGGAGAAAAACAATATTTTTAGAAGTTTAAACTTTGCAAAATATTGCATAATAGGTTTTAGATCTAGATAATAGGTATTAGAAATAGCTATCTGGTGATAGCCAGGCTGTCTTCTGTGCTCCTGACTTGGTTACACTGCATCTTTGAATCTAACTTGTATTTAAGTATATTGTAAAGGCCCATTATTTTTTTTCTGTAAATTAAACGCAGAATTTGCATCACACAAATGTGATAGCACAGCTGCATTTCAGATTAGTTTTAGCAGTGCAGGAGTTGAGATTCCAGTTGCTGTGTTTATACATATGTGCAATATGATCATTGGACAGTTAAAACCTAAGCTGGTCAAGGCATCTAATTCAAGTCAGTACTGCTGCTGGAACTTTAGTTTTCATAAGAACAATCAGCAAATATGAGCCAACAGTGTGCCCTGGCAGCCAGGAGGGTCAGCTATGTCCTGGGGTACATCAAGCACAGCACTGCCAGCCGGTTGAGGGAGGGGATTGTCCCGCTCTGCTCTGCACTAATGCGGCCCCACCTTGAGTATTGAGCGCAGTTTTTGGCTGCACGATGTAAAAAGGACCTAAAACTACTGGAGAGTGTCTGGAGGAGGCCATAAAGATAGTGAAGGGTCTAGAGGAGAAATCACATGAGGAGAGGCTGAAGTCACTTGGTCTGTTCAGCCTGGAGAAGAGGAGACTGAGGGGGGACCTTACAGCTGTCTACTGTTTCCTCACAAGGGAAGGAAGAGGAGCAGGTGCTGATCTCTTCTCTCTGGTGACCAATGATGGGACCGAAGGAATGGCAAGGAGATGTGCCAGGGGAGGTTTAGGTTAGATATTAGGAAAAGATTCTTCGCCCAGAAGGTGTTGGAGCAGTGGAACAGCTCCCCAGGGAAGCAGTCACAGCACCAAGCCTGACAATATTCAAGAAGCATTTGAACAATGTCCTCATACACGCGGTGTGAATATTGGGATAGTCCTGTACAGGGACAGGAGTTGGAGAAAGTGATCCTTGTGGGTCCCTTCCAACTCAGGTCATTCTATGATTCTATATTTTGGTATCCTTTCTAATTCCAGTCTTTAGCATGAGTTCTCTCTTCCCAAATATAGATACTCCAAAGTTTCTTTTTCCTACTATACTGCTGGCAAATGGCTCTGCACTTCAAAATCAGCCTAGGCTTATGCTCAGCAACTGTGAAAGCTTGGTATGTTGGGGGTTGTTTTACAATATTACTTTTTACCTTCCTGTTAAGTATTTTGTTCTGGAATGCTGAACTCAGTGATGCATTTGGTTCTTGACATGCAGCTTTTACTGAATGAATGACTAGTAGTAACAGCGTGCTGGCCAGTGTAAACTCATAACATTTACTTTTCTTACATAGACTTAAAAAGGCAACTAGATGGCATATATGAGGTGTAAATAACATGATGCTTCAAGAAAGCGTACATCACTTAGATATTTTTATTTGTAAATGTAGAACATCCATATTTGTTGAGAGGAACAACAATATTTCTTTAAAATTAATAGTGGCAGGGACCCAAAAATGAATGTTTTACAGATGTCTGTAAAATCTACTTACAGTTAACTGCTGGGATTTTTTTTTCCCCTCCTTAATGGAACTTTTGCCAGGTTGGTGCTCACTTTTTGGAAGCTGTGGTGAAGAAATTTGATGAAGTCTGCAAAAGTGATGCTGAAGGGAAAGAATGTGAAAATCTGCTTGCCTTGATTGCTCATCTGTATAACTTCCACGTGGTTCATTGCCTGCTGATCTTTGATATTCTGAAAAAACTTGTTAGCATTTTTACTGAAAAAGAGATTGAGTTGATTTTATTTCTTCTGAAAAACGTGGGCTTTTCCTTAAGAAAAGATGATGCATTGGCTTTGAAGGAACTGATCACTGAAGCCCAGAGGAAAGCAAACACAGCAGAGAAGACGCTTCAAGATCAAACTAGGGTACGTGTGTGTTTTAAAGGTTTTCTGTTCTGAATAGACTTTAATAAGCACTTGGATACCTGTGTTAACTTACCAAAAAGCTTTCTGCTACACTCTATTTAGATTTTGTTACCATTAGTGTTCAGCTGTTGCATTCGGTTATTGGCATTCTTGCTGTCTGTTTTCCTCCATTAGTTCAATTAGGACACAGACACCAAAATGCTTGTAATGGTTGAGAGTAGGAATGTTCTGTGTCTTATGCCATGGGCAGTGCTTCTGTTTCATGATACTTTGTACACTTCACAAAACGGTCACTGAGGCATGGAGTTTAGGAGATTAAGCTTTGAATTCAAGCTTGAATGCAAATTAATGTAATAAGAGTTAAAGTAAACGTCCTTCTCTACGTTCGTATTCATATAATTAAATTTTGATGTATGTTGCCAGCTGAGTTGCTTATTCTCACAGAATGGTGATTTCATAGTACACTCTCTTCTTTAACAAAGGAACTCACAGCACATAATCCATAGAAATATTTCTTTTCCCCATAGGTTCGTTTTATGCTGGAGACTATGCTGGCACTAAAGAATAATGATATGCGTAAGATTCCTGGCTATGATCCTGAACCAGTTGAAAAACTCCGCAAATTGCAAAGAACACTGGTGAGAACTTTCTTAACATATGTAGAACAGCTGTTCTTAAACCAGAATTATTTGTATTGTACATTGGCTTGATGGGCTGTATTATTCTTTTAATTCATTTAACATCCTGAAACTCTTGTGGACAAAAATCACTTCTTAGATCATTTAGTTTTATTTCCTGAGTCCAGGTTTAGTCAGCAGTGAACCAGACTTCTGCGGAACAGTTTGAGAAAGGACATGGTACTTAGCCAAGGACTTCACCTCAGAGTCCTATACTCAAAAAAGGAATTCTGGGATGTTTTAATGATTGTGCAGAAAGAAGTAAGTCGTCATGACAGGGTTTTTTTGTAGAGTTTGGATGCAGACAGCCGCTCCTAACTTCACCGGAATTATTCTGGAAGTCCTAACACTTCTGAAAACCTGAATGATTTTTCTTTCTTGATTTTTTTTTTTTTGGTGGAGAGAGGGTGGTTTGTCTACAACAACCCAGTATAAAATGCCTGAAAGTAATCATCTCTTGGGATTGAAAACTAATTCGTTACCACAAGATTTGAATCTGGTTTAGAGTCCCTTTATTTCCAATCTGAAAGTCACACTGCGTGTCTACAATACCTGGAGCATCTTGTTTTTTCAGTAAAATTTTTAAGTACAGGTTATGCACATCAGTGGTAACAGGCTGGGCAAAAATAAGTTAGGTAACCTAATTCTGTAGTATTTCCTCTCTTAAATTTTTTCAGTCCTCTCAGTGCACTTCTAGCCTCCTTTGTTGAATATTCTTATTTTGTTCCAAGAGTTTAAACTGTGTATTGTTTGAATTTTTCAAAACTTAAGGCAGTTTGTCACGTGATTTTATTTCATCACAAGTGCTCAAAAGGGAAATCATGACCAGATTGTAGGATGCTGCTGCTATTTTAGTTTTCAGTGTCAGCATCAAGTCTGAATTCTAGTCAAGTTTTATGATTGGAAGGTGGCTGCTTTGTAGTTGATTATGTCTTTTTTAAAATAATAAAAAAAAGAGCTTCTAAATGTAGATTTAAGCAACTTCTTGTATGTGAAAAATTTGAGCATATAGGAAACCTGTAAATTCAGGTTCCTGACTGAAACTAAAGGTTGGCAAGGGGAAATGTGAAGGCCTTTATGGAGATTATTTGATTTAAGGTAATTTTAAGTAGTTAAAGTATTTGTTGTTTTCTTTTTAAAAAAAAAAAAGCTTCAAATAAAAGCTTTAGGGTTTTTTTCGTATTTTGTTATTCAAGGTTCACAGCAGTTCTGGAAAAGAAACTCAGCTCCGTGTCTCCCTGGAATCTCTCCTCAGTGCTGATCAGGTTGGTCGCTGGTGGATCGTAGGGTCATCCTGGAGCGGAGCACCGATGATCAGTGATGCAAACAGCAAGACTCAGCAAAAAGTGCCTCTGGGAAAGGTAAATCCAAGCAGCACTAGTTATAGTTCTAAGTGTTCGTGATCTTTGGAATATTCTTCATACAGGTGGATAAGTTCATTTCAGAGCCCACCAAAAAAAACTTCATGGACTCTTGTAAGACTGAGCTTTTGGACTGTGAATTCTGCTCTTATATTTTTCAAAATGTTGTACTCGTGTACTTCATAAGAGCTGTTATTACAAATATTATGGTATAGAATGCTTTGTCTTATCCTGTGAAATCCTGAAAGTAACTTGTTATGTGAGTGGAAGAAACCTGACCTAGAGTGAATTTGCCAGTATGAATTCTGACAGATAGTGGTTCTCTGTCCATGGGTGACAGATATCTGGGCTGATTCTGGAGACAGAGTGGTGAGATTGTCATGGTGACTTGTATCAGAGAAGCACATCTTAAAAATAATTGTCACAATTAAAATACATTAAAATATATTTCCCTAATTGGAAAAAAGCTCCTGATGATGCCTTTGCTTCTGGACAAAATCTCAGGACCTTTGGATTGCTGCTTCATAGTTTACTGGAGATCTTCATTAATGGTCATCTTAGATGCTGCAGAGAAATCGCTTTCTTCAAGCAAGCATAAATAAAATAGCATTTAATTATTTTTCTTTTAGATGAGTTCAAAGATAATGGAGCTCGCTCGTAAGCAAAGAATGAACACCGATATCAGGAGAAGTATTTTTTGTGTCTTGATGACATGTGAAGACTTCCTGGATGCCTTTGAAAAGCTTCTCAGGTAAGTACAGACTAGCAGAGAAAACAGCCTGGAACTAAAAATAGCATTAGCTTGAGTGGAAAAATAAGATTGCTGGTCTGGGCTTAAGGGCATTTAATTGATAGCACAATTAAAGAAGTGTAGAGTTAGGGATCCATGTAGGGTAAAAGAGTAGGAGAGCGACCTAAACCCTAGTGTAAGAGCTAGTAGTGAGCAAGCAGAACTGAGTGTCAGTCAGGGAAAAGGAGTAGTTCCCTGTTATTGTCACACGGGTCTGTAACTGTGATTTACAGCATCTTTTGATGTAAGGAGTCTGGATATCTTTGCTTTGAAGATGCACATCCTGGTCAAGAGGATGGAAGTCTGATGCAGGCTTGTTTCCTTACAGAGGAAGACCAAAAGCCCTATCACAGTATCACAGTATCACAAGGTTGGAAAGGACCTCTGAGATCATCAAGTCCAACCTATAACCCAACACTAACACCAACTATCATCTAGACCATGGCACTCAGTGCCACATCCAATCTCCCCTTAAACACCTCCAGGGTCGGTGACTCCACCACCTCCCTGGGCAACGCATTCTAATGGCCAATCACCCTTTCAGTAAAGAACTTCTTCCTCACATCAAGCCTAAACTTTCCCTGACGAAGCTTGAGTCCATGCCCTCTAGAACATCCCTTGGTTTTGTCACTGGATTTCCGTGCTACTGCCACTTCCTTATTTCTTTCCACCTTGTTAAGCCATCTTGTAGGTCTCTGTCCATACTTGGTAGTGTTCTAGCAACTTCACATCCCTTTTGCAGAATTTATTAGCTTTGGATTTGCTCCAGGATCACATTTTATGTTAAGACCAGTTTCCTGACCACTTGGCAAACAGCTCTTTAGAAGAAGATGTGATCAGGGAAAAGCTCAAACTAAGCTGTTCTTTGTATTTGTCAGAATATTAATTGTAAGTCAGTAGTATATGGGAAGGGAGAGATCAGGTCTGAACTTTCTATTGCAGCCTTATAATTCAAGGGAATTGTCTTACGGGGATGGCATGCAATTATTTAATTTGCTAACCAAACAAAACAGACTTTGTAATAAAGTCAACTAATATTTGATTAAATGCCACTTCTGCAAAACACATCTTGGATTTAAGACTATAATGGAGTCATTCCAATATCTTAATATGGCCTGTTCAATTAAAAGAAATTAGCTGCTGCTGCTGCAGTTCTTGCCAAGACCTGGTAGCTCAATTTGCAAATTGATCCTTGACTCTCATCCATGATATTTAAACGAATATACAAATCTGTATACATACAGGCTTGGCAGAAAAGCTCTGTCTGCAGATTGGCTGATGTGTGTTGCTACTGGTTTTTATACAGCAAACTCTTGAGAGAGGAATTCTCAAATCTGCCCACATCTGGCAGAGTGTAATGGAAAGTACACAGAATTGTCAGTGAAGGAAGTAACTTTAATGTGAACATGTGTTCCAGAGCGTATGGGAATTTATATTTGTGTGTTTGATGTCAGTCTCATGACAAAAAGCATGAGAAGTATATAAAGAAATATAACTAAGCTTGTTGATTCTTCTGCTGCGAGATCTTTGGCAGAGTTGAGGTGTGGTCAAATGGTAATATAAAACATTTTAAATCTAGGCTGCTATAGTTTTACTTGCCTTTCTCCTCCTTACATCAAAAGAAAGTAATTAGTTTGAAGCCAGAACAGCTCAGCTTGCAATTACACAAGTGTCAGTGTAAAGGGAGGACTGGGAACATCACTGCCCACAAAGAGGGAGAGGAATGAAATATGTTTTATTTCATCAGCTGAAAGACCACAACTCCTTCACAAACCACAGATTTGCATTTGAGGGGGAATGAAGGCTTCTGAAATTCGAAGAGGCAATTTTTTCACAGAGATGAAGAATTCGAGAAACTGTACATCTCACAAAAAGATGAAACTTGTAGAAGTTTTAGCCATCATGTTGTAGTGTGATGGGTAATTCAGGATAGTGAGTATGTTATTCTGTCTTCTAAAAGAGTTTGAACTGACTTCTTTTAAAAGGTGGGTTTGAGCATGTCTGGTTTTGACCTAAAGGAAGTGATAGTCTTGGGCTTCAGCTGATAACAAACTGCTTAAAGGCGAGCTTCTGCTGGGGATAAATAATCTGCTTCATACGTGGGGGGAATTCTTTAAGTGAACAACATGTACAAGTCATGGGAATATTGTAACTCACAAGTGATTTAATAGGTAAGGCAGTTGCATATCCTTATCTAAGCTTATCAGGCTTATGAAATCTCTATAAGTGTTTAAAGCTCAGCCATGAAAGACAATCCTGACTCTTTAAATTTTTGGTGTTTAGGAAGGCCAAGTCTGTGAAGAAGTGAAGGTGAGAGAAAAATTGCCCATCAAAGTCCCGATTTACTTGGTTACAGCCATCTGGCAACATGAAGATTTCCTCAATAAGCAAGTCATGATAGAATTGATGATAAACAAGGGAAAGGAGAGTGGCCCAAATTTGTGAGTGCAATGTGACTTCACAAGTCATCTGCAAAATGCATGTTGGGTGGCTGAAAACCTCTGTAGTTAAAAAAAAAAAGTTACTCTGTAATAAAATCAGATAAAACTTGGCTGATAGTCGAGCAAACAGTCACAGACACAGCACTCACAGTTCCTGTCTCTTTTGGAGAAGCAGAATTCTAAGTTTTCACCACTCATTAGCAATTGGCCTAGAAATCATCCCAGATTTTCTTATTGTAAAACCTTAAATTCAGGGGAGAGGAGGGTGGTTAGCTGAAAACAGTATTTTCTCTGTTCATCTGGTGCATGTCTGGGATCATCTGCAGTGGCAGACGTCTGGAGGTGCGTACAAACGAGGGATATCAGAACCAAGACGTGCCAAACTGCTCTGCAGATGGTAGAGCAAGTTCCAGTGGAGTCAAGCTTAGTTAGAAGGTACACTTGAGTTATAGTGACGCCATGTGAAGCTTGAGCTTGAAGCAATGAGAAGAATTTTGTTTGACATTTTTCAGATTATTATATGAAATATTTTTCATTTTAATTGGTTTTAATGCTGCCAAGCATTTGGCAGCCCTGAAAGCTAAATGATATTATTCACAGAGCAGGTGCATGGCAACTTAGTTGCCATTCCCTGTCCAAATGTCTCAGACCTCTTTTAGACTGCTCAGCTGTTCAAGTGGGAAGACTGTTCAGTCCTTGACCTTTGAGCTGGGGCAACCATCATCAGTGATCTTTGATTTTTTGGCTGTTTTCTTCAGGCTTTTCTTTTCTTTAAGGTGGTTTGAAATCACTGACTGCATCCTCTTAGGCTACTGTTAAATAGTAATGAGTTTAAAGTATTTTGTAGCGTGGAGTTGATCTGGAGATGGAAGTTTTGTATCATGAAGTAGGAAAAACATTTTACAATATTTTCTTTTCCCTGGTAAGTATCACAGAAGTAAAGAGCCCTGGATGTATTTCACTAAATAGGTTTGTGCTGATCCAAAGGCTGGTTTTCCCCCTGCGTCCATAGGTACTATAACCACAACAAGGTCCTACAGTTTCACTGTTTAACTTCTGTATTGGTACAGTACCTCCTCATTTTATTCAAGGATAACTACAAACATGGAGTGGACTACTTTGCCTTCCCCAGGGGCAATCTCACTTGTATCATCCGCTGTCTTGTGTTATGGTCTCCCTTTTGTAGCCACTTCATTAACATCGATTAAACTGTAGCATTTGCGCATTGCCGTACCAGGATACAGATTTAGCCCACAGTTGTAAAGTTTTGAGTTTATTCAGTGTTTTAAAGAACTGTCTAACAAGTAGAATTTAATGTAGTGTTTGGAGGTTTTTTTAAGTTTTACTCTCAGATGTCGACTGTAGCTCTTACTTTGTGGCACGAATTTTTTTCATAACTAAGTAATTCTCATTCTCTTACTAAATTTTAGGCTTGGACTGAAAGATCAACAGGAGAGAGAAATAGTTCATGTAGTCCTTTACTGCTGCTTACAGGAGAAGACCTATAACCCCTTCTATGCGTTTTTGGCTAACAAGTTTTGTCAATTTGAGAGACGATTTCAGGTGAAGAAAAATCTGGTTTTACTTTGTTTTAGTGTTGTTATTGTGGTTAAGGAAACGGTTATTAAATATATGAGCATGGATGCATTCCCATCAAGATCTTGATCCCAAGGACAAATTCTGATGGCATAGCTGCACATTCAAGTAAGGTGTACTCATGGTCAGATCTGAATAGGAAAAAAAATAACTATGCAGAAGGTTTGCTTCCCTCCATTTTATGGATTTTAAAAGAATTGAATAGTCTAATAAAGCATCTCTGTTAATTAACAGAGGGCTCTTAAAGACTAGAAGGTCAAAAGGTTTTATTGTGTTGTTACTCATTGAAACAGTCACTTGATTTGTAGGATCATTTTTTTCCTTTGACACCTAGGTGACATTCCAGTTTAGTATTTGGGACAAAATCAGAGACTTGGAAAACCTGTCAGCCACTGCCATCTCCAACTTGGTTTCACTGTTGGCTCACTTATTAAGGGCAAAATCACTGCCGCTTTCAGTTCTCAAGGTTGGTGTTTTCTTTTCAAAGTACTTCTGTGTTCTCTTTTGCATTTAGTAGTTCTATGGAAAATGTAATTTGTCTGTTATCCAGGTAGTACTTTGGCTGTTTGTGGTCAAAGCTAAGACAAAACTTGTCCTAAAATTACCAAATTAATGCTGTTGATTACGGTAATGCTGTAATTTAGGGAAAAGGGAACCTATGGTGACCCAGGCATACAGAAAGTCTGCAATTCTATATCTAGAGCAGTTGCAAGATTATTTTCTTTAGAGTATCCAGAGCTGTAACTAAGGCCCCTTATTTAACAGACTTTGTCAGTGGATTCTGTGCTGGGCTTTTTAACTGATGTGGATCTTTTGTTAAACCAGAAAGAAACCTACTGAGCACTTGGATTTCAGAATGAGGAGTCAATAGAATTTTAATAGAAGAATAACTGTTATTTGTTAAACAGGCAATTCTGTGGATTGTCCCGGGTACTTCTGTAGTATTTATCTAATTGAGAAACTAAATCTGATCTTCTGGTACTAGCAGACAGGTTGTTCCTTACAAACTTCTCTGCTTTCCTTATTCTGGAGGCAGCATTCTCAGCAGGTTTTTCTGTGCCAAACCAAAGTCTTGTTATATTTGGGAGGCCAGTTGGTGTGCTAAAAGCTGCTCTTAGAAGAGAATTTAGCTGCTTGGAATGCTTAAACTCATCTAATTCTCCCTCTCTCTACCAGGTAATTGAATTCAGCGAACTAGATAAACTCAAAGTCCGTTTCTTGCGGCAAGTATTAAGCACATTGCTAATGAAAGCGGATGCTGAAGAAATTACTGACATTTTTGTGAGGTAAGTGATCAGAGATCTCCAGGGAACCCTTAGTGAGTAGCAATTAAGAAGATTAAAAGTTTGCTTATTTTGTTTAGAATTATACATTGCCATCTGTCCCTTAAAAAGTAAGCTTTCCTGGGTGAGCAGAGGGAAGCAAATTATTTGTGTGTTAATACAGACTCTAATATAGATAGAACTGTGAGAAGTGTTATACAAAATAAGGCTTTCAGATATCCAATGTATTATTTTGGTTATAAGATTTTCATGAGCAGAGCTCCATAATTACCTGCTTTCCTTACTGCTTTACCATCTGTGTGCAGTAGGATTCACTCTCCCAGCAGTCTTTGCTCGTAGGTATCTGTAGTGTAAGAAGGAGAAATAAAGAAACAAAAATGAGGGAAAGGTTTGGAGGATTTCTTTATTTTAAATCAACATTGGCAGAAAAATCTTGGTTTTATATATGGGACAAGGTTGCCTGAGGAGGCTGGGAAATCTACATCCTTGGAGATGCTTAGGACTTGAATGGATAAGACTCTGAGCAACCTGACCACACCTGGATGTCAGTCTGGCTTTAAACAGGAGGTCAGACAAGACTTAAATTATTCCATGATTCCGTGGTTTTGTTGTGTTAAACTCGCAATGTCACCTAACATTAGAAAATGTTGGGTGATGATGTTTCAACTGGTACATTGCAACCCCAGGAAGCTCAAACGTGGTGTTTGCCTCATTGTTGCTCTAATGTAGTTGTTTATGTAAAGCAAGTCTCCCAATATTCTGTTTTGTTGTTGAGGATCAATTGTACATTTAGTGTGTTTTGGCTATGTTCCCAACCACCGTAGGCTTGCTGGTAATTTGAAAGCCTCTTCAGAAAGGCTCTTTTTATAGGTTGCATTTTTCTGTACATCTCTATTTGAAGAAGACAAAGAAAAAAGTTGAGAAACTTCTGAAACACTGGAAGACTAAATACTATTTTTGATCTTTATCTTTACAGGGTATCTGACAACCCCAAGCTGGGTTTGCTACGGGAAGGCTTGAAACTCTTCCTTAACCACTTCTTACTGAAAAATGCCCAAGCCCAAAAAACTGCTGAAGAAGCCAGCTTATTAAAAGTAAGAGTTGAGCTGGCAACCAAGGCTTTGCAAGCAAAGGAACCAAAATTGAAACTATAGTTCTTTTTTTGGAATAAAGCATACAGAAAAACTAGGTCTGCATGAAGATGCAAAGCTTTGTTGTCTTTCAGACCCAAATAATTGAGAATGAGATCTCTGTTATTCAAAAGGATCTGGTTTTTATGTAAACAGTTACTCTGCTCCACACAGCAGTTACAGGTTTAATTGATGATGATGCAAGACCTTTCTGAAGAGAGGGGAAATGTTTTCACATCTTCTTTAGTACTGGTGATTCATGTTGAGACCTGTAGAAGATGTTGAATTTCTCTGATGCTCTGGGTCAGCAGTAGCATTCAGCACTGCATGTTATAACCTTTCATTTAAAATAACTGCAGAATACTGCAGTGTTGTGTGTTAAAGCAGCTGCCTTAAAGTCTTTTAATAACTAATGGTTTTACTTGCCTGAAGAAGCAGGCCACTAGATGGCACAAGTACTGGCAAGTCAGTTTTGGAAGAAATCAACTTTTTTCTTGAAGTGTTGAAGTTCTCCACTAATTCTGTGAATTATTTACCTGACTGTGGATCAGGAAAAGATCTTCAGTTGGATTCAAAGCTGTAGTAAAATGACTTGAAGATCTGACTTTGCCCAATTATATTGGGTTAGGGAACACAACGTCGTTTTATTTTCCTTTTAGGCTGTTTTGCAAGTTTAAAATTGGAGTTGCCCAATCACTTGTGTTGATCAGATTTTTCTAGGTGTAAAGAATAACATTAGTGTGAGTGATTTAATTAGAAAATACCTCCCTTAAGAACTTGCTTGTAGTTTCCATTCAGAATTTTTTTTTTAAAAATCATGTACATTTTTCTGTAACACTCAGAGTTAATGGTTTGTTTCTTTTGTCACCTTACAACTACGCATTAAACTGCACTTTTTCTGATGGCTCTGCTGTTTGTATCAGCTTCACACTAGCTGGCTTGCCAGGAAGGGAACGGCTTTAAACTGGGAGAGAGGGGGAAGCACTTTCTGGTCTGCAACATGTGCTGCAGCTGCGTAATCTGGCTGTGCTGGAGCTGCCAGCCCTGTTCCTGTAACCAGGCTTGTGCTCTGGTGTTTGAGAGTCCACTCAGTTATTGGGAATCCTAATTGTATTTTATACCAATTGATCTATTTAGGCTGCATTGGCTTTGCCACTGTTGGGAAAATTTGCTACCTCTAGGCATCCTCCAGAAAATTTCCAATTCTACAGCAAGAGAGGTGGACAAGAATATTTATTTATTTATTCGAAGAGTTGAATATAGAATATTCAGCTCAGTTGTACAAGTCATGTTTTCAGGTTTCCCCAGTAACCAGGGAGCTGGTTTTCTCACTTTTCCTCTGCTGAGGAGGGCAAATTGTAGGGAACAAGGTGGCCTGGGAGCAGAGAGACCCATTTTCAAAATCCTAGGTCATGCTAGCACAGCAACAACTACCACAGGAGAGGTTACTGTCAAAAGAACAAAGCAAGATGCTTTCTTCGGCTGGTTTCACACCATTGGCAGCTTTTAAGCATACAAAAAATGGTTATTTCCCCTCTCATGTGCAACTGACAGAAGAGGAAAAGAATTCAGTATCTTCATTCATACTAATGAACAGAAGTAGGGGCAGCAGAAGAATTGGTGCTGTATTTTGATGGATATGAAAATCACTAACAGCTCCCTTGCAAAAGACTGTGCCAAACCTTGTATTTTAGTTTCAGAGGCTGCACTAGGAAGAAAATCTGTGTGAGCCTCTAGAAAACTGGCTGCTGTGGAATGCATGGGACCTCGGCGAGTAAAAATTGTTCCCCCTGGACCGTAGCAGCCACCTAATTAATTACCTTTCTTTCAGGAGTTTAGGTAGCCCCAGCATTTCAATGTGTTTGTGGTTTAATAACACATAAATGGAAACACATTGCTCTAGCTGGGAGGCTGAGTCAACTCTGCTCTTGAAGATAAATCTTGAAACATCTTCCTTAAATTAAACGTGACAGGCTGCTGGTTCCTTGTTGGAATGCTTTGCTCCGTGATCAGAATTGACCACCCTTTCCTTCTCGTGGAAAGATTGCCTTGTGTTTTATGGGTCCTATTCACTTGCTACAGCTGCCTGAGGCAGTGTAATGCAGGTGTTGCTGTGCAATTAGAGGAGATGGCTTTAACCTTGCAGTCTAAAATTACAATTGCTATTTTTTTTTAAACTGCCACTTGCATTAGCTATTATTTATCCCAAACAGCTAGTGTGTTTTGCTCAAGCTTACAGTTATTAGAGCCCTTGCTTCGTTCCTGAAGAAAACAGATTTTACCTGCTTGTAGCTTTTACATTTGTCACATTTATGTATAAACACTGAATTTTCAAGCAAAGTATCCAAAATGCACTGCCAGCCCACAGTGCCATAACCATGGTACAGGGACAGTTACATAAGACCCATCCTTTTGCTGTGATTCAGTGAGGGAATAACTGTCAAATGGAAATTTGACATTTACAGGATAAATGTGAATTCCTGAGTCCTGAATTTCCCCATGTTTGGCCATTTTGGCCAGTAGGACTATGGAAAAACTGCCACAGCTTGACAGAAGTAGAAGGTAGATTGAGAGTGTGCTATTGATGGACATACACACTTGTAAGCTGTCACTTCTCTGATCCAGTTGCATCCCAGGGATATCCCGTGGCAGAGGCGTTGGAACTGGATGATCTTTAAGATCCTTTCCAACCCAAACCATTCTATGATTCTACAATATGTCATGTGAAAAAGAAAGCTGACATGATTTTATATTTATCTATATACATTTATTAAAAATACATGTGTGTCCTTATGGATAAAAATCATGTTACTGACCCTGGAGAAAAAGCTTGTCACCAGCAAAGCCAGCCCTGCCAAAGTGTCTCCTCATCATAGCAGGGTTGTCAGCACTCTTAAGTCCTCCTGGAACAGCAGCAAACCCCAATGAAGCTTTGAAGCTGTTGAGCAGCTTCCTGCAAAGCTGCCCATGAAGCACTGACTGCCAGCAGAGGCTGCTGGAGAAGTTACACTGGGCTCAGACACGTTTTGCTTTGTCTGCTGTGGAATAAATGTTTGATAACACACAACATACACTATGTCGAGATTTCTTCCTGTTGGCCTGTTAGCCAAGAGCAAACCTCCACGAGAAGCTTTCCCTGATCATTCCAATAGGAGAGGTGCCACTTAAAATGTCCAAAATCCTTCCGTAAAGGAGGTTTTGGGGAGTTAACTCCTTCCTGAGCAGGAAAGGACTTTGAACTGGTAAAAATACACTACTCTGGGAAACCAAGCAGCTGCGGTTGCAACACTGATCCTTACTCCTGACAAGCCAGTGGAAAGGACGGCATGATTTGCTTTTGATGCATTCAACTAAAAGCTGTTTTTTCGGCTATACAGCAGAAGATTTCAATTCCCCCTTTAAACAGCACCATCCACCCATAGCTATTATCACAGTTTCAATTTTTGTTTTCTTTTAAGCTGGACAGCAACGTTTTAAACTTCCTCTGTTTTCTGTATCAAAATTAACAGGGCAGTAGAGTCTGGTTTTCAGCTTTGGCCGGAGTGTGACGCTGATAAATCATACACAAGTCCTTTTGGCAGGGTTTTAACATCGCACCTGAATGGGCCAAGTATCTGCAGGGCTTTTTTTCACTTGATGTTTTTCCATTGTCCTGCGCGCTGGGGATGACGGGTTGATATCAGTCGTGCTCTGAAAGCACAGACACAAGCAGTTCTGCCCTGCCTCGCGCTGGAGAAGGTGTGCAATCCAATACTGTACTTAAAGCACATCTGGGATCGTTTGATTCGCATTGTTCTATGGGTGAACTTTGCACGTGAAAAGTTACAGCCCGGGAGCAGCGCGGTGCCAAATGTGGACGACAGTGCTTGCAGCTTGATAAATACATGAGTGGTAATGCTAATACTCAAGTTTTTGTTGCACTGAGCATAAAAGTAGTTTAGTGCTTGGCTACGTCCTGTGTGTGAGAGAATCAATATGTGAATTTTTTCCTGTGGTAGTTGAGAAAATTTTGTTTTCTGGAGACAATTTGATCTGTAAGGTCACTTTTCCAAAGCCGAAGTGTAACTTTTATCCAAGATTTTTTGGATTGGACCAATTTCAGGAATTGTAGGTAGAGATATGACTTTTTTACCAGATGTCACTTCTTGTGATTTCATCTGGAGGAACTTTCCTTTGCCCTCCAGTAAAGCTTAGTTTACCATGAGGCCCACAGGCAAGGACATCACAGCTGCCGTTATAAAACAGCTGTGCTGTCCTCAAATTCTGGTGTGACCTGCAGCCTTGCTTTAAAACTAATTACAGTAGTCTTCCGCTAATTTAGATGCATGCACAATTCAGAATCGGATATCATGTGGCTTCCCTAATAACACTTAAAGGAAATGAAATGAGCATCTATCAAGAATAAGCTTAGGAAGAGCCAGCTGGCACCAAAAATTCCTTAAAATTTGTGTCCTAGGACAAAACAGTTCACCCACCAGAACCAGCTCACCTTGTGTGAATGGAGGCCTTCAAAGTGGATACATTAAAAAATGATAAAGTGATGTGGATAAAATGAGAAGTACAGAGTAAAATTACAAATGCAGACCTTTTCTGGATAGTTCCTTTAAAGTTCTTTGTCAGTAACAGTGAAAGGGTTGTTTCATTTTCCTAAGTGAAAGATTTCCCAGCATGACACATTTTTCATTAAAAACTCCATTATGGACCTTTTACCATTCAGATGGTGAGAGTACCCTCAAATCTCTCTTGGGTGTGCAGGGACACACAGCTCCAATGTGAAATAATACATGTTGTCAAGAGGCAGTGAAGCCCACAACAGGAACGGCCTTCAGTCACAGTCAGGGAATGGAGCAACACATTTTTCTAGTATAGAGACAATAAACCAAGATATATTCAGTGTCACCTTGGGACAAAGCAAAAGTCCTCTTGATTGCATTTTCTAGGTTTGCATCTCATTCACAAAATCATCTCTCCTCCTGAGCCAAAGCCTTAGATTCTGGATGGATTTTTTTCCTTACTCTCTAGTTCAAGTCACCATTAAAATGTTGACTAGGTGGTGTTTACTTTCAAGATTTTCCTAACTTAGAGTTGAAACTAAGTCTGTTGGTCTCTCCTGCCAAGGATTATGCAGGTACCGTGCGGCAGAGATGAGGAAGTGGTGCGGAAAAGCAGGGACAGCAATTATGAATCATAAGCGTTGCCTGTAATGATAAAAGCTCTCCAGGGAGCTCTTCACCAATGCTTCAGTGCTTGAGCAGCAAGCAATGGGTAGGTTTGAAAGCTGCTGTGGATTTTGAATCTGTTCAGTTTTCTTATTCGTGGTCTGAAAGCAATATGAGAATCGGATCTGGAGAGAACACCAGACCCATTGATGGGGCTGCCTTTCTCTTGCGAAACGTTACACCAGGTTTATTAGTTTAAAAGAGCCCTCAGGCTTCTAAAGGCTGGAGAAGCAAATCTTTATTCCTGGCCAAGCTTTTGACACCCTCACGGATGCTGAGTAACACTTTCCCTGAAACTGCCTCCTCCAGGGAGGAGCCAGGACTACTCGAGGCTAACGTGGAGCTGTCAGAGGCATAGGATTAACAGGTTTTGCAGAAGAGCACATTAAACTTTTTCAATGTTATCCCATATTCCTCTGCTGCTAAAATTCACCCTCAAATGTGACCTCTTGATGTATTTATCAGTCCTAAAGATCTGGAAGAATAAAGGAATGGGGTTTTCAGATATCTTGTCATCCTTAGCTGATAAAAGATCTTTCTTCCTCCTATCCCCAAAGCAAATAGCACTCATGAGGATCTGTAGTAATGAGAGATGTCCCCTCTGTTCAGCTTCAGGCTCAAGAGAGCAGGAGATCCTTCTCATGGAGCATGGACAAGCAGCTGTGAGGGAGATGCTGCTCCCCACGGGTGATCCAGCTTCAGACACCTACACTGACCTTCACATCTCAGCATGACTCCATGGTCCCTGCGGGTGAACAGGTCACATACTCGTCTCCTCCCTGTCCTGCAAACAAGGAACCAGCATGCAGGCAGTTGGACACATTTACCTGGGAGATCTGTAGGAGAGGCATGAAATGGACTCACACCCTAACCTGAGCACCCACTCATTTCAGTGGCACAGCTGGGATATCTCCCTTCCACTAAAACCTCTGTCATGGGCTTTTCATCGCCTGAAACCTGCACTACACGGAACAATGGCTGATCATAGGCTGAAGAGTAAAAATGTGGATAAAATGTATAAGTTTTATTAGGACAACCATATACTTACTGAGCTGTTATTCCACCTCCGCCATAGTAGTTAATACTGGTCACGATCCTTTCATCAGAGGTTTCCAAGACAGACAAAAAGGCAAAAAAATGTGGGAAGAGTAGTTGTTTTATGAAGTGCAGGCCAAAGAAAGATGAAGTAACTCACACATTGTCTAAGAAAATTATCTGGAGAGCTGGTAAAATTGTCAAAGCTGAGTGCTGTGATGCTCTGGGCAGGACCACAGAGGCAGCAGGTCACTGCCTTGCATCACCTGAATCTGCTTCTCCCAAAACCCTCAGCTCACTCTCACAAGACCATGTGAAATGCTTGTATATGTCTTAAAAAGCCTCAGGCCACAGTCAGTCAGACCCTTCAGAAAAGTCAGGGGGCTAAGAGCATGGAAGGGGTGAAGTAGTCAAGAAGTTAGGGAAAGGAGGGTGAGAGCTGCGGCAAGAGCTGGGAGGAGAGAAGGAGACAGCAGAGACAGCAGAGACAGCAGGAACCACTGGCTGACACTGCTGAAGTGTCATCTTAATTATCCCTGGCAAAAGAACAGTGATTAACATCAATGACTGTGGACAACCTTTATGTAATTACTCATTAACATTTCTAAAATTGCACCTAGCTGCTACTGCAATACATGCTTTATAGATTGATCATGTTGAAGTCCAGAAAGAATCATTAGACCATCTATGCAGACCTCTGCGCATCGCCAGCTGCTATTACACTGCAGAAATCAGCACCAGAGGCAGCTCGGCAGCTTGTGTTTGGCTTTCATGTACTTTCCAGAAAGGGCATCCAGGGATAGCAAGCGATGGACATTCTGCACCATCCCTTGGGGTATTGTTCTAAACTGGGATCAATCCCCTGCTCCATACCCAGGTTAAAATACACACTGGCTGCCCTTCATTTGTATTTATGGAAATGGTACCCACAGCCCAGCAGGGCTGGATGGGGACAGGAATTCTCTGTCCCCATCTCCTCTGTGCGGGAAGAAGGAAGGCAGCTGAATTAGAGGCTTCTGCATTGTTCATCCATGCTCCCTCTTCAGACATGAGTCCAACCTGCCAACAGTTGCCATCAGCCAAGAACATTAACAGGAGTCCTGTGAATAATAATTTCAAATAATGGATTAATTAGAGGAAATTGTGAACTGCTTGCAAATGTCCTGCCAGCAGCAGAATGGAGCTAAGCCTTCCCGCTACAAATTCATTGCAAGCCACTGGCTCTGCAGGGTTTTATATTAAGAAAAGAACAGTGTTCTCCTCAACTACTGATTTGAGAGACCAGTCTCAGTTATATTCAACTCACCAAAACCTGTTTCTTTTCTATAAAGAAGCTGAATACCGAATTTTGATAGTATTTTGTGATCAGAGAAAGACCATTAGATGATCACTCTGACCTCCTACACATTGTGGGTGGAACCGTTTCCATGCAGGCACTTCCATTTCTACATAGGGAGAGCCCCAGGACTTCAGTTAAAGATCTTCAGCCCTCAGTGTAAGGAAAATCAGACAGTAAACACCTCCCCAGGTCTCTGCCCTAGCAGAGGACTCTTTGGACGAGAAATTACATAGCCCTTTGGTCCTTAAGGCAAGAAGAATAAAGGAAAACATCCCAGGAAAGATCTTGATCATAGAATCACAGAATCATAGAATCATTAAGGTTGGAAAAGACCTCTACGATATCAAGTCTAGCCATCAGCCCAACATCACCGTGCCTATTAAACCTTGTCCCAAATTGCTAAGTCTACATGTTTTTTTGAACACCTCCAGGAATGGTGACTCCATCATTTCCCTTTGCAGCCCATCCCAGTGCTTCATGACTCTTTCAGTAAAGAAATTTTTCCTGATCTCAGTCTAAACCTCCACTGGTGCAACTTGAGGCCATTTCCTCTCATCCTATCATTTGTTACTTGGGAAAAGAGACTAACACTCACCTTATTACAACCTCCTTTCAGGTAGTTTTAGAGAGTGATAAGGTCTCCCCTCAGCCTCCACTTCTCTAGAATAATCAGGATTTTGGGGGCAGAAGGACTATGATTTGAACTCTACTCACCGTGCCTGGGAGAGACTGAGGTCCCCACGGAGCTTTATCCCTTCTACTATTTGTCCTGTGTTGCTGTTCATGGGATTCAAACAGCTGACCAAGAAGTACTCCACACATCACAGGAACAATGTGAGTGGCTCAGGAATTTAAAAATAATGCTTCTATTTTAATAGTTGAAACACTGCACAGACATCCCGGCACCCACAGTACACAAGGGGAAAGGTGGGATAAAAAAAGAAAACAGAGTATCCATGCTGAGAGTCACTGCCCTGAAAGATCTCTGGTGCCTGAGGTGGCACCTGGAGAACCAAGCCCTAGTGTGGGCCCTGGCAGGGAAATCACAACCAGGAAGTATTCATGGGACCAAAGCAGTCACTTGCAATCTGTGGTCTTGCAAGTATAAGGGAAGCGGTGTAAGAGGAGGAGGGACTGTGGGGTGGAGTCTTACTGACAACTAGAGGAAAACTGACATTAATCTCTTAATGTTGGGGTGAGCATGAGTTTGGACTTCAGAAATAATCAATACTGTTCCTGCTAGTAAAGTACTGCATTCCCAGCAGTTTCAGGGAGAGTTTGAGGGAGATTATATATTTATGGTCTCCCATTTGGAAGACGTCTAGCAGGTTTACCCCAAACATATGGGTCCTATTTTGGTTCTTTTGTTTTAGCACTCAATGTTTATGAAATTGTCGGTTAATGACATCCATGCCTCAACCGTGTTGCTTTGTGCTGTAAAATGTCCACCAAAGGTCCATGTTCATACTTACCACTTCTTGAGTACGGTAATGAAAATTTTAAGAGGTTTGTTACCTACTGCGTCTGGGGGAGGGAATCGACCAAATAATGCAATATTACAAACAGGAGGTTAGATTAAAGCTTTGCAAGCTCTGTCTGCACCAGGTCCTAAGGCAAAGTGACCCCACCAACACCAACAGGGCACCCCAGAACTGGGTGGGGGGCATCCTGGGGTTACGAGAAGGGATGTGGCCTGGGAGTCAGGCTGGGACCATGACGACCCTGGGGCACCGTATCGGGTGCAGAGGGATGAGGCTGGGTGTCAGGGCACCCCAGAGCTGTATGAGGGGCATCTCGGTGATGGGCACAAGGAAGTGAGGTGGGAATCAGTCTGGGACCATGAGGACCCTGGAGCATGGTAAGGTGTACTGGGGTCGGGTGCAGGGAGATGAGGCTGTGGAGGGGGGGGCACCCTGAGGCTGAATGAAGCAGGGATCCCATGGTGATGTTAAGCCAGAGAGCGCATTCCCTCTGCTCTCAGCCCAGCTTGGGGGTGCGGGAGATAATGGGGCCCCTTTGATGCTGCTCGGCTGGGCAAACTCCGGGGCCCCCACCTCCACGAACGGGAGCGGGCGCGGATCCTTACAATCGTAGAATCGCCGGGTTGGAAAAGACCTTTGAGATCATCGAGTGCAACCTTCCGGCACGTTACCGAGCTCCGCTAATCACCCCAAGCCTTTGATTGCGCTGCACGTGGGGACGAGCCTCCTCACTTCAAAAGAGCGTGGGAAATCCTGGTTAAAAGGCTTTCACTCCCCCGTTGGGATCGACACCTTCTTTGAAGCCCTTCCAAGCGACAGTGCAAACGCACCCACCTCCAAAACACTGTATCTATATTTTTAAGTGACTTTAATTTCTGTTTCCCCCCTTTTTGCTCTCTCCCCCACCCCTTCTCCTTTCAGTTTTGGAAACACCTGGTAAGTTGTAAAATGATTTACGAAGTGAAAGTGTTAAATGAGGCCACCAGCTGTAAGACTGACAGAGCTTTATGAGTTTTATTAGGTGCCCTATTATGGAAAATAAACTTTAATCCGTCCATAAAAAACAGAATCTGAAAAACATATTTGCCCTTGTAGTCTGGAACACTGAAGGTATTCTTGTGAGACGCTGGGCTTTAAAGAGATTAATTTTATTGAGACAGACACAATACACCGGTAGGACTTTGATACCGAGACCGGGAATAGTTGCCTAGACACTGCAAGGCGGTTTTCCTTAGGGCTGAGACATTGTTGGACACTCACCTCTTGGGCATACAATAAATGTTTAGCCCGATGGTGCACGCCTGACAGTTTAATTAGCGGATATTTAATTGGAAATTAATGGAGGAGGGTGGATTTTTAGGGAGCTGGGGGCTAATCTCAGCTACCTCGATTTTTCTTTTTTTTTTTTTTTTTTTTTTGAGGCAACGAGCATTCCCCAGACTGATGCGTTTCGGAAGTGAGAAACTGCTGGAAATAAGAAACCCGAATGCACCTCTGGATTTAGGATGGAGGAGCCTCTGGAGCCCTGCGCGGATTTTGCGCTGGAATTGCATGGGCGTTCACCCACAAATGTGCAGCTGCAGCCAGCGGCGTGGAAACCCGCTCAGCCCCTAACGCATTTCTTTTTCTACCGCCTGAAAGTCTCTACAACCTGCAGCCGGAAGGAAATCGTTTACAAATTTAAATCAGAGCCTCGGACGCGATTGTTTCCACGCAAAGGGGGAGGTATCGACTGAGCCCAAATCGCATTTACCCCGAACAAGTTTTCTGGAGTGTGGGATCCATCCAGATTGATGGTTTACCCCGGGATTTACGGCGCATCCCTCGCCATGCTGGGTGTGCCGGGTAGTAAAAGCCTAACTACCCGTCTTGTCCCTCAGTGCAAACAACTCCAGCTGGCACCATTTGAAGCTCTCCGTGATCGACAACACTTTTTCCTTGGTGCAGTCTCATTCCATAATCTGCTCCACTGTGTTTCACGGTATGGACTGTTATAGAAGCCACTTACCTGGGCCATGCGCTTCTCCTGAGAAAAGTCAAGGCGAGTTTGTAAGGAAAATTGCTTTTTAAAAACAACAAAAAACTCACATGGGAGTGGGAACATTCTGTATTTCGAAGTTTTCGACGTTCTTCATCCTCCAGAGCGCTACGAGGAGCGGCGGCTCCCGGAATGCGGAAGGATGCAGAGGTCCGAGGACCCTCAGGCTTCAGCGGGTCTCTCCGTCCCCCGCGCAGCCCTACACGGGCGCGGGAGGCCCACCATCCTATAGTCATTAGCGGGGATGAATTGCCAGCCGTGGCCCTGAGCTGGTGGGGATGAGCCAGTGATTATATTTAAATTCCCTATAATTGATTTGGGGAAGAGCTGCGCTGACAAGGATGAATTAATCTGCAAATTTATTGGGGAGATAAATCCCGCAGTTAGCGCAGCGCCGGCACTTCACTGGGGTGGGGAGGGAGCGAGTGGGTCCCTTTCCTCTGCATCGGCGTGGATGCCGGGGAGAGTCCGTTCCCTGCCTCCCCACCCACTGGAGATCCTCAGTCGTTTAAGAGCCGAGCCGCCCCTTGGAAACAGCGCTGCTCCTTCTTTTTCCACTCGCTGTCTCGGAGGTTGCAGCCCTGTGGAGGGAATCCCCACTGTTGCCCCCCTACTCTCAGCCCCGGTTTCCCGAGAGCACCGCATGGCAGAGGAGCCGGTACCCGGTGGGACACGCAGCTCTACTGCCGGGGGGGAGTGGCTGCAAAGCAGCAAAATCAAAACCGGTGGTGAGGAAGCAGTTTGGATTCCTCTCCCGCATCGTTCCGCTGCGATGTCACACACGGCACGGAATGAAAGTGGTCCAGCAGCGCTCAGAGAAGCAGGACCTGTCGGCCTGGGAGAGCTGAGCATCCCCCGCACAGAGCGCTCATACAGCTCAAGTACAAAACACCGTTTATTTTCCATCCCATCGCGCGGGTGGGAGGGCCTGGGGAATAATTTAGCATGCATAAGTAGAAGTAGTTATTATTTTCTTTATAAATACGATATACAAAAATAAAGACAGTATTGAGATTTCCAGCAGTTTTAACGTTCATGACAAACAATTTTTCCCGATATATAGTAAGAACAAAACATTTCCAATATTCAGCGAAAGGAACGCGCTTCCAGGGGGCAGGGTTAGGACGGGGGGCTCAAGTTTTGTCTGATTTTTTTCAGTCAATAATAACACTGTATTCACCGTAAATCCTCTTCCCTGCCCGGCATGCGGAGGATTCCTCTTCTCCAACCCCCTCCAAGCAAGCAGAAGTCGGAACGAGATGGGGAGCGGGGTCAGTGCCGGCCGGGAGCTGCGGGATGGGAGGTGCGGATGGGTTCACTGGGGCTGTGCCGGGGCTCCATGCCGAACCCGAGGCTGTGTGTCCTCCTCGTCCACCTCGGAGCAGTCGGAGGAGTGGTATGGGCAGCATCGCCCGGCGGCGGCCGCCGCCTCCTCTTCTTCCTCTTCCTCCTCTTCTTCTTCATCCTCAGGCTCGCTGTCGGGCAGCTCCCGCATCCTCCTCCCGCCGCTCTTCTCCGGGGCGGGCAGCAGCAGGTCCTCATCCCCTTTCTCCTCCCCGCTGCCTCCTTTCTGCTTCTCGGCCTCCTGAGCCGCCTGCTCCTTCGCCTTCTTGCTGCGCTTCCACTTCATGCGTCGGTTCTGGAACCAGATCTTCACCTAGAGGAGATGAGGGGACCCACAGACATCTCGTCATCTACTGCCTCCCGATGCCAGTATCCCCTCGCCCCCGCGGCTCTGGACTCACCTGTGTTTCGGTGAGCATCAGCGATGTGGCCACTTCGAAGCGCTTGGGCCGGGAGAGGTACTTGTTGAGCTTGAACTGGTGCTCCAGCTCCAGGAGTTGCTGGCTGGTGAAGGCCGTGCGGGGCCGGCGGCATTTCCCCAGTAGGTTGGACTGCGCCTGGGCTGGGAGAGGGCAGGAGGGAGGGAAGCGAGGAAGTGAGTACCGAGCCGTTGGGCATCCCCCGGGCAGGTGGGAGAAGGTCGGGGTTGAACGGGCAGTTTCCGCAGGAACATAGAGAGAAGGAGGGATCTCCTTCCATCCGCAAGAACGTCCAGCCCCAAGGGTTTCTCGGCGAGCACGATGTGAAGGGATCTCCCAGAGGGATCCAAAATAATTTAAATTAAACCTTTTAAATAAAGAAAAAAATGTCTCTTGATTTCCCAGGAGTCTAGCAAGGGCCAGACAATAAAACTGAGCCAGGGATCCCGGCGAAGGGGTACGGGGCTCTCCGGGGAGCAGCAATTCGCTCCATTTAATGCTTTAGTTAAACTTGTCGCCCTCCCAGCTCGCCGGCTTTAATTAACGCGATTGCAGGCAGGCGTCCCTGGGGCCGGGATCAGGATGGGGACCCGCTCCACCCTACCGGCTGGGAGCACAAATCGGCAGCGAAGGCTGGAAAAAAAAGTGTCTTTGAAAAAAAAAAAAACCAAAAAAAAAATCGGTGCGTTTTCAGTGTTCAGAAATAGTAATTAAAATCAGGGATTGCATCAAAAAGCGAAAAAGGCGTGGGGATGGATAAGAGGGAGCGAAATGGAGGGGCTGAGCCCCTTTGCGGGACCCGGACACACCGGGAATGCGATTTCTGGGAGCGTTTTGGCACTTGGGCTATTTGGTTTAGAAAAAAAATCGGAAACCTGAGAAGGGAGGGGTGTTCTGGCTCGGCAGCAGCGTTGGATGCCGCTCCCTAGCGCGGGCAAGAGCAGGGGACAAGAGTGCCCTCCCGCGCAGCCGTGTCGGGGAGGTTTTCTCACCGGGGTGCGATTTTCCGAGGCTCCATTCTCGTTCCTCTCCGTTTATTTATTCCTCTCCACACCTTGTTTGAGAGGCAGGGCTCTGACAGCTCTCCTAATTATTTCTTTCTTCCTAAAATGTTCCAGTCTAAACAACCCCAATCGGAGAGAAACAATGGACTTTTTTGTCTGCGAGTACAGGGTATGAGAAGGGGAGGAAAAACATCGCAGTTCTTTTCCTGGCATGATTTTCGTAAAACTACACCTCCGGTATTGTTAAACCTGCCATTCCCACAGAGAGCTCACACCTCCGAAAATGATATTTCCCTGGAACAGATGCACGCATCCCTACAGCCGTGAGGCCTAGTGTTCTGCAGCACTTTTGCTGGGACTTCGGGATTTTCTGGTTCGATGCAGCACTTGCAGCCTTCCCTGGTCCAAACCGTTCCAGGTAGATTCATTTCATGCCTATTAATTATCCCCAAGGAGCAAGGAACCTCAGATTTTTTGCTAACTTCAGATCCTCCCTCCACCCGTTTAGCCACAGGATAGTAAATCCAGTTCTGATAAGAGAAATAAAATTAAGAACGGTGGCTACGTGGTGTGACCTGCCTTCCGGTGCTTTTTGAGGGATACATCGAGACGGGGTTTAGGGGAGACCATGGCAGCTCCTGTCCCTGCGCTGTCCCCACTGTCCCCGGTCTCCCATCCTCTGTGGCTACTGCATCCCGGGAACAGGAATTTGCAATGGCAAAACGCCATTTCCCACCTTCCTATTTATAACCTGCCTTGGAAAACCTAGCTGCGAAGGGCTCCTCGGGGGCAGGGATTGGTGGGGCGACCCACATAACCCTGCTTTCCATTGAGGAAGGCCGTTTCCTTCTTCCAAAAGAAATAAAATTTATATATATATTCCAAGTGACCGCCTGTTTAAACCCGCAACTCTTTTGCGCTAGGGCAGAGAATCATAGAATCGCCTGGTTGGAAAAGACCTTTGAGATCATCGAGTCCAACCGTACCTGTCCACTACTAAACCATATGTAGTAGAAACCATATGTTTCTACTAAAGTATGTGTAGGGAAGGGGGGAGGTACTTCCCACTGGGAAGAGGGGGTTCTTCTCTCCGGGAAGAAGGGTTCTTTCCGTTGGAGGGGGTCTCCCCGCCGAGAAAACAGGCGGCTCCCGGTGAGCCCCTGGCACAGAGAGAGGGGATGGGGGGGATGCGCCGGGGGGTCGATACTCACAGTTGAAGTCGGGCATCTTGGGCAGGATCATGCCGGCGGTGGAGGCCCGCAGCCACTGGTCCAGCTGGAAGGTGCCTGCACTGAGCTTGATGGGGTCCGCAGCAGGGTGGGACGGGTGGGTTCCCTGCACTTGGGAGTAGGAGTAGGAGAGAGCGGGGTGCTGCCCGCCCAGCGCCGAGTACCCGTACACGGGATGCCCGTAGAGGGCCGCCTGCGCCGGCATTCCCGGCGCTCCGGGCGCCGCGGGGTGCAGTCCCAGGGCCATCCCGGCCGCCGCGGCGTGGGGGTGCGGATGGGCGCCGGCAGCGGGCAAGAAGCCGGGTTTGGGGACCAGGGCGCAGTGCGCGGCCAGCAAGCGTGGCGGAGAAGGGCTGTCGGTGCGCAGGCAATCGGTGGGGCGCTCGGAGGAAGATGAAGAGGAGGAGGAGGATGAGGAGGACGGGGGGCTGCCGCTCCCGCTGCTGCTGCTGCCGCTGCCTCCCAGCGAGGTGACGAGCGCCAGCGGCGCGCTCTGCCCCACAGCCGCTGCTGCCGCTTTGGGGGGGTCGACAGCCAGCAGCGCGTCGATGCGGAAATTTTTGGATTTTTCCATGGGAGCGCCTGGGTGAAGGCGGTGCGGGCGCGGGGGCGGGGGGGGCCGTGCCGGCCGCGTCTCCCGGCGGCGACGGGCGGCAGTGCGGCCGCGCTGCACCGCGCGCCCCCTTCAAGGGCCGCCGGCGGCTCCCATTGGGCCCGCGCCGCTGCGGGCTGCGCCGCCATTGGCTGCACCGCCCACCTGTCACGGTGGGGCGGGGGGCGGCCCGGCCCCTCACACCCACCGGCAACCCCGGCGGGCTGAAGGCGACGGGAGGGGAGAGGGGAACAGCCTTCCCAGAGTGGAGACCTCCCAGCCACAGGGCTCAGCGCAGAATCAGAGAGTGGTCTGGGTTAGAAGGGACAGAATCACACAGAATCACAGAATGATCAGAGTTGGAAAGGACCCAGAAGGATCATCGAGTCCAACTCCAGTCCCTGCGTAGGACGGCCCCAGCGTTCACACCATGTGTCCGAGGGCATTGTCCAAATGCTTCTTGGGTGTGGTCAGGCTCTGCACCGTGACTGCTTCCCTGGAAAGCTGTTCCAGTGCTCCGCCATCCTCTGAGTAAATAGCCTTTTCCTAAGATCCAACCGAAACCTCTCCTGGCCCTGAAGTGGCTCCCGCCGTGCTTTCAAGGACAGCTTTCCATTATTCCCGCACACGGCAAATATACTGGGTTCCATCTGGCTGGAGAGCAGCTCTGTGGAGAAGGATCTGGGAGTCTTGGTGGGCAATAGGTTCAACACGAGTAAGCAGTGTGCTGCAGCAGCAAAGAGGGCCAACAGGATGCTTGGGGTGCATCAAGAAGGGTATCACCAACAGCATTAAAGAAGTAATTAACCCACTCTACTCAGCCCTTGTCAGGCCGCCCCTGGGCTTTGGTCCCCGCTATAGGAAAAAGATGTGGACAGGCTGGAGACGGTCCAGAGAAGGGCCGCTAAGATGATCAGAGAACTGGGAAACCTTCCTTAGGAAGTGAGGCTGAGAGAACTGGGTTTGTTCAGCCTTGAGAGGTGGAGGCTTAGGGGAGACCTTATTTCCAGGTACCAGTGCGTGAAGGGTGTCTACCAAAAAGATAGAGCCTCCTTTTTTACAAGGAGTCACATAGAAAAGACAAGAGGTAATGGGTATAAGTTGTTCCTGGGGAGAACCCGATTGAAGAAAACTTTTCACCGTGAGAACAGTTAGAATCTTCTCCCCAGGGAAGTGGTAGATTCCCCTACAATGGACAGTTTTAAGGCTCAGCTCGACAGGGTGCTGGGGTATGTGTCCCTTTAAAAGGTTGCATCAGATGATCCTTAAGGTCACTTCTAACCCGGCGTTCTATGATTTGCCATAAACGCGTCGCCGACTGCTTTTTAACGAGTCGGAAAGAATAAACACCTGTGGGTCACGGAGTCAAGCCTGCCCCCCAATCCCGGCTTTGTCAATAGTGTTATTAGACCGGCTTATCTCACGCAAACAGGCCCGAAAAGCAAAGGGAAGGAGCGAGGTCGCTCCCTCTTCACGGCCCCGTTCCCCGCGGTTGGGGGCATGGAGGGTACCCCGCAAAGGCGGTGTGAGGGGAAGGTCAGGCTGCGGCACGAGGCTCTGCCTCTAAAGAGCCTTTGCCGGCCCCCGGCGCTCGGCTGTGGGACAGACACAACCATAGACAAACAGGGCAGACACACAGACACGAGCACAGATACACAGACACAACTATATCAGACACACAGAAACACGGCAAAAACAAGAAGACAGAAACACAGACACAATTATGTCAGATACACAGACAGAAGCAGGGCAGACAGACACAACTGCAGCAGACACACAGAAGCACGGAAAACACAAGTAGGGTAGACACACAAATACAAAAAAAAGCAGACGCACAGACGCACCTGTACAGCCCAGGCACCACCGCACACACGCACACGCGTGGCACAGACACCCCTGGCACAGATGTGCCCCAGAGATGTGCCACACACACAGGCAGAGCCGATGCACCCAGACCCGACGGCAGACGCTCCCGCACAGGAACCCCCGACAAGAACCGGGCACAGCCCTCACGCTGCCGGGACCCCGGGACGTTCCCTCAGGCGGCCCCCGTGCCCCCCACACCGGGCTTCTGGGGAGGAAAGGGGACACCGCTTGGCAGGATGGTTTTTATGAACAGTGGCAGCGAGTGTCCTGAACAGGGAATTGTGGCCACGGCCGAGTCCGAAACCCCACCCGCCTCCTCTATCCTTGCATCCCGGGAGGGCCGAGGGTCACCTCCCTTCCACGAACGCGCCGTGGGTAGGGGGGACGTCCAGCCCGTTGGGAACACGGCTGTCACCCCTGGGCAGAGCTGGTGCCACATCCCTGGGCTCGAGTTGTTTCGTGCATACGGATACCCCTTTGCAGCTCCTTCCCGGTGCAGTTTAGGGGAGGAGGGAGAGAAGCCACAGCGGACTGAGCGCCCAGGACACGGGTGAGGACGCGTGTCCCCATCCATCACCGTCTCTCGGGGCGCCCCGCACCTCCCGGCTTGTCCCGCACGCAGGCGTCGTGTGGCTGAGGAACGCGTGGAGAAGCCCTCATCGCGACCCGGGAGCCGTCGCTCCGCGGCCCGGTCGCGGCGCTGCCGCGACCGGGCCCCTCAATCCCCATCCCCAAACAGCCCTTCGGGAGCACCAGCGGGGCCAGCCCGGCCCCAGCCCGAGGGGCTGATCGCCTTGATCCTCCTGACAGCTCCCGGCCTGCCCTCCCGCCTGGGGAGGAGGGGAATATTTAGTGATGAGAGAAGGATTTCGATTTTCAGAGGGTTTTTTTCTCAATCGAGTACAATTTCTTTTCTTTCTTTTTTTTTTTTTTTTTTCTCTCCTCCGTTCTGTGTGTTTCTCCCCGCCCAGGTGCCGCAGGGTATCCGGCCCGGCTGAACTCCCCGCGGCTCCCGCACCTGTGTTGATCCAGTATATTGCCCGGGAGCCAACAATGCGCGGTTATCTCGGCGGAGATAGCGCAAGGAGCGCGCTCCCCCGACCCCTCCGGGTGGTCCCCTTTCAGCAGAGCCCCCCAGCTTCCCTGGCCGTGGGCAAACAGATCCCTATCTCGCCTTTTGAAAATCCGGGGCGGGGGGCAGCGTGGGGCAAATCCTGGTCGGTGGCGGAGCTGCGAGGCTGCACGGTGGGAACGGGCTGGGGAGGTGGGGGGTCTCAGTCCTCTAAACTTCCCCCTCCCCAAACTGGCCGGTCCCTCCGAAGTCGCTACAAACCGCAGGCGCGGAGCCAGCCTTATTGCCAAAACCACGTATTACACTGCGACATTCTGTAAATGAGATAATGATACATAAACCTCCCTGATAAATGTGACATCCTCGGGATGTCTCCTCTAAATTAGCCGCTTGCATTGACTGCTAATAATGGTCAGTTTATGAAAGCAATTTCAGTGCAAAAAGCACAGGGTCTTCTCGGTCTAATCAGCCTGCCGCGCTTAATGGATGAGGAGGTCAGGCGGAGAATTATTGACACTCTGCTGCCCTTAACCTGTTTCCCAATAAAGCTGATTAGTTTTTGTCAATTCATCAGCTAACCACTCTTGCCGGGACTGCATCAAAGCCTTATTTGCTCAGGGGAAATCAACAAGTCACAGATCAGATCCATTACGGAGCGGCTGCGGGCGCGTCCCGGGACTGCGGGGGGGGTCGGGAGTTTGCCGGCTTTTCTAGGGAGAAAACGAGCCCCTCCGGCTATGCAGGCCGGCAGAAGCAGCCTCAGGCACCTGGAAAGCGCCTACGTGTTGTGAAACTTTTTTTTTGTTTTGTCCGGGAAAGGAGAAAGAACCGGGCAAGTCCCAAACGCTGCATCCCGTCACCATCAGCTGAATGCATGGGAGGGCCACCTCTGCGCATCCCTCCCAAGAAAAGGGTGTTTCGTGCACTCCAAGATACCAGTCTTGGAGAGAAGGGCCAGTCTGCAAACGGACTGCTAAAAATCTTTCTTCACCCCAAACCCCTGGATTTGGGGGAAAAAAAGCTGTTCTTGCATTAAGAGGCAGGATACTTGTTTTTAGTGTGTTTTTTTTTTTAATTTTGGTTGTTTGGGGATTGGTTTTTGGTGTTTTTGTTTTGTTCTGTTTTGTTTTATTTTTCCTACAAACCATCTTCCAAAAGCTTTACTTGTCTCTCTTTGGACTTTCTCTGCAGATAACGTCAAGCAAAAAAAAAAAAATTAAATGTATTTCCACTACTGCTGCCATTCCTGCCTCAGGCGCGGTTTGTCTGGAATAACGAAATCTTGACAATTTTTTTGCTCATCTGCAAGAAAACAACAAAAAAAAGCCCACCAAATGTGCGCTGTGCCTTTAAGCCCCGACAGACAGCTTCTCAGTCCACCCCCCTTCAATTTAATTTCATTAAAACAGAGCATGAATATTTCTATTAAACCTAAAATGAAATATGAAGCCATTTAGACTCTGCCTGCACCAATCACCCAGATTTATGACTTTTATTCATCACATCAAGAGCTGGGAAAAATGAATTTTCTTCACCCAGGAAGGAAATAAAACCCCTGCCTTGGTCATTTCCAGAAAGCTGTTAATTTGCCCATGTGGTAATTACTTTCACAATTAACTAAAATACAAATCAACCTGACAAATTGGGTTAGTTTATATATTAATTAGCCAGTTTAAATTTATTCATTATGAAAAGACAATTTAAGAGGACCTCGGGTGTCTGTTTTATCGCAATAAATTATTGTTAGGAAATGGGGGCTAATAAAATATCGCAATATTTGAGGGCACCGCGCAGACGGGGAGATGCTACTCAGGGGCTTCCGCGGGGTCCACGGTGGAAACAGCATTCTTGGGGAGGAAGAGAAGGATGAGGATGGGGGCCGGGACTGTGCCCCTCCCTCCAGTTGCTCTGATTTAGCACTCCGTCGATAGGATCATTGGATGCCTTTTAGCTTGTGATCTTTATAAATGTCCCGCTATTAAATTAGAAAATGATTCTCTCCTCGTTTAATTGTATTCTTTCGTTTCTTATTTCCAATTAATTAGTCCTATCGACGTTGCAATATTTTAAAAGACTGGAGTCCGTTTACAGTTTAAAATATATGGGTCAGCGCGTGCAATTTTAGACTAGGCAGAACTATATAATGTGGGTTTTAACTACTCCTTCTCTCATACGTCTTGAATATCTGGATTAAATGCATCATTTGGAAACAACGCGGGTATTTTACGCCTTTGGGACCGGGACCATGGGCTGCGCGCGATGCTCCTTCCCACGGCGCTGCGAAAAAACGGGCGGTTAAGGAGAAAAGCTGGAAGATTGTGAGGTTGTGGGGTTTTTTGGTTGTGGTTGTGGTTCCGTCCCCAGTACGGCCCTGTTGTGCTGCGTGGGATGCAAAACCCTTTTGGGGTTCCCCTCACAGATCTCTCCCTGCGTGGTGCAGATGGTGGAGGGCAAGGGGCTGGTGCTGGGAGAACCGCTCCCCGCTGCCTGTCCCGGCCAGGAGCCTAGAGAGGCAATAGCGGGTATTAAATATAGCTACAGATATAAATATGTATTATATATAAAACACATTGAAATAAATTAAATATATCTAAACATATAGTAAATATAAAAATATATAAATATATGTACATACACATGTACACATGGTGGTCTGCAGGGCTCCCCAAGCGCTGCCCCAGGGATGTGCTGGGCATGAAGGGGGACACGGTTGTCTCTCCTGTATCAGGAGCCCATTGCTCTTTCACCTTCTCTGCTCCCCTCTACCCCTTGAGAAAGACCCTCAAAGGCTGTCCCAAAAGACAGGCTGGCCAGTGGGAGTCACCCCGCTTAACTCCTCCTGCTAGGGCCATCTCGGTCACGGCACAGCCCTCTCACCCCTGCCACAGCAGGTGCAGATTCATTGCAGTCGCATCTTCAAGCTCCATGAGCTGTGCTGGCTCTGCCCGCAGGCTGCAAGGCTTTGGGGAGACCCCACAAGTCCATGGGAGGACATCTGAACACACACAAGGCTGAGGGAGCAGCCCCTCACGACCAAGCTGGCTTCAGAGAAGGGGCTGGCAGAGCATCAAGAGGAGAGGCAAGTATGGCTGGGCTGCAGAAACCATGCTCTGCTCCCTGCTCCCCCTTGATGCAGATGGACACAAACACCCCAGGTGTCCTGGTTCTTCCTTCCTCAGCTGGTGCTTCCTCTGTAGTTCAGTCTATTCCATCCTATCCTCCAGTGCATGAGGGCTTGGGGGACCATGCAGGGGCTGGTGTCTCTCAGATCCCAGGTCTGTATGCAGGTGTCTGGGATGTCCTTCATCCCGATGGGCTTTCTGGGTGACCCTTCACTAGCTTGTGCTTAAACATCTGGGACAGAGAAGTTGTCTCTCATCCACATCTGTGATGATGCTGAACATCTCTCTGGTAGCTGTGGGCTTGGGCAAAGAAATGCTGGGATCAGAGTCACCCCTGTAGCAGGCAGAGTTGTGCTTTGCTGTCCCCAATCCACCTTGTGTCACTGGTCCCTCCAAACTGGAGGGCCCCATGAGGACCTTTGGGCTGTAGATCTTGGAGGCAGCCTTGAGCTTTTGAAATTCAGGTAGTCCGAGTCTCAGTCTCCAGCTCTGCTTCCATGGGGCTCCCTCTATTACCAAGCAAGGTTTCTTGCAACTGATTTCAGAGGAATTATTTAGAGAAATAACAGATCCATGCAGATGGAGAGTGGGGTATCTGTTACCTCTTCAGGAGGCACATGAAAACTGTTTCCATCTTCATGCTGTTCTTCTCTGGGACCATTTGGTTCTCCGGTATGCATGTCAGAGGAACAACACCAATGTCAGGAGGGATAAAAGACGAATCATAAGAGCAGATTAGTAATGTGACAAATACTATTGTTTCCTGGCCTGGGCTCCAAAGGTCCATCCTCCATGGTGGGTTCAGAAAATGCACCTAATTGTGGTAAAACCTAAACATGAACCTCTCTCACTATTAATTGTATCAAATGTCATTGTAGTAACATTAATTATGCCGAGTTCCTCTTGCGATTTAGGAGATTGTAATATGTGATTCCATAAGAGTCTCATTGTGATTTAACATTGATTAATGTCCATTCTTAAAATGATATAAAACTTACTTCTTTTCCATCGTAGAGCCCCAAACCACATTCCAGCCAATATTTCAAAACCTTGTTAATGTAACTGCTAATTTCAGAAGGTGATGGTGATGGCTATGGTCTACATGGGCTTGTGTGGAGGGATCTGCAGTGGGGGCAGGAAGAAGTTACAGAAATGATTTCCAAAGCAGAAAACTGCTGTACGGTTTAAATTATTTCAGGTGTTACATCTTTGCTCTGCTGTGACTTCAGATCCACACTTAGGCTTTAAGCAAGAATTTGAAGTGCCTGACTCTAAATGCTTGAAGAATAGAATTACTTTGGTGCTAAAACCCCACAGGATCGGTACCTGTGGCTTCTTCATTCCCGCGCAGCTTTTGGCCACCTTCCATTCCTGGTGAACCGGCTGCTCTGCAGATATTCATAGATACAGTTTGCTTTCAGTGTATTTTCTGGAGGCAGAAGGCTCTGCTTGGCAGAGGGCCCAGTACAAAATAGCTCATGCTTTTTATTTCCTCCTTTTATTCTTTTTTTTTTTAAGACACATACCAGGCATTGCGATGTGCATGCATAATGTTATGTGACCCAGGAATCACGCTCTTGCAAAAAAAGATCAAATTAGTGAAGCGGGGAGAAGACTGCATGACTAGCAAAATGTTTAGAGAATTATAAAGAAAAAAGGACTGAAAGTTGACATCTGCATAAAAAACAATATATATAATAGAAAGTTCAGCATTTGGTGCTTTAGTATATATAATTTAGCTATAGATAATAGAGAGTTCACAGGGTCACTTGATGGGAAATATATTGATAATACAATTTTTCTTTGCAAAATGTATGCAATTATTGCAGTTTTGGTTTAATAATAAATTTAACTTTGAAGAATCATTTGATTCAAACCTCAGCTTTTTCTAATGGCATTCAGAATTATTAATATCTGTCTAGCCAGCTAAAGAGGTTTTTAAAAGAGTATGCTGGGTGTTCTGCAATTAGAGTGGCCATCTGCCCTTTATTAAAACTCCATTAACCTTTACATTAAAATACATTTAAAATGCAGAGACACTGAAAATATCAAACACAAATAAAATAGATAAATCTAAGTGGTTCCTCTGCTTTCCTGGCTTATTTGTGCAGAACACGGCAACTTGTGGCATCTATATTTTTTCTGGGGACAGATAACACTTTGTAGCATCAATTTTCCCATGTTAAGGATAGAAAAAAATACAAGAAAGTAATGGAATTAATAGTATTTCTAATGAAAATTTCTAGAACATGATATTATTTATAGAAGGCTAGAAAATTTTTCAATTTCATTTTACTGACTTCAGAATAAAATGCTTACTTTTAACTGATTTGCTTTGCTTATGCATCTCTGCTGATTACAATGCAGACCCTACGTGGTAGAATCATTCACTCAAATAAAATTATTGCCAATTCTATGAAAATTTTCAGATATATTTTCAATATAAAATTCCACACCATTCCTGCAGATGCTGCTGCTTTGTTCCCTTGAGCCTTGTACTACAATTTCTCTCTAAGGACTGGGAGTGATACTGTAACTTACCCTGCCTGAATTATTGCTGCTCCTGGCAGAGCTGCTGATTTTGTGTGTAAATAAATATGCCTAGAATACCTGTTCCAAGACCTGTTTTACTTTCTTATAATTTCACACATTTGATGAATGCAGGGTGAAATTCCTGAGCTAAAATATTGGGTGGATTTTTTTTTTAAGTCAGTAAAAAAGGCTCAGCCATTTTCAAGATCATGGTTAGGAAATAGTGTTATTGTTTCACCTGGTTTAAAGTCTCCCCAGTGAGGATGCCTGCAAACCCACTGAGCTGTGATTTACGGCCACAGGTGGTGTGGATCAGTCTCCCCTGGCACAGGGCACACCTCCTGTTATCGATTCCACAAACCCAGCATTTGGCCAAATCATAAAACTTTCAAAAGCAGCTCTTTCGTGAGCTGCACAGCCTCCTTAGCTGTGTTTCCCGGGAACTGCCTTTGCTCCCAAGATAACCCTGGTCAGGGTCTGAGAAGGATTTCCCTCCCTGTCATTGTTTTTTTTGCCTCCCAGGAGCTGCAGCAGCCGGTACTAGAGAGACCTGACCATAACGAGGTAAATGGGCTGAGGAAGGAGCTGGTGGCAGCGCGGAGTGATGCTCACAAAGCATCCTGGGTACCACATCTGCAAGAGGGCTTGCAGGGAAATTGAGAGCAGGACATGATGGAGGCAGGTGGGGGGACTGCAGAGAGGCGGATGCTAAGGCTGTAGCTCCGTAGGAACCAGAGGGAGAGAAAGGGTGGTGAGAGGTGAGGAAGGGTAAGGAGGATAAACAAGCGAGGGGTGCGGGTCTGTAATGCGGGGATGGGGAGGGGTAGCAGGGAAGCAGCGTCTTGAGAGCCCCACGCAAAGAGGGTGTCAGCATTGAGAGGGAGAGGTGAGTGGTGGGCAATGCCCTGCGCGATCGGCTGCTGCTGCGCTCAGAAATTGCTCGGAAAGGAATTTCTGACAGTCCTAGGATTGAATACACTCATTTTCATTGTAGAATTGACTTTGTAAAAATTTTATACAGCAAAGCATTTCAATCCAAAATGCAAGAAAATGCTTTTACTTAACTTGACAGCGCATTTCCAAACCCATAGTTTTTCAGAAAGTATGACAACATTTGTAACTTTTTTTTTTTATGCAGAACAACCCCAAATATAAAAATTATGGAATTTTTCAAGAACCACAAATACTGCTTCCTTTAAGGTTCTGGTCTCAGTGATCTCTGGTACCACTTAAGTTCAGATCCCAGTAAAGCCCTACTGATAAGACCACCATGCTATTTTCTTAATTGTATTTTCAATATCAGAATCCACATCTCCCTAGGTTGAAGGATCATCTTGGTAAAAAGAGCTTACCTTTCAAAGAGGTTTATAGTTTTCTTAGCTAGGTTTATATATGGTCCTTACATTGACAGTACTTTTTGATTAATGTTATGTATAACATTCCCTAATGCATGAGTCGAATTAATTATGCAGAAGCTTTTGGCCACCTGGATGTACTATTGATGAAATGACATTTTATTGACAAAATGACAATTTAATACTGAGCTTTCCTAAAGCTCTCTTCTTGAATAGATCGGTTCAGCAAGACAACAGGGGGTGTAGGCAACCCAGAACATCCTTGTTTTCCACAGAATTCCTCAGTTGGCTACGAGTACATCGGGTTTGCTACTGGAATTAATTACTGGGCTACTCTGGGTCTCCTACTAATGGACAGTATACAGAGAGGCAGTTTCATATATAACTTCTGCTGGTGGAGCTTGGAAGAGCCTTCTCAATGCAGTTTGCTTAATTGCACCTGTGGGGAATGCCTCCAACATCTTCTTTCGGCAGGGGTCTTGTAGGAGCATTGACTAGTTCAAAACATGGAATAGAACTGTGGCTGGGTGACACATACAGCTGTTAAGGGGAAAAAAGAGCCTCCTTGACCAGTGTAGCTTGCAAAGATCCTGAATTTGCTGCCTTACCCACTCCTTGGCCAGGAGAGCATTCAAAACTTTCTCTTCTCATCACAGTGTAGACAGTAGGATTTTGCTGTGTGGTCTTGAATAAGCTTTGTTTAGCTTTTGCTGTATTTTTTAACCTCACACTGTGAAAATCAAACACTCTGAAATGATATATTTGGCTGGTATTTTTGAAAGCTCACAAGTGACTTTGGAACAGGAGTCCTACAAAACTGCTCGGGTCTTCAATCATTTGGGCACTTTTGAAAAGATTCATATCCTTTTTGAGGACCTGAGTTTCTCTTTCTTAAAAAATCGGAGAGCAGAGGCGATCATGATGACGGAGAATAATAATGACTTTCTGTAGCTGATAGCAGAGATGTGAGTGGGCTGGGAGTCTTCCAACCAGATGTTTTTTTTCTTGGAAAATGTTGATTTATTGGAACTGAAACTTTTCATGGGAACATATCAGTACTGATTAAATTTTGTTGAGAGAGATTGCTAGGGCCTGAGCAGAACGTCTGGCTGTAACAAAAAGTAAGATCCTTGGATGGGGAATGGTCAACAGGTCAGGACAGCCATCTGGACCCTGTCTGGGTCAGGTAGAGGTGCAGGTGGACTGTGAGTCTCCTACATAACTGGCATGGCCCTTGGGCTACTGCTTACTCCAAGGATCCTCTCCTGTTTTTTCACACAACAAACTCAAAAACCTCTACATCTTATTCGGATGTGAAAGGGGAAGTTTATTTTTTGCCTAGGTTGTTGTGAGAATTAAGTATTTGCTTGCAAAGGTCTTTGAAAATCCAATCTATCCAATTATTAGTATTGAAGTTGTTATTATACCTGTAGAGAAGAAGTTGTGTTGCAGGGTATGATCAACAGAAACACCTCAGAGAGGATATCTGGATGTCAAGTTCAATTGCTCCCTCTGGGAGCAAATGACTGGTAACTGGATTATGGAGAGTTATTATTAGTAAATGTTATTAGTGTGAGGATTTGTTCCCATGTCGGAGTGATGTTAATGCAATATTAGCAAAGCAGGTCTTCGGTGTCAACATGAGAATATCAAATGCAAGTGGAGGCAAATTGTATTCGATTGTGGAGATGATGGCGAATCAATGACACAGAAAATCTATGGAGAGCAGTTCACAGTGACACAAGAAAGCAGTGTCCACGTAAATCAGTGGAGACCAATGGACACTGTGAAGAAATTTCCATGCAGAATGAAGTGGACATTGTTATCGTGTCAGGACTATGTGAAATAACTGTTGTAAAATGAGGATGATACCGACATTTAGACCAAACAATGCCAACAGAAATTACTCTCTTTTTAAAAGAGGCCAACAGGCTTCTCTGTTACACATTCTTGTTCAGCAGCCAGAGCAGCTACTGTGCTCCATCAGGCCTTCGAGCAACCATGGTGGAACAAGCCCTGCAGCGTTTGGTGCTGAGCAGACACGCACATATACAATCTCTCTTGTCCCAGAAAACTGCCAAAGATGGGAAACAGCAGATGTCTGTGAAGGGGACACGACTGCATCTGAAGGGGCAAAAGGACGGCATGGTCAGCATGGTGGCAGCTGCTTCTGCTTTGCTGAAGTTCCAGTAGATGGAGGGGAGAGAGGTGAAGAATGAGGCAAGTGATACTCTGAGACTGTATGGAGATACGGAGCGGAGGGGGAAGGTGGCTGGAGAACTGGAGTGGGAGTTGGTAAGATTATGTTGATGGGAAGGAAAAGCTGATGGTGAAGTCACTCAACACCTTTTATAAGTAGCTTCTTGTTTAAGAAGAAAATGAATATGTTTGAGGGGGATGAGTTGATACATCTCATTCTCTTAACTCCTTGCAGTGTGAAATGTTCTTGCCTGTGCCTCCATCCACTTGCTCACCCAACACTGCACATGCAGCACAGCTGAGTAGCACTGCAGGTGTCCATTTAGTCCAGCCTTAAGCCTAGAAGCGCATCACAGTATGAATAACTGGATGGTGGGGCTCACTTCATGTAATTTTAGGTATCTATGAGGCAGCTCACACATGGCATTGGTACTGTGGGCACCTACCCCAAGAAGAGTGGAGAAATAAATCCTGTTCCAAATGCTGCTGTTCTGCAAACATCTCCTCAGCATCGCAGGCTCTCAGCCCAGCTGGTCCCATCTCCAGTGCATCTTGAACTTGGAGAGTTCTCCACTGTTGTTCTGCACTTTCTACGTTTATTGCACTATATAGTACTTTTATTTAGTTAAGGCAAAGTGAGTTGCATGTCAGGGAAGTCAGTGAGAATTTTGTCATGAGTTTGACAGCGAATAGGACCAGGTCTTGTGTCTGCAAAGCAGTGTAAGTGTTCTAATGTGTTTAAAGTGTTTAGAAAATTACTTAAGTCAGACACATTTTTCAGTTCAGCCCATTAGCCTTTCACATGTGTTTGTGTGGAGCGCAGTGCCCAGGCAGACTGGCGGCTTGTAAATGTTAAATCAGCATAAATATCACAGCCTCTGTGAAGGCTGTTAGTGTGGCAACTTACAGCATGATTAACATAATGCAGGGAAAGAAAATATTGACATTTTATTCTTCCGTATCTCCATAATGCTGCATGAAAAGTGATATCTGCAATACTAATGGACACCTAATTGATGTTATTACAATGCTTACAGCTCGTTGGGAGGCTGGTGAGAGAGCCTGTAAAAGAGATAAGATTAAAAGAGATAACAGTTGTAGTAATTCCAGCCACATTTCTGGCAGCAAACCCTAATGCAGCACTTGCTTTTAGCTCCTTCTACAGTCACCGCTGGCATTTATTGCTTTGTAGATTCAGAGGGTTGCTCTGAGGATGCTGAGTGTTGGGCAGTAAAGAGGAGCAGAGGGTGTTGAGCAGGAAAAAGTAGATTTAGGAATGAATCAGAGAGATTCTGTGACCCTGTTTTGTGCAGTGTGCTGTTAGTAGCTGCTGCTCAGAACTGTCTTGACAAAATGGGGGGAGATGGAGAGGAACTCAATGGCAGGACGTGCCTGTGGCAGTGATACAGGGTGATCATCAAGAGGGAAAAGACAGAGCTTCTTCCTGGCATGGTCCGTGGCTGTTGTGAGGTTCACAAGGTTTTGTGGGGTGTTTTCCAGTCATGTTTCATACCTGGCCTCCCAGGCTTGCCACCAAACCAGCTAATTTGTTTTAATTACAGCTACAACAAATAGTTATTGGCTTAGTGTCACGCTGATCAGGGTTTTAAGAAGAATCCCTTTAACTTGGAAACTGATGTTGCTCCCTGCCATCCTGAGGTGTTGGGCACGGGCAGCTCGGCGAGGTGAGGAAGGGTTCTGTGCACAGCAGGGATGCTGGGGACATAACAGCATTGCAGAGTGCTGGGGTGTGGTGATCCATCCTTGGGCTAAATCTCTGGCAGCAAACACAAAGTGAAAGCTTGGGGTAGCATTTTTCTTTAACAGGACTCAGAGACATTGATTTCTCTCTGGGACATATAACATTGCCTTTTTTTCTGCTATTTGAAGGACAAGAATATCTTCTGGAAGCACAGCAGGTACATTGGCATTGGCTCTATTTCAAAGGATCTCCTTCCTCCACCCTCTGGAGATCTGGGGCAGTGGCTGAAACCCTAACCTTGTTGGGAAGCTCTGTACTCCTGCGGCAAGGCTTTCACTCTGCATCTTTTTCTGCCTGCACATACCAAACAGAGTGCCATTGTCAAAAAGGACTCTGCCAGGTTATTGCATGTGGACATAAATAATGCATGGTATTGCTAGATTTGCCTCATGTCATTAAAAGTAAATCCTCAAGCAAAGTTACCTTGAGTGCTCCAGGAATTCTTAAGATTTCACGATTGATGGGTGATTTCCAAGACACTGATTTACCTATGGATGCTGGAGTCCCTCTCTGCTTGCTTGTCTCCAGCTCCAGTGGTGTTCATTTTGCTTTCACTACATTTGGGCAATTTGCTTAGTAGCTAGAACATAATTTGTATGTTAAATAAACTAAACTCTTTAATTCAAGATTGTTTTTCCCCTGAGGGGTTTAGATAACTTTCCTAAAAGATGGCAAAGGGCCAGTATGTTATCTCGAATCAGGTCTAGTTCCAGAACAATCAACTCTAAGTTGTTTAAGAAGACTGTATACATTCAAGTGGCTGTAAATCAGCATAATGAAACCAACAGCACATGCAGAAATTCATTATATGTCTTATACCATGGGGTGTTATTTTATTATTTGGTGCATTTATGCTTTATGATTGTATTGCAGCATAAAAATCAGGCGATGGATGTGAAATTACAAACTGCTGCCACTTCTCCCAAGGCAAACAGAATGCATTTCAATAAATAAATAAATAAAATAAACACCTCAATATTTTATTATAATAAAGTTACTTGAGGCCAAGAGTTCAATAAGGAGAATTTATAAACATATCATTTCAGATCTTGGAAGGATTTCAACATAATTTGCTTGTGGTATGGTAAGTGAGGTGAAATCCATCTACAAGTCTCTCTGGAGTAATAAATATATGGAAGTGTCTATTTATATTTGCTATGAATTTACTGTAACACAAAAATGCTCTAGACTACCCAAATCAAATATGCATGAGTTTTGGGCAAGGAAGGAATTGTTTAAGCATTTTATTCTTAAATAAGCTCAGTTTTATTTCCCTGCAGAACAAAAGTCCTATTCTCTCTTTAACCACTTGACTCAAATGCTGCCACTTGGAGGATAAGAACTACTACTGCCATTATGGCTTTGAAGAATCAGGCCCCAGGGCCCCAGCTTGCAGCAATATTTTTGAATATGCTTTCATCTAAGTTGACAGTGTAAATAAATTATAATAATTGAGACTTCATTTTATGTCCATTTGCAGATGAACATAGATTTTTCAATTTATCTAAGTAATTAACCTTTATCAGAACTGCTGGTTGTAGTGCAATAACACAAATAGACGCTGGAGATTACCCGGAGGTATTTTGGTCTTGCTAACCAAGTCTACTCTTGGGCAAACTCTCCATTGTGCAGGTGGATATGGCTGAAGAGTCACCTACTGCAAAATTCCCCATCAGAATGTCAGCAGGCACATCTGTGGGACAGTGAGAGATAGGGGCTGCTGAAGGGAGCAGCTTTGCTGGAGCAGGACAGTTTCGCTTAGTGGCACTGCTGAGATTTTCACCTTTGCCACCGTTCAGCACTGGAATTAAAAGAACTTAAGAACTTATCTAAGTAAACATAGGACTTTGAAAACTTGCACGAGGAGCAGAAAAAAAAAAGAATGGCTTCTAAGCTTCTAGTGAAGTTTTATTAGTTAATTAGTGGATGTTGTAGATGACCTGTCCCACTCCAATAAAAATATTGCCTCCTTTCTAAATAGTTGGCTTTAGGCTCACTTTCTAGCACTAAACACTCTAAACACATTTCCTCACTTGTTTGGGACTGACAGCCCTTCCAGTCAATGCATCTCCAGTCTCTGGTATGTTATTTCTTTCTATCCTACCCATATGAAAAAAAAGGGTCAAGAAAGTTGGGGATTACTAAGGTCACCCCTTTTCTTAAACACATGTTCGGAGCTTTTGTGGTTTGGCGGTTCCCTAGGAAGTGGATCTGTTCACAAGCACCCAGAACATGAGCAAAGCAAGTCCCGTTTTGCACCTGCAGCTTTGCCAGTAGCCTGGAGGCTTAACGAGGACTTCAGAAATCTTGTCTTTGGAAACTTTATTAGTTTATTGCCTGTGCAGTCTCTCAGATTCTAGAAAACTATCTGTTCTTATTTTTAAAAAAATGCTTAAAAGAAAGGTTAAGAGTAGCTGTAGTCTTTGCACCTCCAGAACCACCCAGTACCACAACAGAACCACAGGAAGAACACATTTACGTAGCACCAAACATGCATATTTTTTGTATTTCACTTTCACTAAAGGAACCCAAAGTCTTAAGAATAAACCTCCTAAGTGGTGGGCAGAATCAAAACTTGATCATGGACTGGGTTGTATCGAGGTTGGTCCTCCTACACGAACAGCCTATAAAGCGTGAAGGCAGATATAACAGGAGCAGGAGGGGCTTGAAGCCTAATGCAGCATAATCATTTTTAGTAGATTAGGCAAGCAAAAGATCAATCAGACATTATATAGGTATTTTTGATCACACCCTGGGGCTGGATCAAGGGTTTCTCAAGGTCTCCAACAACTACAACTCTATTTCCTCAGATCTGACAGCACTTCCAGGCTGAGCTGCTGAAAAGCTGCTATGTAATACTATTGATTTTAAAAAGTGCTGTGAGTTATTCTGGCCAATCCAAGAGAGAGAAAATGTCCCTTCTATGCCCCTGGTGCACAAATCATAACACGGATAATAAAATACAGATCGTGACAGAATTGTTTCCACTCTGTTTCAGAAATGCATGACTTTAAAACATTGGCAATCTTCTCTTGCCTGGGTTTTGAACTCTCAAAGCCACGTTTTAATATGCTGGGTTCTTTCCATTGTGAAAGGCAAGACAAACATTTAAATGTTTTGAGTTTTGGCAAGCAGGGCAAAAGATCATCAAATCCTACAACTGTTAAACCCTTGCAAAAGAAAGCAATAGTCAGCAAAAAGTTGCAGTGAAAAAGAGCCTTTCTTAATGAGAAGCTGGGGCAGAAGGAGGATCACTGAACTTCCTCTGAGATCCCAGGGATCAAGATGCCGACTGTCAACTCCTTAAAAAGGCAGAAGCTAAAGGAGGTCTGATGTCCCACCAGACCTTGAAAGGGGAAGGGTGGAAAAAAATAGTTGGCAGTGACTGAAAGTATGCATGAAAGAACAAATCGCAGAGAGCTTTGAAATCAAGCCCCTGGAGAAGGATGTTTGCACACCCTTACTTACCAGGTCTAACGGATGAAGTAGAAAAGCTTCAGTTCAGTCTGATTAACAGTGGAAGTTGCTGCTGTGGATGAGAAAGGGGAACCAGAATCTATCTCGCGATCCCTGACCTCAACAACCTAAGGATTTTTTTTTTTCCTGGTTGGAGAATTTTCATTCTTTACATATTTAGAAAATGCTTCCCAAACAGAGACTTATTCATAGCCCTCTGTAACTCACCCCCCAAACAACCAAATGACACACAAACAAAAAAAATCTGCTGGTTTTCTTAATGGGAAGTATTCCTGGAGCATGAATGTTGGTTAAATCAATGCAAAGGAAGCTGAAAAAAAGTCAGGATTTAGAAACACAGTGTCCAGGAATAGCTTAGGTTTGTTTGATCCCATCCCAGGCCCAGATCAGAGCCTCTCAACAAGCCTGTGCCTGGCTGTAAAAGAACCACAGTTACAAATCCTCCTTGAATTTGCTCAGTGAAAAAAGCTGTGGTTTCCTGGAGGGCTGCAGGCAGTATTAGGTTAAGCTGCTGCTGAAAGCATGGTCCCTCATCTTATTGCAATCCATGTTGCTGATTTTTCTGCAGACTAACAATTTTTGTGTTTAGAGGGAGTTTGGCAGCTGATTGATGGATTCACCCAACACTTTGTGACTTGCAAATTCATTCGTAATCTCCCACTCTGTCCTCCTTTGCATCTTCCACCCACATGGCTTGCATGCAGACTTACCTGTAAGATACCTGTGGATAAGTTACCTGGGCCTGGCTGAGTGCTCCTGTTGCGAGATGCTATGTGACCAAGTCTTGGGTATGAAGGATTTCCCATGCCCCCAGGGAGCCCTAACACAACCTATGCTTGAAGACCTTTTCTTTACATGGAGAGAATCTGGATGGCTGCCTTTGAGTGATCTTCAGCAGAGTGTGTAGAAATACTCAGTCTTGGGTGTCAGTGGCCATTTCACAGGGACTCACAGAGCTCTGAGTCTTATGTGAGAGACGCTCCTTTTACTACCGTCCTCAGTTAAAAAGCAAAACTAAAAACAATTGTAGAACCCCTGAAGCTGCTTGGACATTGCAGTGTACAGGAACTACCATGCAGATTCCCAGAAGCTGTTTGATTCAGATGTGTACTTCTGTCTTTTAATTTGCTCTTCAGGGCCAGGATGGTGCACGGTTTGCGTCTGTGGAGCGAGTGTGTTGTCTGCCCTGTTCTGGGTCACCATATGATGGTCAACCTTTACCAACAGGAAACATAGTTTTATTTACTGAGAATGGACTTTACTGTGAATCATCACAAATCTCATGCTCAAAGTTTTCACTCTGTCAGTCAATCAGCAGGAAGGTCACCGTGCAGCACGTGTCAGAGGCAGAAAATACACCATGAAAAATAAGTTTTTAATTTGTAAATGGGTGCTGTAACTGCTCACCCAACTTTTACATCTCTTGGGTAATTTCTTAGTGATCTTGCAAAATAATAAAACAGCAGAGTTAAAGTTGTTCAGCAAGGAACTGCCTTCAAATTGTTACTTCCCCTGTGCAGAAATACTCTCTGTAAACAGGGTGGATGTTACCTGTGACTGGGTCTGTAACAGGCAAATCTGGAGGCTCTTCTGTATTTCTCTTTCCCTTTCTGTGTATTGACAGCAACTTCATGTTTGGAGGCTACTTTGATTAACAAAACATTCTTAAGTTTCAATGGGTTTGGATGGGATCATATGAACTTAACATACCTGGGTCCTAATGCTACCTCAGGTGACGTTGCAATTGCCTTAGCAGTTATTTATGAGCAACATTTTCTTCTGAATACGTTTCTGCCAAACACTGTTAATTTGAAAGGGTTTTGTTGAAAAGTTTCTGTTCAGCTCTGGTGCATCCTGACACCAAACTCCCAGCAAACTTGGGCGGATACAAACAGACCCAAACCACAATGTTACAAGCTGGAGCAGTCCCAATCAATATAATTAAGGCTTCTATATGTTTCCCTACTATGTTACATCAGCTTAAGTAGACACAGATAAATGAAGTTAACTAAGTGTAGCTTAATTGGTGTAATTAAACAAAAGCAGAAACATATCCTGTCCAAGAGGCAAGGGTGGCTCTTTTGTTCTGCACACACTGCTTAGATTAAAGCAGCCCTTTAGGTGTACTTACAGTGTTGGAAATTAATATAAAGCAAAGACATATGGATTCATTCTCCTCCCAACTATTGTCAAGCAACCTGGGAGCAATTTCACTGAAATCAGTTGTTATGGTCTAAAGGTCAAAAGCACAGGATTTTTTGTAAAATTTGTTCTGACAAAGAAAAATCTGCCTTCAATTCTGACTGCTTCTGATTTGCTGAGTTGTCTCTGCGGTGCTTACACCAGTATCAGTGAATTTGTTTCTCTCTAGATGTTTTCCCCATAAATTTCAGAACATCATTGCTGTTTTATAATTTCAGTGTGAGATGAACGTCTGGTGGCTGGAAGAGGGACAAGTGCAAGTTTCTGCTACAGAAGAATGGCAAATGATTGCAATGGGAACATAAAAATGATATTTTGTAATTAAGGAAGTACCTGTGTTGAATGCTGGGAAATATCATATCTGACTCACACTGAGTTTTAATAAAAATCAGTCAGTCAAAAGCAGTGACATCTGCATGTGATTGGTGACTTCCATATCCCTGATGTAACTGAGTTCATTACCTTTCTCTAGTAAAGAATATGGAGCAACCACTGCACTTTTTGTGGATCCTAAAAGTTACAGAAGAGGCAGGGATATTCTCAAGCAGGTGGTAGGATGGCATGCAATTGTGGTCACTGCTGTTTCTGAAGTCACTTAAACTCTCCCACAGGAAGTATTTGATTCAAAGCCCACTGAGACGTAGTAGAAAATTTTCTGTGGACTTCACTGGACTTGGCCCAGAGCTCAGAGCAGGGAATCTATTCCCTTGCTTGGACTATGTTTCTGAAGTGCCCATACATGGGAGCTTTATGGCACAGAACTGATATAGGCCTACCTAAATATTGCCTGGCCCTCTTGCTTACTCCGTGAAGTCATGCCCTGTGCTCATTATGGGCATTCCTACACAGTAGACGTCTGCTGGCTTAGGTGAGCGAGTGGAAGATGTAGATGTGTGACCTGCAGAACGGTCAAGAGATCAGGCCCAGCCAGCATGGGTTTAGGAGGGGCAGCTCCTGCCTGACCAACCTGATCTCCTTTTATGACCATGTGACTCGCCTGGTGGATGAGAGGAAGGCTGTGGATGTGGTATATCTGGACTTCAGCAAGGCCTTTTACACTGTCTCCCACAGTAGACTCCTAGGGAAGCTGGCAGCCTGTGGCTTGAACAGGAGTGCTCTGTGCTGGGTTAGGAATTGGCTGGATGGCCGAGCCCAGAGGGTGGTGGTGAATGGTGTCTCATCCAGTTGGCGCCCAGTCACTAGTGGTGTTCCCCAGGGATCGGTGTTGGGTCCGGTCCTGTTTAATATCTTTATTGATGATCTGGATGAGGGGATTGAGTCCATCATCAGCAAGTTTGCGGATGATACCAAACTGGGAGGAAGGGTTGATCTGTTAGAGGGTAGGATGACCCTACAGAGGGACCTGGACAGACTGGAGACATGGGCCAATTCTAATGGGATGATGTTTAATAAGTGCAAATGTCGGGTACTTCATTTTGGACACAACAATCCCATGCAGAGCTACAGACTGGGGACAGAGTGGGTGGAGAGTAGTCAGGCAGAAAGAGTGCTGGTTGACAGGAAGCTCAACATGAGCCAGCAGTGGCCAGGTGGCCAAGAAGGCCAATGGCATTCTGGCCAGCATCAGGAATAGTGTGGCCAGCAGGACCAGAGAAGTTATCGTCCCCCTGTACACGGCACTGGTTAGGCCTCACCTTGAATACTGTGTGCAGTTCTGGGCCCCTCAGTTTGGGAAAGATGTCAGGATGCTGGAGTGTGTCCAGAGGAGGGCAACGAAGATGGTGAAGGGGCTGGAGCACAAGCCCTACGAGGAGCGACTGAGGGAGTTGGGGCTGTTTAGTCTGAAGAAGAGGAGGCTCAGGGGAGACCTAATTGCTCTCTACAACTACCGAAAAGGAGATTGTGAACGGGCAGGGGTTGGTCTCTTCTCTCAGGTGACCAGTGACAGAACTAGAGGGCATGGACTCAAGCTTTGTCAGGGGAGGTTTAGGCTTGATCTTAGGAAAAAGTTCTTCACTGAAAGGGTGATTGGCCATTGGAATGCGCTGCCCAGGGAGGTGGTGGAGTCGCCGACCCTGGAGGTGTTTAAGGGGAGACTGGATGAAGCACTGAGTGCCATGGTTTAGATGATGGGTTGGTGTTGTGTTGGGTTATAGGTTGGACTTGATGATCTCAGAGGTCCTTTCCAACCTTGTGATACTGTGATACTGTGACCCTGATGAAGGTACCCTGTTGTGGGTACTAGCATTTTCTCCTCATTGTTTCACCTGGATATCCATTCACCTGTTGTTATAGTTGTCTATGTATAAGGACATTGCCTCTGTGATCCTTCTCCTGTCCAGATGAAGTGCTCATAGGGTTTCTGGAAAAGTTATTTGACCTTCAATAGACAATATTGAGGGGAAATATTTGCACTGGCCAAACCTCATTCTTTTATTTGTTCAAAATCGAGCCCAAAGGAGGGGAAAGTCCAAGCTTGCTCAGTGCTGAAGTGTTGGCCTGGCCATTTGGCTAGAAAGACTGAAAAATGTTATAGCCTGCTTGGCCAGAATACATTCCAGGCTTGATTCTTTCTGAATTCAGTAAAGATGGTTCAATTCCAAGCCCAAGTGAACTGACAGCCAGCAAGGTGTATAGAAATATGTTTTAATGCTCTCAGATCTGGTCTTTACTCCAGAATACAGATGTAGCTGTGCTCCTGGGGACATCATTCTGTGGAGTCTGGTTCAGTCCTGATATTAGGATGCCACAAAATGAAACCAATGTGGTATTTCGCCCTCCTCCTTCCAGCGTGATTTAGAGAAGTCAGGTGAGCCTTGTTTCAACCTTGTTCTTGGGTTCTAAGTGGTCGTTTCATTTAGGACATTTGACTAAAAGCCCTTTTCAGGGAACCAGCTCCTGCAGGAAAGATGCCAGCAATTAATGAAAGATGATAAAATAATAAAAGAAGTAATACATTAACAATATTATCCTTGCACATTTGGGCAGTACTTTTCATTATATCCTCTTTATGGACATCCTCCAGCAACAATTGAAGAGCTTCTTTATTGCTGTTCTGTGACTGTTTTGGTTTCCAGACATTAGCAAGTTATTTAAATGCTAAAGCCCTCTTCTGTTCTTCCATTGCCTACTGGTAGATTTGACGTAACTAACAAAAATCTTTTGGTATGTTGCATTTATACCATTACGGTGTGCATATGAATACTCATATCAAAAGGAATTTGGACCTTTGTCCTCCTTTTCTTTCTCCTTCCTGCAAATACGGACAGATGCAAATATACCTTATGGATACTAGTTTACACTCTTCTGGTTGAGTAGCACAGTACTATGTATTTACTGAGCCACTGTCTTCTGAGTAGAGAAATCTGAGTTCACCAGCCAACAGCACAATGAATTCTCAGAACCTTGGGAAAAATAACCTCTCTCCCTCCTGGGCTAGGTGGGAATTACATTGGAAGTCCAGGACATATTTCTCTCTCACACAAATTTCATGGCCATGTAACTCCTTCAGTGCTAGTTTTAGCACCAGCACAGACATTAGTCTACAGGCACCATTCAAAGCTTGACTCTGCTTTTGTACAACTCAGAAATAGCTCTCCAGGTGATTCTGACTGCTGGCATCAAAATGGGCATCAGGTGGGAATGACCATTTTCGGAGCCTAGATTTAACATGCAGGTTAGATTAGTTTTGAACAATAAATGTAGGTATGGTCAAGCCCAATGAGAAAGCTAAAGGGGAGTTGCCTGTTATGTTATTAATTCATTCTGCTCTCCCCAAAGACCTTCAGAGAAATCATTAAGAAAGGCAGCAGTGGAACTAGGGCTGAGAGGAGGCAGTTCCTAGGCCACCTGAGTGCCACAGCCCAGGATGCTTGCTTCGAGTATTTTTATGTATTGCACAAAAATCAAATGCTGCGTCTGATCTTTCATACTGAAATAATCCTGTGGGTACAGAAGTTGATGAAAACTGCCAAGGTTCTCAATGTTATTTTTATTTTGCCTGTACTTGTCCAGCTGCCTTCCTTCTGAAATAGCTGTTGTTCTAGCTCCATATTCAAATCCTCAACTATTAAATAGCGGTTTGCCAGCCTGGAAGAAGAATGTCAATAAATTGTCAATGCTTTAAACTGAGTAACTGATTAATTGGCACAATGTTAATCTCTAAATCAGCAGCAATAAATTATATCATTTTTATTCTTGACCTAAAAGTACTAAAACACTTTTAATTGCCACTGTTGCTGCTGTAAAATGACTGATTAAACTGCATTCATATCATAATCTTTGTTGCTCCTAAAAAGTCTAATTGACAGTTGCATCAATGACTCGGTGCCAAGAAAGGAAAGGATCTTGCTTTTTTGCTTTTTTCTGGGGAATATTTTGAATGGGAAAACCTGAAGATTTGTCCTGTCCTCTGGACACTGGCCTCTGATTTTAGTTATTGTTGCAATTCTATTTATTTGTTTATATTGAGTCCAAATGTGCTGAGTGTCTTACAAACCTAAGACAGAACAGTTCTAAGCCTGAGAGCTGAAGAAGAACAGGGTTAGGTAGGAAAGCACAAAACAATGATGAAACACCTCAAAAGACACCAGTTTCAGAATATCAGAGCTACTGACAAGTGTTCATCAGAGCAAATGGGAGTTGGAATGAGAGGATACGATTTTATTTTATACTTTATGTAATTATTTTCTAGCAATTCAACATTGCAAAGACCATGGAAGTCAGCTTTACCCCGACCCTTGTATGCATTCCTTGAGAAAGGGATAGAGCCAAAATCCTCCCATTATGGTGAACCATAAATTCTAGGGGCCATGGGCAGCTGGGATTAATGAGGAACACCCTAGTGGTCCCAGGATTAGGATGACTGTGTCCAGCTTTCCTTTGTCCTCATGTCTTCTATAGGCTGAACACAGCTCAGCCTGACTGGTAAACCCAACCCTAAAGTAGTACTTTAACCTTGTGAAAAACAGAGGTTTTTGACAGAGAAGCAAAGCAGACCATCAGAATTCAGCACTGCCTTCTTTGAAGTAGGGGCAATTGGGGATGTTTTCTGGCAGACAAAATACAGCTCACCCTTCCTGTGTAAGTTATTCAAACTGCTGAGAAACCTGAGTGGAAGCTTCATGTTGTAAAAAACTAAAAAAAAAAAGAAATAAAAATAATAAAAGACCCAAATCCTGCTGGATTAAGATGAGGCCCAACTTCTAAACTTTTGGGAACTAAGTCAGTACAAAACCTGATTTAACAAAGTCACAATGCTTTCCATCCCAGATCCTTGGATTCTGTTCTGGTTTATTCATTATCAGTCCAAATTCTATAGCTACAACTTTATTATCATTCTCATTCCACATGTAGTTTGTAGATGAAAAAATGTTGAAACTGTACCAGATGTGATCTGAAAGAAAATGAGAAAAAAAAATCCAGTCCACCATGACATTGTAACCATGATTTTAGACATTGTAAAACTTACCCTCCATTATTGCATTTGACAGTGTTATATTTTAAGTGGCTCCATTGCCTTCAATTAAGGGTCTGCAAAGCTGAAAACCTGTGGTTTAGCACAAAAATGATTAAGGGAATCCAAAACATCTAGAAAACCATCAGAAGGATCAGAAACCAGAATGAGCAACATCATTCCTTTTGCCTTCCTGCAACTTCCACGGATTCCAAGAATAGTATTGAGAACAGTTGAATGTTGCAGGATTTTGCAGAGAGGCACTGGCAAGGCAGAAGGAAACAAGGAGACAAACTTGGCACAGGTTTCTCCCAGTAAATACAGGGCAAATACCTGTGGGTGCAGAGTAGGCATACATGTTTTTAAATATTTATGTTGCCATCTTGCAGGGTGAGAGTACTAGTGATGGGGACAGACATGTTCCTTGAAGGACAGAGGGTTTCTCATCCCATGGACATCCAGGGGGCTGGAAGGACAGAACAAATCATCCCCATGCTGGGAAAAACCCCATATTTTGCTGCTTCATGGTGTACGTGTTGTGGGTGCAGATATCAACCGCAAAGCAAGTGCATTAGTGCAGTGTAAAGCCGCTCCTGGGGGTCAGCACCAAGGTAAGCAGAGGGCTAAGGATGAAAACTGGTACTGTACTGTTGGTTTTCTGTGTTTTTTTCAATCAGTGAGGAATATATTTAAAGCTTTTTAAAAGTATTTTAATAAGGGTTTTTTTGAGGAAAGGCTTTTGTGGTATTTCTCACGTGTCCTTCTTGTTTGCTTTTGCAAGGATCTTCCTAGCTATAACGTTAACAAGGGTGGGCAGTGATGGAGAGAATGAATGGAGCAATGAGCTTAAAAGAAAATAGGGCTGCAAAGCCAGCCAATTTAATCTTCTCCACGTAAAATCTTGTAGTTTAGGAGGAGGAAATTCCAGTTGATGGCTATCCTTCATCAAACATCTGTGTCACTTGAAGTTTCCTCTATGAATATTAGGAAGTATGAAATTATGGAGTATTAATCATAACTTATTTAGTTACTAAACTGAACTCTATAATTTCTTTAGGATATCCCCTTCTTTCAGAACACCCACTTGCTACATCTTGTGCTTTAAAAGCAAAACAAAAATTACTCTTAAAAGCAGGTTGTTTCTTTCACTATATGCTTTCATAAAGAACAATTAAAGAGTTTCTCTCATTCTTAAATAAAAGATTTCTACTTCTTTATCACCTTAAAATTAGCAGAGGTTTCGTATCTAGGTCATTTCTGGTTTTTCTAGGTGGAGCTGGGTAACTTGGAAGGTACATGCTGTCATTTCTCCGATCACAGCTGTAAGGGTGGGACTATGTTGTCTAAAAAAGAGAGAGTTGTCTTATATTACAAATGTTAGCAATTGAAAAGAAACAACTGATAAAACCCAAACCACCTAAAAGTCTTGTGGAAGCCATCTGACTGACCATCTCCACCACTGTCAGTCTCTCGTGATGTCCTGACTTGCCAGCTGTGAGGTACCACAGATTCCTGGTCCAGCCAGGAGCTGACTGAAGAAGTCTAAAAAAAGAAACAAATGCATAGCCTAAAAAAATTTCTCATGAAGCCTAGACTGAAGGTTTCAGGCCTTCCTTGAATGTCATGAAGAATTAAAAATGGATACAAATCTGGTTTAAAAGAAAAATTTTCAGGTAATCTTTGCCCTGTAAAGGGGTAATTTCTGAACAATATTCAGACTGCCTCATCCCATTTCCTATTTTTCTGTCTCTGTGTGCATGGTAATAGATGTTATTGTAATGCTTGCACCCACAGAATGATTTGTACAGTAGTCAGAATTCCTAAACATCTGAAACAACTTAACTAGAGGAAGCCACTGTGTGACTGTAAACTTTCAGCACCAGCCTCCCAGTACCATGCAGTAAGTGATCCTTCATGGGAAGGTGTGGGATTGCTGGTGGATTTCCTTGGTTTTAGTTAGATGGAGTCAGATCCATTTCTCATGGTGCTCTGACCTTTAAACTCATCTTCACCATATTCCCAGAGCTGCTATACCAGGCTGGTGCATCAATGGGTTTAAGTGGGAGAACCCCCCGCACACAGGAATGGAAAAAGACACCAAACTGGGTCACTCTGAAAGACCTCTTGCAAGATCTTGAATGGCTTAAAAATGATAACAGAATAGTTGAGTGCTTCTGATTGATTACTACCCTATAACCATTCTTGGTTGATTCACTTTTCAAGATTTCGCTAGAGCTGTGGGAGCAGTAACTTTCAAAGCTGAGAATCCCATAGAGCCACTTGATCTACAAGCTGGCAGAGCAGCAAGGAGACAGAAGATGACCAAGTTTGGGGAGCAGACTGTAGCAATGGGGCCCTGGTGAGGAGCTTCTTTGGCCAAGAGGCTCTCACCCTGCAAGAGCTGAATCACTCAACTGGCAAAGCTGAAGTTACTCCTCTGATAAAATATGTTATCTCTGTGTGACTTGTCCTGGAGAAATACAAGTCATAGCTTATTCTTCATCAGAAGTAATTAATACAAAATCAATTACGTGACACAATATTTGCCGTGAGAAAACTTTATGACAAACTGATTTGAAAAATATTTTACAAAAGATCAGTTTTGGAAAGAATGTTATGTGGCAAGCTCTGAAATTTAAAAAATAGTGATGTTTCTATTAAAGCCAACTTTTACACATTAGTAAACCTTAAAATAGTCAACGTCCTAGATTTTAGCATAATCTACAAATGGGTCATTTTTCAACCTACAGACTTGAGAAACTCTATTGTTAGACAGATCCAAAGAAGAATTTTATTTGCCAATAACATATTCCAAAGGAGCTGGTTAGAACATAATGTAATGGCTTTATCTAACACTTTCAGCTAATGGGTTTGGTTTCCTATGAGTTAGAGTTTGAGATAGAGACATCTTATTATTCATATATTACAAAATAATTTAATTCCTATTTTAAGTGCAAAAGTCTGTGTAACCCTAAGTGCTGGGCTGCCTTTTCAGTATTTGTCATCAAATCCATTAATCCTCCAAATTTCAGGTCCATTTGTGATCAGATCCATTTGTTACATTAGACACTCTTTCTTCCAAAATAATCATCAGTGGAACATTAACAGACAACACTCACATGTTGATCTGCAGATGGCAGAGGCAAGGCACAACAAAGTATTACTGAACCCACTTTCCATCTTTCCCCAAATTTATAAGATTTTTAAACTGCCAAAATTTAAAAATAGCACAGTGCTATTGCCATGAATGTAATTAAAAAGAAAAAGGAACAGAAAATACAAGGAATCAGAGATGCTACATTAGCAGATACATACACCTGGAATGTACCTTCTGTCTCTGTTCTGTTACAGTCTGGTAGTCAGATTTCACACCTCAGTCAGTCTCTGAAATATTTTATTTTTTTACCTTCAACACTGCTTTTCACATGAAGGCCTCAGTACAGGGTAAACAGGACAAAACCCCCATATTGCTACTACTAAAAATGGAAAACCAACAAAACTGCCAAAAGAACTATGTTTATTTTCTTACATTGTATAATCTGTTCAACAAGTGCATTTGTAAATTTTCAGAAAACTCGCTGTAATTAACTACAATTTTTTGTAGAACAAAAATATCAAAATTCCTGCTTTAAGGGCATATGCAGCCTTCAATGGAGAGATATTTTGGTGGTTTCAGATTAAACAGTGCCTCCAAAACTGTATCTGTCATCTTGTCATGGAAATTAAATGCACAAGACAGACCACAGAATCATAGAATGATTTGGGTTGGAAGAGACCTTTAAAGGCCATCTGGTCCACCCCCTCTGCAGTGAGCAGGGACATCTTCAACTTGATCAGGTTGCTCAGAACCCTGTCCAACCTGACCTTGGATGTTTCCAGGATGGAGCATCTACCAGCTCTCTGGGCAACCTGTGCCAGTGTTTCACACATGACAAGTCTCGGATATTCTTTTTTTTTTTCTGTGTAAGTAAGACCAATAACTGTAACGGAATGATGCAAAAGTTGTACAGCTAAATGACCTCATGCAGTTTTAATGCTCAAAAATTAAGTACAAATGTTCTATTTTTTTGAGTGGAAAATTACACCATTTGCAAACTATGGTTTGATACTAGGAGGAGCCAGTGTCTATAATTGCTATGAATTAATCTAGCCTTAATAGCATCATCACTACAGATGTTACACAATTTATTTTCCCTTAGGTTTCTTTTTCTGAGCTAGCCTCACTTGAATTGAATTACACTGCAAACTAACTTTCAAATTGTGCCCATATTGTTCTGCATTTATTAATTTGTCTGACAAAGCCAAGTTTTATAATTCATGGCACTGGGAAAACTGAGCTGCTCAGCAACTTCCAGTGAACATGGAACAATATTTCTTTTTGGGCTCACAGAGAAATTGTGAGAAGACCCTGGATAAACAGAGCTGATCTGGGTTCGCACTACCCAAAGGCTGTGTAAATATTGAGCATGGACCAGGCTACTTAAGTGTCTTTACCCCTAGTGACTTATCCAACTTAGGTTCAACGCATTATCTCACCCAAGTTAAAAGCTACTGTGGATGAACTGGATTATTACTAGAAACTATATCAGCTACCTTTGCTGTAAAGCAGCCAGGTGCCTATTTTCTTTTCATTCCAACATTGTCACTTGGTTGCCTGCACATCAATAACTTGTGAGATTTTGGAGGAGCATGGATTAACAAAAAAAAATTGAAATGTAGACACATAGAATAAATGTGAGATTCAATAACTTTGGCATGTTTGAACATGAACAATAGATAACCTCATTGCAAAACTACTGATAGCATTTTCTGCTTTATAGGTTAAACTTCCACACTACAGTAAACCTCTACAGCCCAGCCCGTTTACAGGAAAGAGGATGAAAAGAATTCTGCTGTTCTCTAGTAGTGATTTCCTACCTGATCTTGGGCAACCCGTGTAGTCTCTGCCCCGTCTCTTCAGGGCAATAAGTACCTTCAGCCTTCCCTCAGTCTTGTGCATATTAGACCCAAACTCTCAAGAGTAATGGCTACTTTTTAATACTTTTTCAAGAACAAGGAAACTCTTATTTCAGGAAGTCTCTCAATGATCTATCATGATCAAAATAACTTGAATTCTTGACATTTCTCTCTCTTGCTTTGTTTTTCTTATCTGTCATGCTATATGTTTTTTACAGCCATATTTCTTGTTTCCATATGGCAGCATTTGATCACGCATGCTCTAGCAGTGCTGGTTGGGGAAGGTTTCCTAATCATCTTCCATACTTTGCTACAGTGATCCGTTCATCATATTTCATTATCAAATGCAAGGTTAAACACATTATATAGACATTTTAGGCATGAGACTTGCAAGGTTAATGCAAGTACAGCAATAACTGCTCTTTGAATATAATTATACTTTCTCTGTATTCACTCAGCTATAATATTTTTTTTCTAGATACCAGGGTTATGCTATGGAAAATGTTACTTTCCATCAAGTTTTGTTATTGCACTTCTTGAGATTAATGTTCTTAAAGCCAAAATACATCCTACAAAAGATGTCATGTCTTGGGAAATTGTTATCAGAGATACTTTATTTAGTAAATTAACGATCAGTAGCGACACCTTGCCAGCATATTAAGTGCACCATGAGACTGCTCTGCAAAACTGTCATTCTAGCAGCAACAGTCTGAAACTAAGCAAACAGTATTTCTTGAGTTCAAAAGTTAAACATATCTGGAAAATTTGGTTCCCTTTTCAGTCTTGTGAACTTGATAGATAGCAGGCAGTATGGGGCCAACAAATACATTTCACAAGCTGTATGTTTCTTTGCATTACAGGGTATTTTGTTTGCTTGTGTGGCTCCTGAGGACAGGAGCTTTAACTAAAAAATACATCAGTTTGGTGCAGTCAGGAAGGAAGATTGAACTTTATTACAACAGTTTCTAAAAATAACTTAATTACAATTAACAACAAGCTAATAGTCCTGACCTTGTTGTTCTGTCTCTACAGTCAGGTAAATAAATATCTAAAGATTATCTGTGGTACAATACCTGCTGACTCCAAACCATGTTAAACATGCCACATCATTGCAGCTTAAAAATAATTAAAGTGGAGGTAAGGGATTTAATTAGCTGCAAAATATATAACAATAAATTTCCTAAAATCCTTTAGCATAGTCACCTGAAAATTACTAATACCAGTTGTAAGCAATAAGGAAATCAGATGTATGAATTGGTCTCCTGAAACAAATTCATGACCTTCTATTCACTTAAAGTAACTTTAAAATATCTTATTTCCAGGAAGCCTTCTAAAGATAGTCTAACCTAGAAACTATTTTAAAAACTTCATATGAACAAATGAAAATAAGAAGAGGACTGCAGTAGTTGATATTTAACCTGTCTATCTTTAACTCTTTTCTCTTTTTCCTCTTGTTTAGGCTTCACAGAACTCTGGATTGTAAGGAAGAAAATGAAGGTCAAGTTTTCTGGCATAATCTGGATGCTTTGTAGCATAACTTTTTCCTTAAAAAGATTGTAATCCCAGTCTATTAAAGAAAAACCTCAGTCAAGAAGAAATTGTCTAAGATGAAGGATCACCAGAGATGTTCTCCAGTGCCTATGCAGGCCTGTATTGGACAACATTTCTGTTAGTGATTGTAACACACACAAGAGGAATTTGCCAACAGTAAAAAGCTGAGAGGCACTGTCAGGATTGAAGTGAATCTGAATACCCATCAGAAAGAAAGCACTGAACAACTGAAAGTACTGGAATCCAAAACTGGCACCACATATCGTTGTTCAAAAGTATCCTGTTTTAGGTGACCCATCAGAGGGACTTCTGCTGTGAGTTGAACTCATTAATTTCTGAGGAAAAGGAAGACCAGGATGTACCAGTGAATTCCAGGACTATTAGGAGACAACAATATTATTCAGAGGCAAGAAAAGTAAAAGGAAACAGTGCATTCACAGAAGTACTTAAGAGAATGAAATCGTCACTATGACGGGAGACCTCCTCTGCAACACAGTATCCAGCTCTGGTCAGCTGGGTTGACAAAACCTGTGGAGAAGGGCTAATAGGTTGATGAAGGGAGTGGGGAGCCGACAGGGGTTCCTGGAGGTGGCCTGAGACAGCCTAGCTTTGACCATCTCCCAAACTGATGCTGCTCGCTAAACCAGCAGAAAATTCTTCATGTTTTCTATGATCCTATGATAACCCAGCAAAAAAACTCTTGACGTTTTTCATAGAGTGGTTTGGGTTGGAAGGGACCTTAAAGATCATACCTTCCACTAGATCAAGTTGCTCAAAGCCTCATCCAAACTGGCCTTCAGGTTATTTTCTGATGGTGTAGTCAGCTAAATTAAAAGCTCAGACAAGAGCCAGAACTGGTTGCATGGGAAACATATGCATGGCCAGGAGAGAGAAGGAGGAGAAGAAAGTCAGGAATCATCCCTTTCAATGTCAAGAGGCTGACAGATTGACTCAGCCTGTTTCTGGCAACCTCACCTAACTCAGCAGAGCAAGGCTTGCTCAGCCTAGCAAAACTTGACAGGGTAGAAAGATTTTGTCTATCAACACTCAACCAGATAAGACAGAGGCCAAAGCTGTTGCAAGAACAAATGGTTATAAACTGATCATGAATAGAGCTGGGCTAGAAATCAGAAGGGTTTTGGGCTCCGTATCAGTCAGATTCTGCAATAGCTTCTAATGGTGTTAGTCAAGAAAATGGGAAAGGCACAAACATTGAGGGACAACCAATAAATGCTCATGTTTCTTTTCCACACACGGAGTATTTACAGGTAAGTAGCAAGAAGATTCTACTCTTGGAGGATGTTGCAGAGGCCAAAAGGATAAATGGACTGAAACAGAGACTGACCAGATTCCTAAAGGGGAAACACATCAGTTCCTATTTCATATGGTTCCTAGGATGGAGCTCCACAGATTTGTGCAAAGGATTGTAAGTATGGAGCCTGTGGTAGCAGGAGACCCCAGTGTGTGACACAGGATGTCTCCTTAAGTCCAACATTCAAAGTATATGGATCACTGCAGAGGCAGATGCATCAAATGGTGTGTCCTGTGTTCCACAAGAGACCAAACCAGTGTTCTTATCTAGCCAAAACATTTACCTGCTGAAGAGTAGGGTATCTGATAAGCACAGAAAGTGGAACTTATGAAAGTTAGTATATAATTATTACAAATCAGAGTTCACATGTTATTTCTGTTATTTGATTTACTTGATTTCATTTTTAAATTACAGGTTTGTGTTCCAGAGGGGCATAATATGCAAAATTTAGCAAATGGTCATACCAGTGTGTTACACAGTTCCATAAAATATTTTAATGCCAACCCCAAATATTGAAAAAAGATGAATCCAACTCCAATAATAATGATACATCCTTAAAAAATACACTTTTTTAAAAAGAATCAAGGAAATTCTGGCTATGTTAAAGTCAATGACAAACCTTTTGTAAAGTCACTAATGAAATCCATATGGAATTAATTCTAATTGCCTTTTTTTAAATGAGACTAAAAGATTCTCCTCCTCACTATTTTCAGTTCAGAGGGGTTACAAAAAATTAATTTTCCTCTTTAACTAACTGCTGGAGTTTTCCTATAGTTTAGTAACTCCAGAAATTGAGATTCTAAGAGAAGGACAAGTTATTATAAAGTTTGCACTGTAATTGTGAGCTTCAGTTGGAGAACAACTATTTCTTTTAAACTCACCCTCCAGGAAAAGGGTAGAGTGTCTTACTAGGAGATTTTATGAATTGAATTTGATGAATACTGAGTGTCCTTGGGACAAAGAGCTAGAAGTGTGGTCCAGCCAGATCTGAGTAGGTGGAAAGACCAAGCTGGGAGGAAGACTGGGATACAGATCCCGCCTGAGCTGACCTTGCCACTGCTCCTCAGGGGACAGACAGGCTGGGTAATGCTGCCTACTTTTGGGAATGTCTATCCTACTCCTTGTTGCTGCCACTTGTTATAGCACATTTCCTCCTGCAGAGACAGGAGTTGCTGGACTCATTCTCCAGATGGCACAGGCAAGTGTGCAGTGAGAGCAGAGCTGCTGTCCTGTCCTTGACAGCTGGCTGCCCCAGGCAACTATTGACTTCATCTGTGCCTGGGAAGACAGAGGAAAACAGAGGACAACACATGAAAAATAATTAATTTTCAGGCCACTCATGTTCAGGCTTGACGCCTCAGACAATGCCAGTGGACTTGACGTCATTCTACAGAAGATGGACTTATCTTCTGCTGGTGTTAGCTGACTTTATTTTTAAGACATAACTTCATTGCTAGTTGAACCTTCTGGGAGCTGCTTCACATAAGAACAGTGATAGTGGAGCAGTGAAGACCTCTCTTGAAGCTGTAAAAAAGCATGGAAAATAGCTGGAAATATCTGCTAGGAAGATAAGAGCTCAGCCTAAGGAGAGGAAAAAACCAGAGAAATCTGCAAGGAACAGGAATGGCAGGAGGAGTTCAAGAGGGACCAGAGTATTTTAAACTAAAAATAAACCTTAGTTCTCAAACTTAAATATATAAAGCTGTCTATTAAAAAATAGTACCAGATTACATCTCTACAGTGCCAAATAATTAATGACTTTTAATAACCCTAATAAATTTGGATTTAATCAAAACCTTGTTGCATATCATTGACTGTTTCAAGCAAGGACTATGAGCTAAAGGATACTAGCACCTGTATTAAAATGTACACTGCTGACATCTTTCCCAGGTACATCAATTATAATTAAAGAGTAATAAGAATGCCAGGATGGACTTCTCAGGCACTTTCATGCACAAGCCCTAGCATTTAAAAGTAAATCCATTAATTGTAACTGCTGTACGTTTGCGATCTCTCAGCACACAAACTAATTCATTGCTTTTGCAGTCATGCCAGTCTTTGTTAATTAAGGTTTGTGATTTATTTAGTTTGAGCAGGGATGTATCACAGTGTCCCAAACTGGACAGATAAAAGGTCACGAGTTCATAGTGCTCAAGACAATTTAGAATCAGATCATGAAAAATGTTTCTAGGTGTCTGGCAAAAATTGATTAGCAAAATGGGCTCTAATTGTTTAAAGGAAAGCTTCATATTTTTTTCAACCCAGCCATCTGAAAGTTCATATGTTAAGAAGTTCTTCTCACTCTGAAGTAGCTCTGAAATACGTTCAATGATAAAAGGCTTTTTTAAAAATTATTGTTGGCATTGCTTTGGAGAGGAGGGAGCCACAGTGCTGTCATCATCCGGAAGACTATTTCTTTTTCCTCTTTCCATATATAGCAGCCAACATCACAGTTTCTGAGTGAGGCTCAAATATTAACAAATGTGGTCCTTCAAAAAATATTGATGTTTGTGTATTGCTGCTTTACAAATGTTCAAGAGGAGTACAGCATGTGGGCCTTATATGAATAAGTCATTGTGGCTTAGAAGGGACTGCCCTCTGTCTCAGCAATTGAGCTGCAATACTGAGCATGGGCTGGTACATCTCATTTTACAGTCAAAATTGGATGAGTCACAACACTGAAGTCAGATGGAACCCAGAGCAACCAGCCCGGATGTGAAGGACCACACTATTGCTATTAGGTGAACTGAATCAGAGAATCAGAGGACAGTTGAGGTTGGAAGGGACCTTCAGACTTAGTGCAATCCCCCTGTACAGAGCAGGGTAACAGGCTGCAACGCACCCTGCGCAGTGTATGTTTGAGTATCCCCAAGGATGGAGGTTTCACAAAGTATCTATCCGGGTCCTGATCACCTCCACCACAATTTTCTTCTTAATATCTAGTTGAAAACACTCTAATTTCCCTTGTTGCAATTATGTCCATTACCTCTTAGCTGCAGTTTGTATTGATTGCCTGAAGAGGAGTCTGGTTCCACCTTCTGTATACACTCTGATGGAAGTTATAAACTTCCATAAGCTCTTTCCTTCAGCTTTGCATTTCAAGGCTGAACAAATCCAATTCTTTCAGCCCCTCTTGTTAGTCCTGTGATGGACTTGTTCCGGTATTTAAATGTCTTTCTTGCCCTGAGTAGCCCAAAACTGCATGCAGGTCTCCAGATGCAGTCTGCTAAGTGCCAAACAAAGGGAAGAGTCACTTTCCACCAATGTGCAGTCTACACTGTAGTTAATACATCTGCTACATGGTTGCCCTTCTTTGCTGCAAGGGCACACCGCTGACTCTTATTCAACTTCTTGCCTAGGAGGACCCCAGGTCCTTCTCTGCAAAGACACTTTCCAGCTAGTTTACATGATCATGATTACACAGAAGGCTAGTGAAAGGGCTGGGCACTTAAACTACATCTCCTGAATCCTGGCTGTGGCACCTTCATCTCTTCCTGATGGTATTTTGAAAATTCAAATTTACTGGCAGATATCAAAAGACAAGTGTCATTTCAGTGTTTTTTTTTTCCCACAGCAGATGTTAACTACAGCCTTTAGAATCAGTACCAAAATAAAATGGGAACTATTCAACAGTTTCTGGCACTTTTCTCAACATCCTTCTGTGACGCTAATAAAAATCCTGAACAATTTTATTGCTGATTTGTCATTTAGGTCTCAAAGTCGGCTTAGAATTATCCAAGAATCATTGCTCCTTATTTATGGATGAAGGATAAATTTAATCTTTATTTCGTGGCTCATCTTTGGTCACACACATGGTGAACTCACCCCAGCTAACTTCAGCCATGTACATGGCAAGTGCCTAATCTCATCTGGAACTTTTAGTCAGTAAACACATCCAGAGAGCTGAACCCATTCTAAGAGAGGAGTTTCGAAGAGCAAGGAAGTGCCTCACTGTGTTGAGAGGTCTAGATGAAGAAGTTCAACTAGATGCCTAATATTCAGACAGCACAAATCAGGTTACACTGATCTCACTCATAAAGAAATGTAAGAGTAGGTAGGAGTAAAATTCAGGAGCTTTATTCTAAGGTAGAATAAACTGTCTTCACCTCTACTGAATTCTGTGTAACTTTGCTGATTTTTATCAAATGCAAAACTAAATTAATGGATCTGAGTTGTGAAAAACTATTTATAGAAGAATCCATACAGCTTTAGGACTAAGCTAATACACCTAATATGTAACTGAATTTCTTGCTTGCTTGCTTTCTTTAAACTATTTTCCACAAGTTCATAATTTGTGCCCCATAAACGATTTTTGGATGAGTCTTCACACTATGAGCTTATCAACTGCCTCTAACTTCCACTGTTTCCAGTAGGTTTTGAAGGTTACTTCCTTCTCATTAGAGTTGGTCAGTGAAAATATATCCTCTGAGTGGGCATGGTATTGGCGTGTATTTTCACTATTTTTTTTCACTGTTACCAAAGCCCCATAGGCCAAACAACCCATCTGAATGTTCATATTTAATGAACATAGGTTGGAATGTACTGGGATCTTCTTCAGACATTTGTAATTTGTTATGAAGGACCTCCTTAAATTCCTCTGAGAACTTCTGCAAGAATACACTTCCACACATCAATACATACACATACACATGTAAGTGTGCATGTGTACATACATTTTTCTGGCTCACAGGGAAGTTCAGGTGACCTAAACTAAAGAAATAATCTAGTCTGGTTTTCCTTAAACCACATGAAACATTTGACTTCGATATGACTCTGTTTACATGGGCACTCAGGGAAGGTGAAAATACTGCAACCAATTTGAATAGGAAATTAAGTGGAACAAGTTTTAACAACAGCTAGATGTTTAACAACAGCTAGATGGATACAATGTTCCCATAGTACATATGTTTCTCTCAGCATAAAATGAGCATGTTGGAATTTGCTTGGAATGGCAGTTTTTATAAAGCTTATATATACAGGGAAAGCTTCCAGGTATATTAAAAGTGAGCCAAAGATAACAGAGGTAAATATGAAGATACATTTGTGCTCACTTGAGGGTAATTATTCTTTGCAATTGGGCTTTCAAAGATATCTGAGGATCCTGAATGTTCCATTCCTATTAAAATAAATTGATACTTAAGTTTTTAGGCAGATTTGGAAAAGAGCATCCTGATCTTTACTTTATTGCTTAGCTGAACATCTTTGCAGCATTGATATTGGAATTAAATACATTTATAGTTTTTAACTCCAGAAAACAAACGAGGATTTATGGTTAACTTACACTTGTCAAGTAACATAATACTGTCTCACAATTACAGCTATAAAACTATAATAAGCCTTTACCCCTACACTTCTCAGAAGATTGGATGTCTAAAATAAATGATCTCGTTCCATCAGAAGCTGTGAAGGAAATGCAGGAATCTCTGGGGGGAAATTCCACTATGTATATCTTATAAAGGAGCTGGGACCATAGGGTAATAACTTTTTCATCTTAGAAATCATGGATACAATGTTCCTTCGTCTCTTCAACTCGACATTCCTATAGAGGAATGAGGCATCAATATTATGAAAGGTACCACTTGTTTGACTGTTTTACAGCCTTGAGAGCATGGACTGCAGACAACCCACACATATTGACAGATTTCTAATGGAAAGCCCCCAAAGGCAACGAAACATGAAAAGGTCACCTGAGACTGGAATTCAAATGCATCAACGTAGTTCACTGACCTGAGAAGCTCCGTAGTCCAGGATGGATCCTATCCATTTTCCAAAACTGGGCTAAAGTCTTGAACAGTTGTTTTGGTAATGTAGATGAGGCTTTAGGTCTTAATAGTTCCTACAATTACTGCTGAATCTGGCCTTGGCTCAGGAATAAACTCCTTGTATTGAAAAGATTTACTACCCAAACTATATCTGTATCTCAATTTAATGAAAATGTTAAGGATAATTTGATGGTCTCTTGCCAGTGTAATTTTAAATAAAATGTCTTCGTTCCTTGGCAGTGTCTGTTGGCACACAGGTTTAACTAAAGGAAGTGCTTAAGTGAAGTGCTTTTTACATTATGGTCTTGCCAGTATCTTCTCTGATAGAATAGATCTAATTTTCAGTGTTTTATCCAGAGTAAATAAATTAAAAAAAATAAATTACCACCCACCATCAGTCCATATAACATCAAATCTTACTAAAGCATTACTAGAAATCAGATATTGGCCTATCACAGCATTTGGACTAATCTCAAGTCTCATCTCCTGTAAATTAAAGTATTTCTAACTTATTTACTCTTCATTTATTATGTGATTTTGTAGAAAGTGTTTCTGCATCTTGGGAAGTAATGTAGCACCTAGTGAGATGCTGTCAATGCATCTTAGGTTTTCAACTGAGTTCAGCAAGTCAGCATAAAAGTTTAGGACACTTTATTATAATTGCATGGGAAATGGAAAGTAATGGTTAGATGGTGACAATTTGGCCACCATGCCCTACAGTACTGAGCAATTGCCAAATATACTCTTGATTGTTACTCTGTCCAAATAAGGATTATGCACACAGAATGGGACCAGAAGAACAATATATCAGAAGTTAAATTGTTTAGGTATTAGTTTGACAATGAAAAAGATTGTAGATGTAAAATGGTGCTCATTTAAAGGGTGAAAACAACATGTAGAATATTTATTTTCTTTCTAAAAGCCATTGATTTTTTTAATATGTGGAAAGAATGCTTACAAAAAGTATAAAATCTCCCTGACATAGCTAGAGCATGCGTTTACTTACATTAAGATACCAGTAGCTCCATAATTAAAAGTTCATAAGTCACTTCAGTAATGTTATCCTTAGGACCCAGCACAACATAAACTCAGGATGTCCACCACTGTTGGGAAGGAATTAATTTCTCTTTTCATTATTGCTCCCCAGCAAATCTTTCTTCTTGGTTTTCTTCTGGCCAGTATCAAGGTGTCAGAAAGCTACATTTAGAAGATGGGTTTGTGCCAAGTCACTCACAGTGAAAAAGGAAAAAGAAGACCATGGAGCACAATGGTCTGCGATCTTTCTATGGTCAGATATGGATCACAAGTTTTTTTCTGTCCTTTGGTACCAAAGAATTTACAGGTAAGCTACTCTCTAATGCGGATTGAATCACACTTTGCCCATATTTCCAACAACTGTGACAAACTTGCGTGTGTTGCTGTTTTCATTTCCAAGGCATGCATTTACAAGATAACGAAGGTATTTACACACCCTTAGAAAACTTATCCCCACTCCATGCCAATACCAAAACTTAACCTTCCGCTCAGGCATGGTCTCTGCTGAAGTTTCCCTCTCTGTCCCGCATTTGCAAGCAATGGCTGTATAGACTATGAAACCTACAGGACATCTCAGAAGAAATGTAAGGCATGTGAAGAGTGGGTCATTATACATATATATTACGATTCAGAACTTATTTACACAACAGAAGGATGGAAATATAAACTGGATGCTAGGAGAAAATCCATAACATTCTGTTAGCAGCTAGGCACATTGTTGAGCTTCCTGGTTTGCAGTGGCTTTATCAAAATGATACCAGTACTGTGTGAAAGGTGCTTAAGGGCAACCTATATTTAGAGAGGTATGCATTTAGAGATAACCTATATTACACATTGATTCTTATCTTAGAGTGTGGGAATTGACTATTAGTCAGTCCTACACCTGTATTTCTAGGATTCTTTGCTTTTAATTTCACAGGACATTCACATTCACAGCTTTCTTTGTTTATTAACAAGAATACTGAAAATAAAAGAAATAAATTTTCTTGAAAATGGAATACTTGTCACTGGTGATTCTCACGTATATGGATGAAATGGTCCTATATACCTGATTTCAAACAAAAAGTAGAAAATTTTGATATTTATCACGAGCAGTGAAGAAAATGTTGAGTAATGACATCTTTCTACCAGACTGCAGTCTGACAAACAACTGGACTTCTGCAGTCCAGCTGTACCTGGAAACAATGTGTACATATGCCAGCAGAGGAAAAAAGGCCATGATTAGGAGAAAAACCATGATTAGGAGAAATGGAATGTGCAATAAGGAGATGAGAAAGGTGGGAAACTGCACAGGGAGATAACTTTATTGCAGTAGGTGAAGCAGGTGGGTGTTAACATAGAATCACAGAATCATGGAATCGTTTAGGTTGAAAAAGAAATTTAGGATCATTGAGTCCAACTGTAAACCTAACACAGCCAAGTCACCATTAAACAATGTCCCTAAGTGCCATATTTACTCATCTTTTAAATACTTCTAGGGGTGGTGACTCAACAACTTCCCTGGGCAGTTGCTGTCCCTGTTCCACTGTTTGATAACCCGTTCAATTTCCTTATACACCTGATGCAACTTGTGGCCATGTCCTCTCATCCTATTGCTTGTCACTTGGGAGAAGAGACCAACACCTGCTTCACCACAGCCTTCTTTCAGGTAGCTGTAAAGAGCAAAAACGTTTCCCCTATACAAGAGCAATACTCCTGGATCCTTGAGTATATGTTTGTCAGGGCCCTGAATGCACTGTCAGAACTTAATTGCCCTGAACATCTTCAGCTGGGATCTCCACTCACTCACCCCACTGCTCCTTGGTCCATCTAAGCTCAGGTGTACCTGTCTTCAGTCTTTCCTTCTGGATGGACCTTGGACCTATGTTATAGCACTGTCTTCTGCTTTTGGCTCGACCCTTCGGACTCACCCCTTCGCCCTGCGTGGGGCAGGTGGTGGATCCTGTAACCATTGCCAGGCTCTGCACACTGTGTCTGTATCCTGTGGGATTACATGTTGACTGGGGAGGGCATGGCTGGGCTGGGGTCACACTTGGCACCCATTTGTCTTCCTTCAGGGGCAGACTTACTCTTGCTGCTCGCTGATAATATGAAACCAGTCTCTGCTCTGACTTTTTGACTAAGTGACACTGAGTTTTCAGACTTTTGCATATTTTCTCCACTGTTATATAAATTTATATTTTGTCCTAAAATATAAATATAAAAACAAAACACATTTACATTTTCTTTTATGTTTCCATAAATTCACTGTATTCAAGATCCAAGCACTTAGTTTATTCTGTTATTTAAGTTTTCATTTAATAAAATTGCACCCAGAGTGGACTCTAGGGACATCATTAAGACTCCTCAGACAAACATTCATCAGTTTGACCCATGTCACTTACCAACTGCTTCTTCAGAAAGTAACAGTCAGGGTCAGGAGAGGACCTGTGTCCTTCTGACATTGGAGCTGGAACCTGTCAAATATGTATCATCCAAAATCTACTTCACAGAAACCCTACTCTCTGGAGTTTCATGTTTGTTCGGCTTCTTGCACGAGGAGAGATTGAATCCCTAGTTTGGCTTTGCTACTGATAAAAATTTGGCACAATCTCATGACCTAACAGTTTGCTTCTGCGCTAATGAAAGCCAATGAATTAAATGCTAGGTGCACCTAGACTATTCTTTTTCTGCATGAGACATGCAGTTTGTCAAGGCTTAAATCCACCCAAAAAGAAAGCTGTTATGCTTGGGAAAAAACTTGTTGCCACTCCCACATAGAGTGTTATGATATTACATCAGCGATGAAATGTGTTGAAATTATGAACGAGCATTTGACATGGTATTTCATAATGCCCTAAACCTCAACTGCATCTGTAAACAGTGTTTGAGGCCATGCTTGCTTATACTGAAACTACACTATATTGGGAAACACAGGGCTAATGTTTACTCTTGTCAAACACTTTTTCCTTTATGAAAAGTCTGAAATTTTAAAATTTATACTCTTCTGAATCACCCAAATACAAAGAAATCTCAACAAATATTTCATTTGCCAATCAGCTCAGTGATAGTTAAAAGGCATAATCTTCTCTGTATGAACAGCTGCTAAGAGCATACATCATCTTCTGACACGGATCCTTGCCATTTGTTTGTTGTGATACACTGATGTGAGAATTCACGAGTTCAGGCTCAATTAAATTTCTACTGAAGGAAATGAAAGCTGGATTTGGCCACGTATATTTATTTAGCACGTTGTAGCTACAGACTGAGTAATTGCTTTTTGTTACTGCTGTTGTTCATACAACATCTGTATCTGGAAGGATTGAGAAATGGAGAACAGGCTAAGAAATAGAAAACAGAGGAGCCTAAGATGTAGTTTCACCACTCAGGTCTGCCGATTTTACTTTAGAATCCTTTTCTCTTTCCATTCTTCACTGAGGCCCTGATCCCATGCACATCCCACTTGCACCAGGAACATTGCCAAGTAGATTTCACCCCAGTGTAAGCTTGAGAGCCTGTACTTGGGTGTTCAGTGTCTAGTCTTCAGACTGGTCATGAAGTCTTTGCCATGGGATAATGTCTGTCATATACTTATCCTATAAAAAGGTCAAATTATATATAAACAATGATAAGTAATGGGTGATACCAGTACTTAAAGGGGGCCTACAGGAAAGCTGTGGAGAAGCTCTTTATCAAGGAGTGCAGTGATAGGTCGAGGGGTAATGGTTCTAAGCTGAAAGAGGGTAGGTTTAGATTAAATATTAGGAAGAAATATTTTCCTGTGAGTGTGGTGAGGCACTGGGACAGGATGCCCAGAGAAGTCATGGAAGCCCCATCCCTGGAGGTGTTCAAGGACAGGCTGGATGAGGCTTTGAGCAACCTGATCCAATGGAAGGTGTCCCTGCCCCTGGCAGGGAGTATGAAACTGGATGATTTCTAAGGTCCCTTCCAACCCAAAACATTCTATGATTTTATGATTCTATACTGTACTGCACTGATGCTGATGAAGGCTGCCCTGCACTGTGGCCAAGTGGGACCCTCAGCTCAGGCCCCAGTGTGGCTTACTGGGCTGCAGGTGGTATCATGGTTCCAAGTCCACCTCGAAGCACACCCATACACTCACACGAAGCTCATATTTAAAGCAGGAAAGCAATTTTAGATGGAACAACTGCAGCTGGAGCAAACTGGACACCGGTCAGGGCTGTGAGACAACTGGCTTCAAGGGGCATGGGGGGAAATCCTGGTCATTACCATAGAATGGTTAGGGTTGGAAGGGACGTTAAAGATTATCCAGCTCCAACCCCTATGCCATGGGCAAGAACACCTCGCACTAGACCAGGCTGCTCAAGGCCCCATCCAATCTGGCCTTGAACACTTCTAGGAAGGTGCATCCACAACTTCCCTAGGCAACCTGTGCCAGTGTTTCACCACCCTTATTGTGAATAATTTCTTCCTAATGTCTAAATCTAATCTTCCCCCTTCCAATTTGAAGCCATTTCTCCTCATCCTATGAGGACAGGCCCTTGTAAAGTCCTTCCCCAGCTCTTCTGTAGCCCCTTCAGGAGCTGGAAGGCTGCTATGAGGTTCCCCCAGAGCTTTCTCTTCTCCAGGCTGAACAAACCCAACTCGCTCAGCCTGTTCCCGTAACTCCAGCCCTTGAATCATCTTCGTGGCCTCCTCTGGACCCTTCAACATTTCCATATTCTTCTTACGTTGGGGATTCCAGAACTGGACATAGAACTCCAGGTGGGGTCTCGCAGAGCAGAGCAGAGGGGGAGAATCCCCTCCCTCGCCCTGCTGGCCACACTTCTTTTGATGCAGCCCAGGACACAGTTGCCTTATGGGCTGCGAGCACACACTGCGGCTCATGTCGAGCTTCCCATCAACCAGCACCCTCGGGAAGCAACCAGCACCCTCGGGAAGCGCGAGGGCACGGGTGACGGCTCAGCGGGGCCGCGGCCAGGGCAGCCGCGCCCCCCACCCCTTGAGATGGGGCCGCAAGAGCCGAGGCGTGAGGGTGCGCGCGCTGGCGGCCCGGCAGGCGCTGAGGCGCGCGCGGGTGCGGGCGAGCGCGCGCGGCCGCCGTGAGCGCGCGGGGGCGGCCGCGGGTGGCGGCCATCTTGTCCCTACAGCCGGCGGCTCCCCGAGTGCAAGCGAAGCCGCCTCGCGAGCCCCCTCCTCCGCTCCCTCCCTCCTTCTCCTCCCACTACACTCAGCAGTCGCCGCCGGTCAGACAGAGGGCGGCCGGGAAAGCGAAGGCCGTGGGGAGGGCGGAGGAAGGGGGAGAAGCCGGGGCGCGGGGAGGGGACGGGCGGGTAGGCAGCCCGGGCCGGGGGGGGGGGGGGCGGTCAGTGTCTCCCCGGGGCCGGCGGCGGCCCTTGCGCTCGCCCCGGCCCCTGCGCGGTGTCAGCCCGGGCGGCCGCGCTCCACTCCCCATGGGATTAGGCTGTAAACATGTTTAGCTTTGAAGGGGACTTCAAAACCAGGCCCAAGGTGTCTCTCGGAGGAGCGAGCAGGAAGGTAAGGAAACGCCGCCTGCCTACGCGGTTGTGTCTGTGTCGGCTCCCCCGTTCCCCTTCTCGTTATTTCTACCTCTGGGCCTTCAGAAACCCTAGCAGCTGTGACTCAGATTTAATAGAGGGGGGGGAAAAAAGATCCTCCCTTCCCGATGATGTGTTTATCTCTCGTCTCCCTGGCTCTGTGTTGTATTTGTTTTTTTTTTTTTTTTTAATCAGGCCACACGCCCCCTCCCAGGCTCGTGGTATAGGGAGAATTGTGGGAAGCGAGGACATGTCTCCTTAGCTCGTCCCCCCTGCCAGCAATCCCACCTATAGCAACTCCTGTGCTGCCGGTCTCCAGGGCTGCCGGGCTGAGGGAGACTTCTCATTCCTCTCCAAGGGGGCCAGCTGCACGCCACTCGAGATCAATGCTGATTGCTGACTGTGGCTTCATCCACAGGGTTGCCATGTCATACAGATTTAGCTTTTCATTGTCGAGTTTACGTTCAATCAATTTGTCGTGTGCAGGGTGAATAGCAGTTAATTTTCTGCTGTACCAGGCTATTGAATCTCCTTGTGTTTATTGATGGAGAACAAGCAAAACGGTTTACTTAGGTCTTGCTGATTGGACAGGGTAGTGAAGTGTTTAGTCAAGCACTGAAGGGCATAGAACTACCTAAGAACAGAGAAAGGACAAAGTGTTCTTAGAAGTGGCTGATTTGTAAAGGCCACTCTAATTCACTGTTGAAATGCTGTTTCCTCACCTTATCCTGGAACATAATTGTGTGGGATGCTATTGAATGCTTTCATTAGTATTTTTGAATCTTAATAGGGCAAAAATAAGTCTTAAGTTTTGTTGTTGGGCACTGTGGACAAGTTCTCTGAAACTTTTAAAGCTTGGCAGTACTGTTAGAAAACTGAGCTAAAATACCGTACTATGTGATGTTAAAATCACCGTGAAGTTTGCATTTTGGTGTATTCCCTTACATAAAGAGAATGTGTAGCAAAATTGCATTTAAATTGCAGAGCTTTTCGTCTGAATCATCTGCTCAGTAGACTACACACGAGCATTACACAAGTCAAAAACTTGATATATGTTCTGCAGTTGAAGTAGGAATTGACAGATCATGCCCTGGTCTTCAGCTGCACACTTTAGGTACTTTGCAACTTTTGGCACTAACTTGCTGATATTATTACTTGCAGAACATGTTTCCTTCTACAGAAGTAAACAACAGCGTAATATCTTCTTTTACGCATACTGATTTATTCATGAAAATTCAGCAAAATTCTATCTATTTATATATTTGGGACACTTATTACTTCCAAGGGCAGATACTAAAAGGTAAAGGAAGTGAAATCTGAAATTGATGCATAACCTTCACTCTGTCCAACACAAAGATTGTATTTCATTATCAGATTGTTAGTGGCTGGTTCACGGATTTCATGATTTTACGTTGGTACACTGAACCGTGTGTATTGCATCAATGCACATCAGTTATTTGCTGCTTTGGACATTATGGTTTTATGTACATCATAGAATGCCCTTGAAATAGCTGCTTATTTTCAGAAACTATGTACAGTGCTACTGAAAGAATTTATTTAAATAGTAATAAGAATTACTTATAAAAATGCAATTTACTTGAACTTTTGTATAAACATATGACAGCATGGATCAGTGTGTCATGCATTTACATAGGTTCCATGAACTTCTTATTATCTCATGTCATAGGTTTCTTGTGATCTCATTTCTCATACCTGTATGCTTCAGTTTTACAAAAGGCTTAATTGTAATGTTTCCTATCAGCTTATTGGGCACGTGGGGGGAAAAAAAATTGATCTTTGACAAATGCCCTTGTCCTCCCAAATGTGTACCATTTTAGAACGATACAGTGTACTTCCAAACCTGCGCCTCTGCAGTGCTCTGTTAGGTAGCTGGATGTTTAGTACTGTTTCGATTCCTTTGGTGGAATAAAGTACAACTTGGACATACCAGTAGAATCTGTGTGCAGGCTGCATAGTGCTAGGAATAACTCTCTACCTAGTTTTGGGAAATGTTGTTGCACTTGTGTAACTACATTAGCAAAACCTTCCCAATGTGAAAGCAGGGAGTCTGGTTTGAGGAGATAGCATTGAAGATGCTAACAGAGTCTTCCCGGTGTGGATACAACTAGACTAATATAAACCATCAGCAAACCTGACTATTAAATGAGTTGTTTGCTGTTGTAACTGCAAACAGTAACCCATTTGGTCATGGGTCGCATGTATTGATACCCCGACATGGCCATGTGCACTTGTTGTGTTTTCTTGGGCCTCACTTGCCAATGTAGGCAGAAAGCCAAAGATACAGTTGGTGATTTGTGGTATTATGGCAGTTAGAAAGGTGCTGAATCTACTGTGCTTTCTCACCACTAACTTTTATGGCATTTTTGAGTTACAAAAGCAGAGAGCTTCAGGTTTATTTTTACACTGTTTGTATCTTATCTTCATGTGTATTATTATGATAAATTATGCATGCTGTCAAGAGGCACTTTGTCCAACCAAACGTTCTACCAAAAAAGTAGTCTTTAAGTATCTGTTAAAATCCCGGACTGCAAAATTAATTTTCTTGAAATGATTATCCCTGTACCTATCCTTTCAGAATATTGCTGTAACATGTTAATATTACATTGTACATAAGTGTAAAAACATAGGTGGTATTGTCAGTGTTTAAATGTTTCACTCAGTAGCTACTTGCAAATAGTCAAGATGAATCAGCAGATTTTTGCCTTAGTTGTATTTGTTTGAGGGTCTAGATACTGTGTTTTGTTTACAATATGGGGTTTTTTTGTTTTACGTTTTGGGAGTGCTTGTTGTCTTCTTTAGAACAGGGTTCCCTTCTTTATGAGGATCTCCAAAATTTGTTTTCAGATTTAGTTTTAGTTATAACTGGCAATACATATTTTTTTAATTCTGAAGTAAAACAGACTCTGAAAATGAATACTGTTACTGGAGTTCAATACAGGAACATCTTGAATTACTCATGGACTCTTTGTACAGGACAGTAATTGTTGTCTAAAAGGCTATGGCTGCAGAATTTCTGGTGGTGTGTCATGCAGGAAGAAAGAGGTGTTCCTGAAGAGTTGGTTTGGGATGCAGTTCGAGTTAACCTAGCCTAACTACAGTGGACTGAAACAGATGGTCCTTCACCTGGGTGGTTTCCACCTTGTCCTTTTTATCCTATGTAGGTGATGCAAAGTGATACAACCCTTCTTTAGGGTTGAGTGTCACCATGCCTTCTGGTGGCAGCTGACAGGTTTTGCTAATTTTATCATGAAGTTGGACTCCTGGTAACATAGTGCAGGATCTTGCACGTCACCTTAGTTTGGTAAGGTAAGCTCAAGCCAGTGTTCCTTTATTGTTTTACCAGTGTTAAGAAAAATAAGAGGTACCAGTCCTTTAGCACATCCATGCAGGCAGATCCCCATGCCTTTACTGAGGTGTACAGTGGGCTCTGTAGCTCAATATTAATACATTTTATAACCTAAATGAATAATGACACTTTGTAAGCCTTTAACAGGAAAAATGCTTAGAAGAATAATTAGATCACATTTACAGTATCACTTGAGCTATCTGAAACATGTTTTTATAAATCCCATGACTGTTTAAAATAGAGTATTTTTAAACTATAATATAGTATGAGAAGTTTTTGAAAAAATCCTTTTCAGGAATTTGTAATACAAATGAGTTAGCATTGTTGTGAAAGTGAAACCAACTTCACCAAGTTTGTTTGATTTTTATTTTGGTGGAAGATGTGGAAAACGAATAATGAACAAATAGTGATGACTCCATCTGTATTTTACAAAGTCTGTTTCATTTCTCCTAATATGGACATTTTGAATAATCAAACATCTTCAATTTACAAAGTTGGTTTATATTTTATTTTACTAGTTACTGATACGCCTTCTTAAATTAAAAGTGTAACGTTAAGCATTAGGTTCCAGTATATTTTTCCCCCCACCCTCAGCTGAAGGACGGAGGTGGAACTCCAGAGGCACCTTGTTTGTGCTTTGTTGTCTGTATTGTACACATGAAGTAGCTTCTCATGGAATAAAAATTAATGATTTTAAACCAGTAGGCTGTTAGATTGCCAGTGTGTGGAGAGATCTGCACAGATTGGAATTGCTTATGGTGATAGATGTTTATGCGATTTAAGTAATGATGGGGCAGACTTAAAAATAGTTTTGTTCCTCACTGATTGATTGAGGAAAGCTGTTAATCATTTCAGGAAGGATTAATTACTGTTTTATTATATCTTACTTGAACCTACCAGGTCACAATGGAAATGAAACTATGCTAGGGATTTATTGTGCAGGATTGCTAGATTAGAATTACAAGTTTACAATCTATTTTTCAGTAGTGGGAAAGAATTGCACTGCTTTGCTCTGAAGACCTTTGTCCCGTAAGACACATGGTATCAATCTTTATGCAAGTACATAACCTCACCCTGAGTCAGAATTTTGGTTTGTCCAGAATATCGAAATGGTAAAGCTTATAAGTCTTGAAATACTCTTTGAATTGCAGAGCTGTGGTGTGGAAATATGAGACCATCATGTTGTAAAATAATGACTGTCAGTAGAAAACAATATAAATAATGCGTACTAGATTCTCACAGGTTCCCCCCACCCCCCTTGGTGACATTTAAAATTCTCCTCATTTGAAAGGAAGTTATGAGTGATGGAGCTGTAGTTAGCTGACAGTAGTGATTACACTTATTTTCAGTTACATGCTATTTTCTTAAATTCAGAACAAAACTTTCTGCTTTTATATATGTATTTTTTTCTGCTTGTTTCTAAGAAAATGCAAAGTCATTCAACCACAATGATGTTTATAATATACCTCTCAAAAATCATAATAGAGGCAAACAGAGTAAATTCAAAAGCCACTTGTTTGCTTGGCTTCTAGAGCCTCCAGTCAAGTCTTGGTTCCACTCTGCATGTTTTTTTTTAGGTGCCATGGTAAAAGTGGTTCCAAATATTCTGCATCCTAAGGTAAAACACAAGCTAAAATACTGAGATTTTTTTTTGCAAGCACTGTGATACTGATTTCAGCGAGGCCGGCCTTTCCCTGGCCACTTCATGAGCATATTTTTGGTAGTTTAAAATACCTTGTTCTGGTCTTCTCTACATGTTAGATTTACCATGATGTAAATAATCAAAGATATGAAGAGTCACAAACTGTTGAAAAGCAGATTTTTTTCAAGCTTCTGAACATGTTTTACTCAAGCTGGCTGAACAGTTTGTCTAATGGAATCTAAGTTTTTGTGAATCAGTTCAAAACATTGCAAGTCTTCTAAAATACTAATTGCTTTTAATATTTGGAAAAGCCTATTGGAGTTTATATTGTCTAAAATAACATTGGGAGCTAGAAACATTGTTGAGAACCACTTTAGAGGGTGATGTCTCCCAGTGTCCGCCTTTGTTCTCTAACAAATGCTACAAAATCTTGCCTTTTATTTGTTGGACTTATTGAATACTTGTGGTGAAAGGAATTTTGTTTGTAAATTGCTTGGGTCTCTTCATTTGCTTTGGGAATTGTTAATGTTTTTTTATGTGATTCAACCTAAATTCAGCTGAAAAGTCATATTCTTCATTTTAAAGAAAGAAAAAAGTTCCTGGATTTTGTAGATGAAAACCATACAGGTTTTATAATTTCCCTCAAAAGTTAGAAGATGAAGTGCTTATTTGTTTTGTCCATTAAAATTTCCTAAAAGCCATCTTTTCTACTTTGCACAGTCTATTGTAATGTGAGTTACAAATAAATTTCAAATATTTATTAATAATACTTCATTTTTTTGCATCAGTGCATTTTTGTTGTTTTTGTTTAGACAGTACCTGAAAATAATTATTCAGTTTCACCTTTGCATCTGGCACATTTAGGTTCCAAATTTACTTGTGTGGAGCTAAGATGACTTGATTAACATGTCTGCCTGGGAGTGTTAGATTTCACATTTTAAGAGAGTCAATAAATAGTTGAAGTATTTGAAAAGACTTAATTATGTATACTTTTTTTTTCTTGAACCTGAATTTTTACCAAGAGGGCTGAAAGTTTATTATCACTCTCAATGCAAGGTGTCAAAATGCAGGACAAAAAAATTAATAATTTTTATATTTGTTTATGTTATTCAGTCTTTATCTAGGATATGTAAAAGCTAGGAGTTGTGTAACAATATTTTGACGGCAAAATAGTGTTTTTCAGCAAAAAGAGGACAACAAAATAGTTTTAATCCATATTTTTTTTCATTTTGTGTTTGATGGGAATTTTTTTAAGCACTTACATGGACATTGTTATACTGCTGGATGTTCTTCTCAACTGATCTGTTACAGCAGTGGTGCCATTTTGAACTTTGCTGTCATGAATAATGCGGTACATAGCAGTTTTATCCTAATGTATTAATTAATATTTTAAATATTACTTCTGTGATGGTAGTTGCAAGGTTTCCTTTTTGTATACTGTCCTCCATCTGCTTCCTTTTTTACACCTCTTTCCCCTTCTGGCTTAACTCTTTGAGTCATCATAATCCATGTCACATTGCATTTTGCTGTCACATGCTGTTTCTTTGCTTTGTATCTTCCTTTTGTCATACCTGACATGTATGATGCAAAAAACTTCTCAAATCAGGCTTTTGATTGTCCTGCGACTTGTGTGCTGGAGTTTCGTTGTGTTTGCCAGTATCTTCTGCTAGAGGAAGAAATGGACAGGAGAGGGCCTACTAGTGGTGTACTGAACATTGCATGAAACACAGACTGTGTATTCCCTCTTCTGCACTTTGGAGGTCAAGCTCCTGAAGAAAGAAGACTATTCCGTAGAGAGTGTTGGGAATTTTATTCAGTTAATGGCTTCTCACTCCATTTGAGTTAAGGTTGAAGGAATCAAGATGCTGATGCTTCATTCCCCCGAAAGTGTCTGCTTACCTGGATAGATAGACAGACTTGATATCTGTTGTCTGCCTGTCTGGCAAGTGAAGAAAGTCCATTACAGAAATGAGGAAAAGAGGAGGGGAGTAGGAATGAGCTAGGTGTGATCTTTGGAAGTTACTGGCAACTGTGTGTAGCTTTGGCGGGAAGAGGTGGTGGAGCAGCAGCTGATGGGTGTCATGGGACTGTGTAGATGGGAGCTGTCACATGTACTTAACGGTAGTGCTATTGGTATTCACAACCAGGCACAGAACAACAGCTACTGGGGTTAGCTCTTCTTCACTGTTCAGATTATTGAGGCAAGGCAAGAAACAAGTATGTGACGCTGACTAAAAATTTAAAGTTTTGTTCTTTTTTAAAAAGTGGATTAGTTTAAAAAGAGACCCGATTACTGATCTTTGCGAAGCTGGTGTTACTCAGGATACAGTACTCTCTCCAAATACTTAGTTATTTGTTTCTGATAAGCCCTCTGGTTGCTCATTTTCCTTTATCTACTAATCCCTTGCATTTGCTGTTTGTATTTTTTGTACCATTGTCTTCTCCCCTCTCATGTAGCAATTTGTCTGTATGTTCTTTTACTTTCAACTTGCTCTGAAGTGTAAGGACAAATACAGCAACGTTGCTTACAAGCAGAAATGCTCTCTACACACGCTGCCTGCAGAATGAAACTTTCCAAACACATTGTCAGTTTGATCACTTTTAAATAGGAACATTTTACTATCTTCTTTAATACGTTGAGTATCAGCTGTTGAAAAAGCAGTAATCTATTAAAAAAGTCCTGAAACTTTAAGCCATCTTTTGTTTTTTTCTTAATTTATTACATTTTGGCTTTTTTATGTGTGAAGGGTCAGAATTTGTTGCCTCACATTACCAAGCGGACCTGGAGCTTTTGCTGTGGCTTGAGTGGAGATGCACTGTATGGATTTTGTTATGTTTTATTTATGATGTTTAACGCATGGGGAAAAAAACCACCCTGTCTTTAGAGGACAATAGCTGTAGTTAGTGGTATCTTTGGCCATAAACACTGTCTTTAGAGGAAAGATGGTTAACCTTCTTGTGGTTTTTTTTCTTTATGCTTGCTCCAGTAAATTATCTGAAATAAAACCCCAATTTTAAATTTCTTTTTTATATATGTTTTTTTGTTCGCTCTCTCGGTGGTCTGCATTGAAGTATTTTCAAGCCTAAAGAAACTAGCAGAGTCATGACCATGCTTCCTCTGTGCCATGAAAAAAGAAATGCAGAAGTTTTGCCCTCAGTTTTTGTATCTGCAGATAGACATTGAAAATGTTCCAGCATAGTTTACATGTGGTTAAATAGTTTATAAACATTTGTTTGCCTCCTTCATATTTATTTTTATATATTCTTATATGATACATTTTCAGCTCGAGTGTTTTATTCCTTAACTTCTCTAGACTAAGCATAGGGATAAAAAGGAAGTAATGTTGTAAAGAAGTGTCATAAAGCAAAGACAGAAAATAGATGCCTTAAATCTATTGCCTATTTTAGACTGGATTTGGGAAGATCGCAGGGTACTTTCTACTCTTACTGTCAGTCTGCAGTGGGAGCTGAGTACTCCACATAAAAAAGAAATAATTTTATATATTTCCTCGGAAACTACGCAGAACCATCTAGTAAGAGATTCTTGTAAATAAAACCAGGCCAATGACTTACACATGCTTCAAGCAAGGAGAACACTCAATAAACATTTGGTACTACCTGGTAGAATTGGAACCCCATTATGTTTTATTTTTAAGTGGATAATGTTTGCCTAGATTATTGGGATGCTGAGAACACAAACCTAGACAGCAATCAGTACAGTTTGCTGCTGTTTACCCGTCCTTTTTCTTTTTACATAGCTCTGCTTTTAAGAGGGCTGCATTACATATCTTTATAAGAGTGGGAAACAATTAATACTTGTGTTTCTCCAGTATTTTACATAGTACATCTTTATCAACAATCCTTACAGTGAAGTCTAGGTTAAATATCATGAACACATTTGAATCATGTGTTTGAATGAAAATGCAATTGTATCTTTATTTGTGCTTTATAGGAAGAGAAGGCTTCTCTCCTGCATCGTACTCAGGAAGAAAGGAGAAAACGAGAGGTAAAGTAGACTGCAAGCGTTTGTATGCACACCGGGTATTTCTTTGATATAGTAACATTTACAGTCCAAAGTACTTTAGCTTTATTTCAGTTTACAAGTTCCACATAGTCTCTCAGTATACTAGGATTGACGGACTGTTAGACTGCCTTTAAGATGCTTCCCAGAAGTGATTGTCATCTCAAAAGAAGATAGTGTAGCATGTGCTGGGTGCTGAGGGTATTTTCCTTTTTATTTCGGTGCTCGTTTGATCTAGTCTTTGTTGAGAAAAGACAGGTATTTAGATAGTAAATTGCATTTTTGCCTTGTCCATAATCTTATTACTATGGGTTGGTCTCAGCAAGCTGTCTTCTGATCCTAGTTCTGCTATGTTTTTTTGGATGACCTTCAGCAATGCACAGTCCCCAGTGAGTGTCTCCGTTCTATGGAGGCAGAATCAGAACAATTGACAGTTGAATAGATCCTAAAGTGCTTTGAAATCGCCTGATAAATGAGGAGCAAAGAGAAGCAATTGTGAGGCTTTAGGAAAACTTAACACTGGTTTAAGGTGGAAATTTACTGCCTGGGTAATTCAGTCTGAAATAATGCAAAGAAGGAATAAGTACTGAGAGGAAAAATACCAGTTTTTAAACATTAATATATGTGGCAATATGAAGACAAAATTTATTAATAGAGAATTAAAATAAATATGGTTGTTTTGTCATTTCCCTCCTCCTATGAGTGGAAACAGTTTTGGCCTTAAACATCATTGAAGAAGGGTAACTAACTATTAGTTTACATGCTAATCAAGAAAACACAGCTGTTTACCCCTCATAGATTTGCTTGACCCTTGCTCGTTTAAATGCAGGTTATGCAGTGGCTCTGAGGACACTTACTGCTTTTTTTTTCTTTCCAACCTAGGAATTATGAACCAAATTTAAATATGAAGTTACTAGGATTTCACCAGTTAGGTGAGAATGCTGTGTTACAAATCAAATTTGTGATTAGTAAGTCCTTACCAACATGTGCAAACCCACTTTTTTTCGCTTCATAAACTTTTTGCCATATATTGAAATAACCCATTTAGTTGCTTAATTCTCTGCTGCAAAGCTGACGCAGAGTCATGTACTCGTATTGGTGTATGTACATACATACTCACAGATTTTCACAAACTGAATTACTCTCTGAGAATAAAATCAGTTATGGGTTCTAAAAAAAATGCCCGTAGCAGAAGCCTAGCAGTGGCATTAGTCTTAAAACCTTTGCAGTTCAGTTGATTGCTAATTGGCAGTTATGTATTCTAGGATAAAATCTGTATCTAGAGAAAAGGAGAATATATCTACTTTTCAGTTGAGCATTACATTATGGTTATGAAGAGACAGTACCTCTCCGTAATTGAAACTCTCTTGCTTGAGGCCCTACTTTGCACTTTTACTGTTAAATACTTTGGAGAGAAAAACGCCTTTTGGCCTGTAAAATTTTTGATTTTCATCCACACTTTAGAGGTAATTGGAGTCTTTCAGGTATATAGTTATTCTGAGAAATTGCTTCAGGAACTGGGGTTTGCAAGAACAGTAAGATAGGCATTGGATAGCAAATTCACCTGGTGTTTCTCTGGTCAGTTCAGGTTAAGTTCCTAAATTGAATGTGTCTTCATGGCACAATAAATTAGAAATCAACTTTTTGTGAGATGAAAGTTTGTGAACTTTCCCAAATGTATTTTAATGAAATTTATTGAAAAAACGTTTTGGTATTTCGCTTTGATTGGTGGCCTTCAGAATTATAGGCTTATTACAGTTGAAGGATTGATTATATTAGAATTTCTCTTCTCGAAGCAGACTTCCCTGATTTCTGCTCTTGATCTTCCTGCTTTCCTGTCCTCAACCACTGCTTTGTAGCTCTGGGTTCATGAGGAACGTGTGCTTCCCTCTTCCATCACTTAAGAAACCATATGAACTTCATTAGAAACATAATTACAGTAGCCACTTCCCTTAGATATTTGTTGTGATGGGATGTTGTGAGGGGAAATCTCTGAGTGTTCTTTCTGTAGTACCTGGAGCCAGCTGGCTTTCAGTTCCTCAGAAAGTGAGCAATTTAAAAGGGATAATTTTAACTACTTTTTCTAGCTGCTGAGAAAGACATCATAAAATGACTCACTGTATATGTCTGGTTTGGAGGAGAGAGCAAGAATTTCTTCTAATTTCCATGTTGTGCTTCTGGACTTAAAGTGTTAAGCCTCATTTTCCTCTTGACAGCAGTATTGTCTCCAAAGAACGGATATTTTTTTGTGTATTTTTTTTCTTTTCTCCCCCATCTAAACTGCACCAGCCTCATAATACTGATACATTATTTAAGTGGAAACAACAGGTCTTCAGTGTTGGCTGGTTTGTGCAGAAGGAGGAATGGTGTCATTGAATTCGACAGATTCTTCAATATTTTATTATTAAGACTTTGTCTAATAAAATACAAATATGTTTTTTTTTTTTGTCTGTAGTATTACTTACTGAGTGTTAAAAATTCTTTTGCAATATATTAATGGCAAATTTACACTTAGAAAAGGCTCTCTCCATGATTTATTTTACTAATACCAACACTTTATTTTGCTAATATTTAGTGCTTAATTTGCATTGAAAACTTCCTTTTGTATACAAATATATTTGATAAAACTGTAGAAATTAGAGTCAGTTCCAAAATATTGATTTCTGTTTTCTTGCTTTGTTTTGCAGGAAGAAAGGCGGAGGCTGAAAAATGCAATAATAATCCAGTCATTTGTAAGAGGGTATAGAGACAGAAAACATCAAGTATGTATTTATTTATTTAGAAAGATGTACCGTTTTGCTGAAAATGAGACTTCCTAATAATAAATAATTGCCCTGAAAAATCTTCTCCTTTTTGAGTATTGTGTATGCCCACAAAATGGAAGTTCTTTTTCCATCTTGATATTTTCATTTGATGTCAACATTTTAGTAGATGGATATTTATTCCACAAAGTGTGTATGTGACAGTGGATTTCAGTGGGGTTATGCAGTGTTTTCTTGAGCTGACAAAGAATATGAAAACAGATATCAGCAACTTTCACACACCAGTGGCGCTGCTTTTCTCAGTATGACTAGGATGGTAGTTTTAGTCAGAAAGATCTTTCTAAGGTGCTTTTGAGTACTTTATTCTAAGAGATTATCTATTTGAATTCACTAATATTTATTGAGAAACTAGATGAAATGGTTTAATGTGAAATCCCTTACTTGAAAACAACACATTGTTGCAATGTGTACTTACAGAAAGCAATTACGGCTTTAAGTCTGGTATTGCGTGTATGTGTTGATCTCCTCACAAATGTGTTGGATTCATTTTATTACTTTGCTGCCACTGAAATAGGAAACTGAAATGACATATTTAAACTTTTGCATCTCTGTTTTAACTCGTAATCATTATTGCTGTATTTATGCATGTCTTATTTTTAATTTTTAAGTACTCTATCCAAAGAAGTGAATTTGATCGCTGTGCTAGTTTGGCCCAATCTGGAGGAACTTTTTCCACTGCTAACGGAGCTAATTTGACCCTTTTAGTTCGTCAGTTGCTCTTTTTCTATAGACAGAATGAGGATTCTAAGCGTTTGGTGAGTACTGTTACATACTTTGGTATGTAGTACTTTTAGTTCCTGTACTTTTAAAGGGCTCTTTCACTTAGAGAGTTTTGAAGGGATGTAGAAATGCTTTTGCCACTGCATTTTAGAATTCTGGCTTTTGCTGGCCTGCAGTCTCCTGTACTCTGATGGGTTTTGTTTAGACAGAATACCTTAAAATTAGATTTTATATGTCTGCACACCTACACATGCAAAATCTGTTAACTGATTCCTTGGAAAATCCTATATTTTTACAGTAATTTATTAAAAATAATATGCTTCTATTATAATTGAATTTTTAAACAGTATTTTCCGCTTAGTCCTCTGGTTATTCCTCAGGTGGTTTTTTTTTTCACTACTCAATAATGCTGAGGAATCAATTGCAAAGTCACTACAAACTTCCTAAATGTATGAGTAAGCATGATTCCTAACGGACATTGATAATGGTCGTTGAATAATTACGGATATTTAAAAACAAGCAAAAAAACCCCAGATATATGTGTTGTAAGAGTAAAGTTATTTGTAAGTGTAATTCAGTCTTAACTTGAAAAGTTTAGTACTAGCAATCCTGTCGTTTCTTGTGTAATAATTGTTTCTTTGTAGCTGAACTTGGTTGTGTTTTGTAAACCCTACAAAGGTACCCAAAATAGGATTGAAATGTTACTGTCTATGTTGCAAGAAATAATATAACTTGTTATAAACAGTAAAGTTGTGCATATCTTTTCCCAGGTATGGATATGTCAGAATTTAATTAAACAGAGTTCTCAGTTTGTGAAGCAATTGGATGGTCCAGACAGACTTACTTGCTTATTCCAAATAAAAAGACTGTTGGGGCTGTGTTGCAGGTAAGTTATTTTTCTGTCCTACTGTCTAAAACGTGTTCAGAAATTATGTTGGGCACGTGTTTGCTTATTTTTGCAGCAGATGATGCATTAAACATAAATTTATTTTATGGAGAGGGCTGTTTATGTTAAATATACGTGTTGGCCATGGCATAGGATACTTGTTCCTATGCAAGAACAATGGAATGTTCGTAAGCTCCATTGAGTATCCAATTCAACATGTGCTTAAGGGGGATACTCTGCCTAGGGATAGACTTAAGTGTGTTGTTAACTGTTTCCATATAGCCATATTAGCAATGTTTGAGGAAACCAGAAAGTTTTCTTGGGAACTCATAGCAATTAGAATGTGTTATCTGAGTTATTGCAGGGATATACTTCGGATATATTTTGTTTTAAAGCTAATATTATTAAAGATACCTTTCCTCACACTTTTTTTTTTAATTTAAGGCATATTAAGCAGTTACATTATTGGCTTCAGCAGTGCATTTATTTTTTGTAGTGAGAGGGTCCTGGGAGGATCACAGGAAGGTAAATCTATCAATGTGACTTGATAGCTGGCAGCTAAAGCCTAGTTTTAGAAAACAATATATTTGCTCTTATCAGTAATAGGAACTAGTTAGACTCTTCAGAGCTTTACAGTAGTGTCTTTTTCCTTTTAATGTTGAAGCTCTTTTAGAAAATTGTTTCATTCATTCATTTCACTGAACCTTGTGTTCTTATTGTTGTATAGACTGTATTTATAATGGACAGTGGCACCAGATACTGAAGGAGACAAGTGGTGGGCTTCAAAGGTCATGTGCAGTGGAACATAGCTGTGGTGTCACTGAATTAAATTATACATTTTTACTTCCGCCAGAATTGTGGTTTTGTAAATGCAGCTCTGTTGGTATTCCCACTCTCCCTGACCGGCTGATGTGGGAAAACAAATGGATTGAAAAAGCTTATAGATGTAGAGAGAATGGAGGAAGAAACTGCTCTTGACTTCACTTTGCCAGCATGGTGATTGGTGTCTATACTTGTTTTCTGAGCTACTTTAATTTTCTGCAAAAGCCCAATAAGCGAGCAGTGGGGCAGGTAGCCCAGAAAACATTTCCCTGGGGTTAGTTCTGATTCATAAGAAGTTGTAGCTTTCGATGCCATGGGAAAAAAAAAGGTGACTGTAATAATGTAGCAAAACTGGTAGCTTGAGTGCAACTACATCTACAACAAAAATCTTCTTGTCCAGAGCATCTTTTTTTTTTATGTTTAGTGAAATGCCTTAGCTATGGAGTCAAAATAACTTTTGCTGATAGGTCCTGTCTTTCAGAATGACTGGTAAAGCAAGCATTGTTAGGGCAACTATACCTGTATGCATCTCATAATAACAAGTCCTTTTAATTCTAAACAGGCTCTTAGTCTTCATTTCTGTGGTTACTGGTAGTTGTTTCATAAGCAATTTGCTGAAAGGATGGGGATGGTTGTGTTTTTAATGTTTCAGTCTGTAATCAAGGACATATTGTTCTAGTTACAGATATGATGTTCCCCAGCATTTGTTCCCAGCCCATGTTGCTCTGGGGCTTTCAAGACTTTATTTTTAATATGAATAGTAATACATGTTAGAAAAGCATGTATTATTATTTGCTTCTCTTCCAGTACATGCAGTAAGCCTCCAGACTTTCAAGTCATTGAAAGCAAGAATTTAGTAGAATTTAGAGTGTGCCATATTCATAGAAACTCTGAAATCAGGAGTTATTGTTATAAAGGGGCCAACAAAAAGATGTAGCAAAACTACTGAGAACATTATAAATCACATAGAAATAAGTTACTTTAAGGTGACTGTAAAATGTTTTTTATAGTTTTACTTCTAAATCATTGTGCATGTGCCTGTGGTGAAATAAGAGAAATAGCTTGTTAAATAATTTTTGTTTTCATTTATAGGCTATTGCAAAATTGCAATGATGACAGTCTGAATGTTGCACTTCCTATGAGAATGCTTGAGGTATTTTCATCTGAGAATACGTATTTGCCTGTTTTACAAGATGTCAGCTATGTGACATCATTAATTGAACAAATTTTGCACTACATGATTCAAAAAGGTGAGTAGTTCTAGGAGCTAGGAATTCTGGGAAATACTCAAAATGAAACAGAATATGTAATACCTGAAGGTCATGTTGTTTAACCACGTTTTGCCTTTACTACAGACACGATGAATTAGGTGCTGCATACAATAACCTGTACATCAGATGAGTATTTTGCTTGTACGGCGCTCACTGCTTCAGAAATCACTTTGATTTCCTTGAAAATTCTGTTTATAAATTGAATATTCTACCAAGTTACTTATACAGACTTTTACGACAGATTTTGAGAGTAGGTGGATATTACCTAACAAAAGTTCTATTCCACTAGCTGTTAGCACACATGCTGGTGCAGATGTGCACACACATACGCCCCATAGCAGATCTAAGTTCTACTTGTGTAAAAGTTGGGTGTTGTTTTGCAGTGCTGTTCTCTGTAACTGCTAACATTCATTATTATTGCAAATTGACATAACCTTTTTATCCTGCTAACAGGAAAGAGATGAAGACCTAGCTTGTATTTCCCTTGTACCATCATCATCAGAACTGTTTGCTAAACTGCAATCAGTTACACCTGCGTAAACATACTGAAAGTTAATGAATTGTGTAGTTATCACTAAAATTATATTTTGTCTCAAAAGAATTTTATTACTCTGGGTTTGTGTGAAAAATTAATTTGACTTTCAGATACTGTAGTGTGAGTTTGCAAGACTTGTGGATGAGGAGAGAAGAAAAAAACATTGTGAAATAAACATCTCTGATGCAGCTTCACTGGTGTAAAATGTAAAAAAGAGCACCTTCCAATTGTTAATTAATTGCTGGAATAATTCTATTTTTGTAAGTCTTCAACTACGTTCAGTGGACTTGGCTATCTTATCCCGTTGTGAAGGATTTGGTTTTAGCTGCTACATATTGAATGCACTATGAGAAAAAAAATTACTCTTATTGCAGCACATTTGTTTTACTTGCTGAGGCATAACTAAAACTGTAGAAATAGTTCTGTTTGTCTCATTGCTTACTATATAATAAATGTACCTTCCAAAATATTTTTATATTTTTCTTTTAGTATAATATTCAGCCCTCACAACTGATACATGAAAGTTTATTAAACAACAAATTTTAATTAAAAAATGTTTTAGTAAAAAAAAAATCAGCTTTCTGATGATTTTATAATCAAACCAAAAAGAAGCAGTTTCTTCAGACAACTGTTCTGTCTCTTCATCGTTCATGATGGTTAATTTGTAAGGAATCTGTTATCAACTTTTATTAGTATATGTGTATAATTTGTCTTCCATGTGTGTCTTATCAGCATTGCTAAGTTATTCCTTTATGGTGGCTTCCACTTGTTGTCAAGTTAGTCCCTGACAAAGGGTCTTAGACTGAGTCTCTTAATGATGTGATTTATGCATTTACAGTGGTTCCTATAGTTTTGAAACTTGCGTCTTAGTTTAGGAGCTCATTAAGCAAGGGGAAGTTGTTTTAGGAAGTATGAAATCATGTGATTCCATTTGGACTTTAGTGAGGAAAAAAATAGGTTACCCTCTACACATGTCTTCATGGCTTGGGTAGTAATTTTATTTCTGTCTGAGATTCCTTTTTTGGAAGCAGTTAATGTGTTCTTGAGCCTGATAAGGCAAGATATTCATACAATTGAGACATTCTGCTGGCAGGACTCAAACGTGTACGGTGCAGTTATGTTTTAGAGTAGAGGGGAAAATCCATTGTTTCTGAAAGAGTGAGTGGAAAGACAGCTGTTGAAAACATGACTAGAGTCCGTCAGAGGAGAAGAGAACAGCATTTTCATAGGTCATTGCTTAAAAAAAATCATTAGCAGGAGCGATCAGTCACTGAAAATCAAATGGATTCTGAGTGCAATTATCTGCCTATGTTTTTATAAAGTGTTGTTTCCAAAGAGATTGCTGGTATATCTTGTTAGTGATGTGAATGTGACTCGGACTATTGAACTATGTTTTCCTTGGTAAAGCTTCATGCAGTGAATGGTAAAATATTTTTCAAGTTAATGTTGAGTATATATGCTGTTTTATATGGCAAAAAGAAAAATAATACTGTATTTAAAAAGTGGTATTTCTTATTTGCAGGCTACTACAAGTCGCTTTATTTGTTAATTAACAGTAAGCTTCCCTCAAGTATTGAGTATTCTGATGTTTCTCGAGTCCCTATTGCAAAAATACTTCTGGAGAATGTTCTGAAGCCATTGCACTTTACATACAGCTCCTGTCCAGAAGGTGCAAGGTAAATAGAGATAATGTAGGGATATTGATGTACTCATTTTTTGTTGTTAGATGTGTGCAGTTTGTTGTTGTTGTGGAGTGTCTAACTTATTTCGGTGCAGTTTGTGATTTACTTACAATAATGATTTTCTGGCAGTGCTGTATGTCGATGAAACAATGTAGTTTCAGGTGTGTTTAAGAAAAAGGCAATAAGTGTTGAAGACTGCAATAAACAGCACATAGAGTAGCAGATGTCACAGTATGTAGGAACATAGGTCTGGAAAAGCTTAGATGAGAGCAGGAATGCAGCTAAGAGCAGATGAAAAGAATTTTAAAGTGAACTTCTACAGGAGCAGAAAATCAGATATGGAGAAAGATGGAAAAAATTAAACTGGTTATATCACATAGTGTTTTGTGTTAAAGTAGTGTTTTGGGGAAAAGAAGACTAATGTGTTTTTTTTTTAATTTCAAGATTACAAACAACAAATTTAACTTTGTGAATTCGTGGAAAGCTTAAAGGACAAAAGTACATGTAAAATCAGGGAGAGGATGTAGTATAAGAAGTTCAGTTTTGAGAAATCTGAGAGATTTGGTTTATTAGCAGTCTTTTTGATAGACACATTCAGCCTTGCAAGTTGTTTTATTATTTCAAGGATATAACTGTGGAAAATTTTGCCTATGTTTTCTATAAAGACAAATTTTCTTCATTTCAGGCAGCATATTTTTGCAGCCTTCACAGAGGAGTTTCTGGCAGCACCTTTTACAGATCAGATATTCCATTTCATCATTCCAGCGCTTGCTGATGTGCAGACCATTTTCCCTTATGAACTCTTTCTGAATGCACTATTATTAGCAGAAAGTGGATCTTCAAAAAGTGGTGATCAAGCCCCATGGCTTTTTTACTTTGTATTAACAGTTGGAGAAACGTATTTAGGTGAGAAATCTGAATGAACAGTTCATCAGGTTTTTTTTTAAGTTAAGTTAATATGTTATGTATTTCCACCATGTGGTTCATTGCCAAGCAAAAAAAGCTATTTGTGGATAAAAAGTATTTGAGAGATCTGTTTTATTAGCTATTTTTATCCTCTTCAGTAACAAATACACTTAATTTGAGTATATTGTGTTTCGGTCAGGTATTTTTGGTAAAATATAGTTCAATGTGGTCTTGCTGATGATCTTTTATCTCAATGTATATATTAAAGGATCCTTGTCAGAGGAAGGACTTCTTGTGTATTTGAGGGTGCTCCAGACTTTTCTGTCTCAACTGCCTGTATCTACTGCTGGTACACACTGTCAAGATGCAAACAGTGATTCTGAAGATGAGGATGAGGAGATCAGTAAAATGACGACTACACCAGTAAGCAGTACAGAATTCCTTTGAATGAATTTGTATTATAGCAGCAGCAAATCTAAGCCAAAACATGCTCACCGTAAGTCTGGTATTTTTCTAGCTACATGTAGAAGGAAGCATGTTTGTTTCTTAAAAATAGACAGCTGCTTACTGTAAGCAACATGCTTGCTTACGTTAAAAACCAAAACCTTTACTATAATAAAAAATCTTAAAGTACAGATAGTGTGTCTGCTAAATGAGAGTTTTTATCTAATAAAAAAGTGTAAAGGTCTCTTCTTTAAATTTGTGTTTTAAAGAGACTGTATCACTCTGCTCTTTAAGTCTGTGGTGATTCTAAGAGATTATGAAACATCTGATCTTCCAACTTAATATTTTTATTTTTTCCTCATGGACATATTACAAGATCATACACATTCTTTACCTTGTAGAATTATCTCTCTATTTAGATATATCTGCTACCATGAAAGCCCTCAAAGGGCGCATGTCAGCTTTCTATAATACTGTATAGGGGCTGTAAATAGAATTTTTCACTGCAGTTTAAACTTCCACCAGTAAAATTAATCTGTGCTAACTTTGACCTCCTAACATTCAAATTAAGGCTTTGAACAACAAAGTAGGAGAAGTAAATTCTTACTGGCCTTTATATAATAGTTTCTGAAAAGACACTTCCATTCAGAGGGCTTAGGCAAACTGCAGTCTCCTTGTGGAACAGGTGAAATGTCACCATATTTAGGGTTCATTTAAAAAAAAAAGTCTCAGATTATTTTGCCTCCTCACATTGAGATGGGAATTCTGGATTTCTGTCTTTCTCAGGCATTCTCAGGCTTCCTGGCATTTTTTTCGTGAAGTGTTGAAAGCGAAAATATACCAACTTTTATAAGAGATTCTGTTACTGTAATGCTAACTTACATTTCATGTAAGGTGATGTATATTTTAGAAAGATGCAGCATTTTTAAGACCTTGATATGGAGAGTAGCCTCTTATAAAGAGCCATACTAAAGGGGAATACATGAAACCTCTTACTTGAACATTTTTAGATGCAGTGTGTTATCGTTACCAAAACCTTCACCAAGATAGTGTGCATAAAATACTTAGTCCAAGTGTTGCAGCATGTTCTTATGTTAAAGGGAGTCTTTCCTACTAGCCTAAGTGAAAAAATCAATGCCAGAGCTCAAGAGTTGCCTACCCTAGGGATTTAGGTTGGCTCTTGGGTCTGATAATACTACTAGAACGCTACTGGGATATACATATGTGCTTATGTTTTAATAATTGTACAAGAAAACTTTATGTTTGAGTAAAATTATTTTTTTTTTTTAAGGGGGATACTTGATCATTAAAAAGCCTTAAAGCAAGTTTTTCTTTCATATGTTTGTAGGGTGATGGGAGAATATCGGTTCAGTACATAACTGAGGAGTGTCTAAAGAAATTGGATACGAAGCAGCAGACAAATACTTTACTGAATATGGTTTGGAGAGATTCAGCTAGTGAAGAGGTTTTTACCCTGATGGCATCAATATGCCATACTCTAATGGTACAACACCGAATGATGGTGCCAAAAGTCAGGCAAGTATAAATAATGGTAATGATGAACTACAGTACATCTAAAATCGGTTTTATTAGATAAACTTTTTTTAAATACCTTGTGGGTTTTTTTCTGTTTTTGTTTATGATCAGCTGAAATAAATAAGAGTTTCAGCATTTAAATAATAGTTCCAGGCAAACCGAAGAGTGGGTTCTTTCTGTTTCTTATATTTCTTGTCATTGTGCTGCCTCTGGGGTACATATTGTTTCCAAAAGTGTAAGCTCTTGGTTCATTTAGTTAGTCGCAAATGTTAGTCTATCACCACACTGAGGACAGTGGAACAGGTAGTGTTTGTGATCAGCAGCTCACACACAGATAGGGCTTGCAAAGATTCTTGAAAGGGGTTTATCCTTTCCCTTGCTCAGAGACGTTGTTGAGTGTCATCTTAGCAGGAGTTTGTCTTGCTTGTTTTGAAAAAATTCGGTGATATGGGTTCTGCAGTCTCATGCTCACTAGGCACGGAAACCAACTTGTTCTCTTTAATGAATGTATAGCCAAAATATCTTGCTACAAACTAAAACAATTCCTGACTGTTGAAAATCACTGTTGTTATTTGGGAGGGACTTCAGCACCTGAGATGGGCATAACAAACTTGGTAATTTGTATAGCATTCTGTTACAAAGACTGCAAACCACAAATGACAGTTACAACTGAAGATAATTTTTGACCTTTTTGTCATTAGACTATGACCCATAAGTTTTAACAGTGTTCTGGTGCAGGTAGTTTTGAGTATGTAGTTGCTGGTAGTAAAGTAAGTATTTAGGGAATGTTGTAAACACAATCAATTCAAACTGCATTGTAAACAGTGATACAGAAAACTAATTAGGTGCTGTCTTAGCCCAATGGTGTTTATAGCTGTTACAGGAAGTAAGATGTCAGTGAAACTGTGATTGCTCGATTAGGGTAATTAGTTCTTTGTAGACTAATTGCATTAGAGCAGGATGTGAGACCTGAAGATCATAGCAGCAGTTGAATTAGTATGCCTGCTTTATTGTTTCAGGTAGTACATTGCCTTGGATAGTAATTACTGAGTTTAAATGCATCACTGCTTTGACTTGAGGTTTGCTGGTGAACTGTGTGGAACAGGGTGTTTAATGAATAAAGAAGTCACACAGAACTTTAATTGTATGAATGTGACATCTGTTTCCTCTGAGAAGTTGTATTGGGTTTTTGCAATTATTTCTGATAAGCTAGTTACACAATGGAGAAATTTGGGAGTTATGAAAGTTCTACTCAACATCTTTTAATGGAGAGCAATTTATAATTTTTAACTTTTGAATAGCTCCAAAACAGTTGAATTTACTGTTTTTTAGAAATTAGTAGAGATACTAAGATTTGTGTCAGTAACACCAATGACATTATTTAATTTTGACCATTAAAATTAATTCGTACAGCTATTTCTTAAATTAAAGTAGACATTTAATTAGGATTTCTGACTTAGAAGTCAAGCCAGGTATCATTGTGTCAAGAGTGCCACTTATTCTCAGTGCATTTTAAATCTGGCTGAAGTTACCAAGCATCTATTCTAAACTTTTTTGGGGTGTTTTTCAAAGGATGTGTGATGCTTATTTTAAAGGTAATAAACATTGTGTTATTTCAAACGGCAGTTAAAAAAGATTTTTCTTCATGAATTTCTACTTTGGAGAATTGTTGTATGATTTTTTTTTTTATTGCCCAAGTGATTTGTCAAATATCACGATAGTATTTTGAAAGATGCTTCGCTTGTTTCAAACTAACTTTAAATTACTTGATATACAGAGTAAAGTTTATCTATTTGATTAAACTGTGTAGAAATAGTTAAGCAGAAATTTATTTTAAATTACTTCTAATATAGTCTAAGAACTCAAAAACGTTCTTTTATTTTCTGTTTGGAAACATACTGGATCAAATCATTTAAAGGAAAAAAGGTTGTTGCAAAGGCTTTGCTTATTTGACAGCATTTACCATTGCAATAGAAATGATAATTAAAAACATAAAGGCTCCAAATCTGCAAAGTAGGATGCTAAATAAAGACAGTAATAATTGTAAACTTTTCAATAGCTGTAAAGAAAATTAGCCGAATGTTAACACAGGCTTTGGAAGGGAGGAAATGACTTAATCTCTATTGTTTTTATAGTTCTGAGGCTTCCTTCTTGAAAACAGATAAGAAACTCATAGTATAGACATGTCCTTCCATTAAAGCTTTTTCTTCTGGTGGCTCATCTACATCTTTGATTTGATTGTTGATGGTGATGTATGGTGTTAGGAAAAGCTGTGTTGCTGCATTAACTCAGTAGCTTCTTTGGTTTTGCATCAGAGACCAAGAGAGAACAGAATAAGATACCCAAAAGTAGAACATAGTTTTGAACAGAAGGAGCTAGCCTCTACAGTTCCTTTCCAGTTCTTTACAGAGTTTAAGAATAAAGCCCACAAGACTGGAAAACCCTCACTGTGGCCAGTGTTTGGTATGCCAGGTGAGAGGTGTAGAATAAAATCCTGTTTGTAATGAAGTTGTCAGGAAATGTACTTGTTTTCAGAAGGGCAGGGCTTTTATCTTTTCATTGTAAAGCTGTTGTATATTATTGCATGCAGTTATTAAAAAAAGAGAAAACATGAATCTTGGAGTGTAGTTTTCATTCTAAAGAGATTTACAAGACTTCTGTTCATCAGAACTATACTTTAAATAGCTAGTAAATTCTCTTTCTGCAAGATATTTAGGGGTGTAATTTAATACCATAAACTTCAGATGATCACTGCAGCTTAGTATTAAATAAAAAATAGCAATGGCAACTGTGCTTGTACTGGCACTTAAGTCACTATCAGCCGTCTGGTTAGCGCTGCAGAGTAATTGCTAATCTTGGTTTAACAGTTTCATAGTGACTGTACCTTACTACTGTTTAATTAACGTAACATTGCTAATCTTAACCTATGCTTGAAAATTGTTAGGAAAATTGACATTCTGGTGTAATGTGAGCAGCCTGACTTCATACATGTGCTGAAGATCTGTAGGTTTTACATGAAACTATTTTAGTAATTCTTTAAGGTAATTCTTTTAAGTAATTCTTAAAACACAGTTGTGTTTTTCTTAAAACCAAAATCATGGTTCATGAAGTTTCTGCATTTTTTTAAGCTTTACTTTGTATTCTTGGTTCAATACAAAGAGAGACAGAAGCGTAAAGCAGCCTAAAGAGTGGTGTAGTTCATTTAACGAGAGCTGTGCATGCTGTCTCGTACCTGTGACACCTTGCAGTTCTGAAGTGCCAAAATCCCCTGCTCTGACAGCAGTGACCTTTCACAGGCTGTATGAGCTCCTCTCATTCTAGCTTATTCTCTTCATTAACTTAAATGGTCTCAGTGGGAAACTGGGCCCAATTTATGACCTAGACTGAAAATCTTGCCTTTAACTAATTAACTTGTAGTGGTGCCTCAGCTAAATTAAGCTTAATGGGTCATTTAATCTGTCCCATTGCGCAGGAGGAATTTGACACTTTTTTTTAAACCAGAGGTGCCCAAAATACCATTCTGGCAAGTACACATAAATCATGAGGCCTTTGTGGACAATTAGATACCTACAGAGAGAAACAGTGTTCTAAATAAATGTTCATTATGTACTTACTTTTGGGAGCAGATAATTCAATTTGGTATGATTAAAACAGATACTTAACTGAAATGACTGAAGTGAAATTAACTCTGTCATAGCCTGTGGCTGACTCAGTATGCATTTTTCCACTTAAAAGGAGCTTATCTTTTCTGGTAAGAAAAATGGTTCTTCCAAACTACAGTGCTAAATCTGAGTATTGAACTTCACAGAAAATCTGTTAATGAATCAGCTATATAAAATCATGTGTAATGATCTCATGATGAAGAGGTGGCTGGTATGCAGTGAGATTTTTCAAGAAAATGCAGAAACTTCAGATGGGTGAAAATGCAAGGTTTAAACTTTAGCCACTTGGTTTGTTTTCAGAAGAGTGCAAATATTGAAAATGAACCCCCTGAGTGAGTTGGATTATAAGAATTTGCATAAAAGAAATACCGTCGAATCTTTTTTGTTGTTTCTATTGTGTGTGTGTGTGGTATTTTTTTCTTTAAAGGATAAAATTAGTCAATATTGAATGGAAACTCACAGTTTACGTTAGCTGATCTCTAAACGTTGTGGATTGATAATGCTTTGTACTCAGCTGATGTAAGCTATCACTGTAATATGCTGCAGTTTATTAGGAATTACTCTGTGCTGTGTCATTTTAATGTAGTTCTGTCTGTAAATGCTGATTTTTAGCAGACACGCATCTTTTCTCTGCCAAAGAAAAAGACAAAAATTAGGTAGATTTTTGACCTACTCTAATTATCAGATTTTTTTTACTTTTAATATTTTTGAATTTAATTTTTTTCTTTCAATGTGTAGTCAAAAAATTTGAAGATTTTTAGTGCAGCCAATTTCTAGAACTTTTGCAGAGGTAGGACTTTTTAAGGCCATCCTTTCCATGTGAGTCTATTTTTGTTACTATTGTTATCTTCTACTTTGAAAGCCAGTTTCTGTACTTGGAGTGAATGGCAGTGGTGTGTTTCTGCTGTCACTCCTTTGGCAATGGATTGTATTTCAGGTGAATCCAGTCGTAAAAGTTTTGTACTGCAAGGCCTAATTCACCCTTCTGTGCTTAGTTTGCAGTTTCATGTTGATTTTTTGGTAACAGTATGGAAACTTTAGAATTCATGAATTCATCCGCTTTGTATTTCATAGGTATTGTATATTGACAAAATAGGCTGTATGATAACATCTACCAAATTTGCATTTTTGTATTTAACTAGATATTCAGGGAAGGGAAATGTGAAAGTTGAATGCATTTAGCATTTCTGGAATTGGGCCATGAAATATAGCAGTTACTACAACTGACTGCCTGAATCACAGATATGGAATAAAAATGGCTGAAACTTAGAGAAAGGTTATTATTACAAGCTCTTAAGGTTTGTCCTTCTTTTCCCTTCATTATTGCTGAATATTGCTAGAATGAAGAAATGAATTACATTATGATAGGTTCGGTGTCCATAATGTTTGTTCATTTCTGCTAAAACTATTACATAATTTCCAAGGATGATTGTAAAATTAACAAGTTTTTACTTAGAAGCCCTATGAGATCTAATGGCACTGTGCCAAATTACTCTTCATTTCAAATACAAGGCTGAAAACTGAAGGTCACTGAGGAAATTTCTCATTTCAGAAATGAAGACATCTTTGCTATGATTCAGATGTTTAAACATTAAAAATACAAATCCTTATTCTAAAGTAGCTAGATATATAGTAAGCCCTTCCTTACATAATAAGGCATAATTTCCACCCAAATGTCAAAATAATGTGACTTTAGAAGCAAGTAAAATTCCCATGTATCAAATTCAGGTTGAATTTTTTCAGAACTTTCAAGTATTTAAACTAGAGCTCAATTTTACAACAAAATTTATCTTAAAATAGCCTTAGCTGCAGTTGCTTCAAATTTGATTCAGACTTAGTAATGGTCACCAACGTACAACTTCTTTACGATATTTAAGCTCTCAGCTGCTTTTAAAGGTACCAATCTATGTATTTAAAATTCAGAGTTTTTGAAGTGAGAGGAGTGATAGTTCAGCAAATACACACTGCAAACCCCAGCGGTTGCCAATATTTCATTTTCCCTTCTTCTGTGTGCCCCTGTTGTTTCCAAAATTCCATGTACCTGTGAAATCTGTCCTTTGTGTTTGGTGATGGATTCTGCCCTTCTTAATGCTATTTTATCTTCATGCATTTCTTTGTCTGTGTGACTGACTTGGTGAAATGAGAGCATCCACAGCAGAAAAGAGCCTGTGGGGCTTCAGTGGCCAGTATGCAAAGACCCAGCGGCATATGGCCCTGTGCATGTTTGTTTGCGATTCTGCATGTAGGTTTTCTTTGTGGTTTTTTTTTTGTTTTGTTTTATGTCTTTAAATGAATTGTTGCTTAAACCAAGTCATTTTCAAATATTTTTAAGTGTTTACTGATTCTTCTTTTTTTTCTGTAATGAAATGTGTTCTTCCTTTCTTTTTGCCGTCTGGCAAATTTTAATTTATCCCTGTGGTCTGTAATAAATATTGTGTTTTTTTCAGGCAGCAGCACTTCTAATCTATCCTTCCTGCTCCTGTTTCCCAGCCTGCTACCTCTTGTATGCAAGGAATTTTAATATTATCAGGCTATTGTCCTCTGAAAGCTCCTGTATGGATCTGAGTATCTGTTTTAACTTATTTATTCTAATAGTAACTGTGAGACCTAGGAAAGTGTCTTTTAGGATAACTAACTGAATATGGCTCTTCAGTATCCAAGAGATGACAGTTTAGTCAATCAAATCCCATTTGGTTTCCTAGACATGAATTGTTTCATAAGATGTTTTATCACTTATGTTTGCTTCCTGCATGAGAAAAATAGGCTGGAGGAGACCTTTGGATTTCAGGAAGCTTTCTATTTCTCATTTCTATAAAAAGTTAATCATGTTGTAGTCATGTGTGAAGTAATGTTGTTAAAGTTGGTCCTATACATAACTGACTTGTGAACGTACACTTTTATTTTAACATATGTGTAAACCGTTTTCTGTCTACGGATGAATTAGTGTATGTGTATGGGTAGCTGTCCTGACAGACATTGTTCCATTAATATTGTTGTGTTTATATCTGCCATGCAGAATGTAACAGCAAAACCGCTACATAATTTTAAATCAATAATTGATTCTATCATAAATTAAGGTACTATTCACAAAAATTGTTATGTTTCTTAATGTCAGAAGAACCATGGAAGTGACCTGTTAACAATTTGATGTGGTTTTCTGTATTAGAATTTTAAGAAATTCCAGGTAAATAATTTGGAGTGTATGGTGTTTTTATTTGATGTGTGTTAATTGTGTGGAATACTGCAAATTTGGGTCTGTATTATGTGGTTTGTTGCTGAGTTAATGAAAACTGTATTTTAGGTATAAAGTTTTGTATACTTGTTTTTCAGCTTTGGGGCTTTCACCAGATTTAATTAGAATAAGAACCTCAGTCTTGAAAAAATAAATCAGTGTTGTTAATATTTGAGAAATATTTGACAGAAAAGTTGTTCGAAAAGTGCTGTGTTTTGTGAATGCAGTATTTTGGAAGACAAAATTTATTTGAACTTCCTCTTGCAGGCTTCTTTATAGTTTAGCCTTTAATGCCAGATTCCTGAGGCATCTTTGGTATTTGATATCTTCAATGACCACACGAATGATTACAGGGTATGTATGATACCATTCTGAAAGTGAAATGTCTTTGTTAAAATAGAGTGTATGTAGTGAAAAAGAATGAGATGATTGGGAATATCACAGTGGTCATGGAAGGTGATTGAGAACAAAATTTTTAAGGTTACTTAGCTCCTATTATATTATAAAAATGAGAAAAACCTTGGAAATTGGGCAGTTGTAAATAATTACATGTAAATAAATAAAGTCTTTATTTAAAATAAGGTAGATGTTTTGTAGTTTTTGAAGTGTGTACCAGCATCAATGTAACAAACACTGAAGCTTCAAGTATTTAATCCTAATTATGTGAGTTTTATCTGGTGTGCTTTGACTAGTCCAGAAATTGGCTTTCCCAGGAACTGAGGCACTGGACCTACAAATCTGTTCTATGCTGACATGCAGATTACTTACTCTCTTTGCTTTGTGTCCGTGTTCTAAACCAAAAAGTATCTGCAGTCTGTGATAGTTAACACAAAAGGTTATATATCATCCAGACACTGAGATACTGTAGTGACAAGAATTCACAAAGAGTAACCTTATTTTGCAAAAATGGGAAATAGTAGTTACTTAACTCAGAATGCTCTGCTTGTTTTGCTGTAGGAGCCACTACTAAATTTTCTTTCTAGGATGCTGAAGTTTCTACTTTTTTAGAGCATTTTATTAACTCTCTCTTTAACTTTGCATTTTATATTTTAAGGTCTATGGTGCCACTCCTTCAAGTGATTTCAAGAGGCTCTCCAATGTCTTTAGAAGACTCTAGTCGAATTATTCCTCTCTTCTACCTTTTTAGTTCTTTATTTAGTCATTCACTTATTTCTATTCATGATAATGAGTTCTTTGGTGATCCAATAGAAGGTGAGTTTCAAGCACACTAAATAGCAGTGCTTTGCAAAATGTTTTTGTGTAGGGTTGCAGAGTTCCCTGGGCAATGATTTGCTGACATCTGTGGGGAGGATTCTTCTGGGCTGACTTGCTGATAGTCCCCTGGGCGCAGCTGTCAGCTGGCTCTTTCATGGTTATTGCATTTAGAAAAATGAGGAAAAAAAAGGTGGTCTGCACCTTGGGAACTCAGCTTTACAGGGTTTGATATGGAAGTTCTTTAATCATAATTTTTATGAGAGTATGAGGTTCTTCTGGACTGAACCTGTAGGCTAATGTAAAAATGTAGCATAGCAGAAATCACAAAAGAGAATAAGAGAATATTGCTTTCAAGATCATTGTGAATGTAAACAATTACAAGACCTGATTGCCTTTATAAATGTCTACTCATTCTCTTTTTGGTTGATGTTTCTATTTGCTACCTCTAGATTTTGTGTCTGAATATTAAAGTTCCCATGAAATGAGTGTGCTTTTAATAATGAAATGATTAGGAAAAAGATGTTTAAAGACATTTAAAATTGTGTTCTATGTAGTTGTAGGTCAAAGACAATCATCAATGATGCCTTTTACACTAGAAGAGCTTGTAATATTATCACGCTGCCTTCGAGATGCATGTTTAGGAATCATAAAGTTGGCTTATCCAGAAACTAAACCAGAGGTTCGTGAGGAATATATTGCAGCGTTTAGAAGTGTTGGAGTAACAAAAAATGCAGAAATGCAGCAGTGTATACAGACGGAACAGAAAAGGTGGATTCAGTTATTCAAGGTAAATGTGTCAATTTTCAGAACATATTTAAATAAAATTTTCAGGCTGCTGCTGAAGATAGGAGAGTAAGTATATATATTTTTTCTCTAATTATAATCAACACAGTTGTTAAAAGGAATATGGATTTGGGAATGTTGCTTTTTGACATATATGCTAAAATTTGAGTAATTAAATTCTGAGGACTGTAAAAATTTTTCTTTCCTTCTGGCAATTCTTAAATGGTCCTACTTACCCTGCTTATAAAAAACGTTACTGTATAGAATGCAGATTTTAACTTGGACACCCATTCAGCAAGGTACTTAGGCGTGTCTTTTTAACTTTAGGTGTGAAATTCTAACGAAATAATACGCTTACTTAAGTGCTTCTATATTAGAGGCTTCACTGAGTTGGTACCATGCTACATTTTTTTCTTTGTGTTCTGCTAAATAAGTTGATACTATTCTTTTTGGCTTTACTGGGATACTAATGGTATGTTGAGTCCAGCTTAGCAGATGTAGACTTAATGTGTGTTCCTTCTAGATCTCTACCAGTGTATTTCTGCTAGTTTTATACATGACATCCTACGTAAGACATGAGTTAAGAGAAGCTGAAAATGTTGGCAGGAAAAAAACTAATAGAACAGTTGCTGAAAAAAAAGGAGTGCTTGACTTGTCGTGAAAATTCTGCAGCAAACACATCTAGTCAGCTAAAATTGCTCATTAAAGAAGTGGGAGCAGAAGAAATGCATTTTCCAAATTGAATGCTAGATTTACAGTCTGTTTAATACTGGCGACCTCTCGCACACTAATGTTCAGTTCGAGTCATCAGCTGTCCCTTCAGGTCTTTTATCACTGCTTTTGTCAAGCTATCTATTTAATTGAAAGAAGTTAATTGAATGAAAATGATCAACTAAGCTTGTATTAATATTGCTAATGGAACTTTCTTCTTGGCCATGTTTGGAGAAAGATGTCATGCTAGACTTTAGGAAAGGCCCATTAAGGCTTGCACTTAACCTGATGGGCTAATTAAGGAATGCTTCTTCATTCTACAAGTCTAAGATAGCCTCTATCCAGCCTATTCTGCCTGATTTTACAACACATTTCACTTATGAGCATAAGCATTAATAGCAGTGAGAGTAACTGATAATGTTTTGATTGCATTGAATACAGTCCTAATGTACCACTGAATTTGTAATTTGCACGGATTGATCTAATATATGTTTGCACAATTTAATTTAATTACTTGTCTTTAAATTGCCAAATAAACTTTCGATTTAAAGGTCAAAAGTGAAAACCTCAATACATCTATTTTTCTAAGAAGGATGGTGTGCTAGGGGCATTTTTATGTATACAGTTCATATAATGTCATCTTCCATTTCTTCTCTTTAGTTTGTCACATTTAGTAACTCTTTTCATAAACTTCTTACATTTCAGGTGAATTTGATGATATTTTGCTGCCAGTCAAAATTGTAAAATCCCAAGTTACTCTGTCCCACTTTGGCAGTCAGGAATTAAACTTGTAGTGGAACAGTGTAATATTGGTGTACTCTTACATTTTCAAGAGCCAGGGTTGTTTTCCATTAGCTGAATTACAACTTTAAAGCTTGAGGGTATCTTGAAGGCTCTGATTCTACCAAAAAAAGTAGCTAAATAACAAAGCTTTTCTTGTTTGCTCCTTCAGAAACATATTGTAGCTAAGAATTAGACACAGCTGAGGTTCCTCTCATTAAGAAGGCTACTGTATGGACCATTGAGTCTTTCCCGAGGGCAGCTTCAAAATAGCTTCTTGCCAGTAAGCAGGCAGGAGTATCTTTTTCCAAATCATTAAAACAAAGCTAAAATAGTTCATAATAAATTTAAGGTCTTGAAGTAGAAAATGCCTTTCTTTCTTCTAAACTATGTCAAATACATGAGAGATTTATCTTTTCTAAAGCTTTTGCAAGCTGGTTGCAGAGAAGAAGGCACATTCCTTTCCTCTCATCTATGCTTTTCATTTATCGTTTTTCTTTTAATTTCTCATACTTGTTTTACATATTTTCCATGCTACTGGTGTTGAGTGAAATACATTCCTGTATGTACACACAAATATAGGCCTTACTTCTGCAAGATAATTGTAGATCCGAAAACAGTTAGACTGCTGCCAATGATGTGCTTATTTGCTAGAAGATTGAGGGTCTTGGCAATGGTAAGATTTACATGTGAAATTGTCTTTATTCAGTAGAATGCCCTGTTTTGCCTTGGTATAATATCGACTAGTGTAGTCAACTCTTATAGATTCCATATGAGGACTTTAGTTATGAGAACATGAAAATACGTTTTGTCAAATAAAATAATTATTTCACTATCTGGAGTTAATCCTATGAAATTAAGTTGCTAATTTTGCTGAATTTTAGTTTTGAATTTTACTTGCATTTAGCACTTAATTGCAAAGAAAACCCATTTTACTGAAGTGAGTCTTTCCTTTCAATTTTACTGAAGTGAGTCTTTCCTTTCAATTTTACTGAAGTGAGTCTTTCCTTTCAATTTTATTGAAGTGAGTCTTTCCTTTCAATAAAATACATACTTATAAAAAATTATACAAGGGAGTCCTGAGCTGAGATTGCCGATATTCTCAGTACTCATTCATTATGTAGAAGGAAATCCAGTCTTGCCTAATTTGATTCAGCTTCCTTTAAGGATTCTTTAACTGCTAGTGAAGTATGTTATTAGCATGGTCTTCACGTGGATATTTTTTCTGATTTTTTTTCTCTCCCCCCCCGCTTTTTTTTCCCTTTCTCTTAAGTGTAGTGGTAATGGGACCACAGAGCTTCAGTGACTCATCTAACCTGCTCTGAATTTTATAAGGGTGAGGAAAGGTGATGAAAATTCCTGTGTAATCAGACAGTTCCCTTAATAGCATTCTTCTTTATTCAAGACATTACTTTTCAAACTGGATCTTAAAAGGTCTTTGGTGTAGTATCTAGGCACAGAATCCTTTAGAAGATCCATTAAACTCTTTGTTACTATTGACACCTGCCCATTAAGACCTTCTTTTAGCCAGATTACTTCAGAAAAGCTTTGTGTATGTTTTTTTCTATACATTTTTCAAGTGCTGTAGTTCTAAGTTGCAAAACAGATGGTTGTTCTCTTAGGCTAGTAATTTAATATTCTGTTGATTCCACTTAATTAAGCTTTAGTAGTGTTGGGCTAAGTTGGTTCTATTTGGGGAGAAGGCATGCAACCAAGTATGACGGTTGTGCTTGAGATGGAGTGGTTGTTGGCTTGAACATTGTTCTCGGCCTTCCTAATTTTTTACGAAGATGAGCATAAACTAGTTATCTATTCAGTTTTCTCATTTTCTGACTGTGTGGTTATAATAATGACAGAATTGGCTTTCATCATTTGAGTTCCTTGTGAATAAAAATGGATTAAACATAGTGACATGGTCATCCTGTAATCTGTTCTGAGGTATATTTGGAGTAGACCCTTCTCGGGAGTGATTTTACTTTCTGAATCTGATATATTACGTCCTTGCATCCTTTAACAATTTTTACAGTAGGGTTTATCTAAGTACAGGTACGTACAGTGTCAACAACTGAACTAGTCACACTAGGGTCTATTTTAATAGAGACAAGAACTTTGTAGTGTACAGTTCATTTGATAAATCAGCAACTCGTTCTGGATGGGATGATTTTTTTTTTTCCCTTGCCAGCTTTCAAAATGCTGACTATATATTAATTGATAATAAAAGGAACCTGTAGTGTCTTTTTCTGGATGTAGACCCTTACCTTTAAAAATACAAGCATTTGTTTTTTTCACGTGGATAATCACCTCAGTGTCTGGTGAAGTGATAGCAGTAGATATATATGGTTCCTCTGAAGCACCTTCAGCTAGAAATGCTCTAGTTTGTTGCTGGTTTTGCAGCAATCAAAAATAGTTTATCTTTCATGTACTTTAGAGATGCAACTTCGGTTACATTTTGTTACCAGTTTAGTGCTTATGGCCTCTCATTCTCTACTTTCTGGAGTTCATGTTGATGTTTGAAAATTTAGCCATTAAGGAACACCTCATACGATCTTGTGCTGGCTGGGGGTACATGTGTCCTTTGTCTTGAGATGACGAGCAAAAGTTCTATTCTTCTGTGGAGCGTTTTTCTCGAAAAAGCATGTGCAGAAATTTAAGAAACTTCCTCATAGACAAAGAAAACCTACAAACCAACACAAATCTTCAGAATCTCAGTTTTGGAATGAGAGGTAGTAAAGTATAGGTATATGGCACTGTCTTCTAAAGCATGCTTCTTTTCACACATTTAATTTCTGAAAACATACGTAAGCAAAAAAGAAATAAAAATCTATATGAAAGACTATAATATAAATGTTTGGATTGGATGTTACTTTCTTTAAATAAGTAATTTAATGCTTATAGTGATTTCTTTGGGCTTCCCTGAACTGGCATACAACTTCTTAGGTATGCAGAGTTAATCTTGGGATTACCTAGTCCTAGGTTGTCATAGTGCTTAGGTTTTGGAATGGGACTTTAATAAACCATTTTTTTTAATTACTTACAAGTGAACCACAATTACGTACTTCTAAGGTATTTCAGTATAAAAGCAAGTTTTTGTAAGTTAAACATAAGTAACAATTTCATACACTACTGAAAGGTTTTTCTTAAGTTTTTGCTTGTGGGTTACATGGTCTCATTCACAATATTAAACATGTACTGTATATATGCGTTTCTGACACTTAGGTCATCACTAACTTAGTGAAAATGTTGAAATCTAGAGATACAAGGAGAAATTTCTGCCCGCCAAATCACTGGCTCTCAGAACAAGAAAACATTAAAGCAGATAAGGTAAGAAAAACATTGTTTTTCCATGTAGCTTTACAGGTGCAAGAAGTTCAGTGGTAATTCCTGACAGTATCAGTGATGTTGGCACTGTACGGGTTCAGTGTGTTTTAAAACCTGGAATTATGCTGCTTTTCTCAAATGTGACAGTGTTGCATCTGTTAAGAAACTTATGTTAAAGCACATTTCCGGTCAGTAAAGCAGAACATGCTCTACAGTGTGACAGTGTAAATAACCTGCATTTATAGCAGAGGAGAATGGAAAATTTGGTAGTATTTTGTTTCATTTTAGTTTCAAAATTAAGTACTTCTGATAATAAAAAGGCTAAATAAAAGAATTGCTCTATAGCTGGGGAAACCCCCTCAAAATTATCTTCAAAAATAAAAGAAAATTCAGTAGCATTTTCTGTACTTTTCTAACCTAGAAATTATTTTTTTCCCAGGAAATTGTGAAAAAATGATGTTTGAGCTTAAGAAGTGTGTATGTATGTGCAAAAGAAAATGCTAATATGAATGTGCATTATGTCCTTTGAATAATTGAAAACTTGGATTTAAAAAGATAGTGACACCTCAAATAGACTACCTTGCATTATTAGATGTTTTAAGAGTTGGAAGTTTTGCGCGGAACAGTTAACAGTGAGCTCTTTATTTTTGATGATTGCACATTTGCATGTCTTCTGTTCAAGATTTCCATTTCTCTCTGACAGTTTTTAATAATTCTTAGAAAATAGTGCATACACACCTTAGAGCAAGCGGTAGTAGTCTTAAGCTGTGATGCTAACCTGATTTTTAGTAGAAAGTGAACAGAATTTATTTGACATATCAAAATTCAAACACAGTTTCTGATATTTTAGGTACTAGAGAATTTAATGTAACATTGCATGGTATTTTTAAATGATACATGGACTTTCTATTACGTTGTTGTTAATTTTGCAGCTCAGCTTTAAGGCACGAGTGTAAGGATGAGGGATTAGAAATAAAGATATTTAGGCAGTTGGACACACTCTTGGATATGACAATTTTATGTATTTACTGTGTAATAGTAAATTGTAATATATAATTAGATAACATTTAACAGTAAAGTACTGTTAATTTATTAGGTTACGCAGCTGTACGTGCCATCCGCTAGACATATCTGGAGGGTCAGAAGAATGGGAAGAATAGGACCATTGCAATCTACTTTGGATGGTAAGACGCTGTCTATGCAATTTTTGCTTTACTAAGTCAAAATAATTGCTTGCCTTATGCAAAGAAAATCTACCTTTTATAGAGCTCGGTTAAATATTTTGCATAAAGGTCTTAATGGTAGCCAAAAGCAAGGCAATCTGTAGTAATTTTATTTGAGGTATTTAAAAAAATGTATATTTGTATACACATTTGTGTATGTCTTTAAAATACTTAAACAGTTTTCCCCAAGCATCTGTGGACATTGATGAGGGGAAATGATGAGGTGGACAGATGATGTGTGTTCAAAGTATATGTATAAATATGTATAAAAAGCAGTTACCTGTGATACAAAATTAATAGAGATGCAGAAGATACAAAGCATTAAGGTTTGCTTTTACTGTAAACTATAAAGAAATTTCTTTAATATATGTTAAACTAACTCAGAAGCTTTAGGTACCATGGTAAGTATTAATTACTGTTTATAAATATTGTCTCTAGATAAGGCAGAAACTTAACCCCTTGAATTACTCAAAGTATTTGAACTCTATGGAACTTTCAGAGGAAGATGAGAGAATGGATGAACTTAGCAATCAGGGTAAATGTACACTAGTTTGGTTGTGTCAATATAATTTTTCATGTAGACAATCTGTTTCTTTTCACTTTTCATACCTTTTTGTCTTCACTATTGTAGAATTCTACCTTGTTGTGCTGATATAATCATTAAATCACACTTGTGAAGGTTTAATAATGACTTAAAAATGGGACCCTTAAGCAGCAAAATTATTCGTATGTGAGGGTCCGTACTCTCTTTCAAGATTTGATGTAATCTGCTTGAATAGCTTAGCCAGATAACAGTAGATCATTTGGTAAAGACTGTAGCCTTTGAATGCTGCCACAGAGTTAGACAGAATTAAGGGTTTTGTCCAAGGTTGAAACCTAAGGACTTCTTATATTTATATAGCTATGATTGTGTAAGTTTACTTTGATTACCTTGTTACTTTAGTTGCCATTAAGAAGTAGTTGCTCCAGTGTAAGTACTCTTCAGAATTTTGAGTCGAGTATTTTTTCAGCTTAGTTTTTTCTCTTTGGAAATCTCCTATTTTAAGTGATTGATAGTATGAGATCTTAAAAGCAAGTGTTTTAGCAAAAATTGTCAGGCTTCAACAGGTATGCCTATATCCTGTATGCCTTAGGGACTCTACACAAGTGATCTCCGTTTCTTACGTTGACCTCCATGGCCCTTAAGAGCTGTGCTTTCTTCATGTTCTCCACTGTCAGACCTGTTCCACTTTTATTAATTCCAGATTCTCCCCCATGCCACTAGTCTGTTAGTCTCCTTCCCCTCAGACATACAGTACCTTGAACTCTCTTCCTTTTCTTCCATCCCATAGTAGTATCAGTCTCTCAGTTTCATTAGTGGCCTTGGTCTGGGCAGTTGGTGGATAAGGAATGTGTGTGCTGCGGCTGGTGGGGAGCAGCTAGGGGCCCTCATTTGCTGGCTGTGTGTCAGACAAGCTGACAGACTGAACAGAGCAGGTAACTGAACTCTCCTCGCTGTTTCTGTAATTGGCTCACTAAAGGAATTTCTCTTCTCTATGCAGTTGAAAAAAAAACCTTAGTATTTTTTAATCTCCTATTCTCTGTCAAAGTTAAAATTCAGCTGGTGAGCTCAAAAAGCGTGTTGGAGACAAGATGCTGAGAAAAGGTGTCACAGTGTGTTCATGTAAAACTCGTTTTCATACAAAATCAGGCTAAAAGAAGTGAAGTCAACATGAATGTGTGAAAACAAGCAGGTAACAACATGCACATGACTTGTTTAATCCCTTGTGACTCCATATGGGTTAAAGCCAATTAGCATGAAAGTACTGCTGAATCACATATGGTCATGTTTATTTGTGCTTTTTCATTTACTTAAATGGCAGACTCGTGAGTTCTAAATGCTCTCTGTGTTGATGACTTCATCCCATATTTCTCTTCGGAGAAAGAAGCTGTGATGGAGAAATGAAGATAAAATTGACTAATTGACTGGAATAATTGAACTGTCGAAGTCATGTAGTAGTTTACCTTTGCTGTACATGCACTTTTTATTTAAAATGCTTTTAACCCCTAGTTTAATAGGCTGCATACATTGACTCTAATTAAAAACGTTTGCTAAGTAAACTAAGGTTAATCACAGATAAGCATTTTATCAGAAATTCCGAAGGCTTGCAATGTTGAAACCTGCCCCAAATGAATATACATCAATTACAGGGATGTTTTGGGTCACATCATATTAAATTGGTGCTTAAAATTTCTCTGCTTAAAGGACTTTGAGGAATGAAAAAATAAAGAACATTGAAGTGATGTCCAGTTGCAGAAAGGCAGCAAGATGCTAGTTACTACAGGTAGAAGCCAAAGGAGGAACATGAAAATGTCATCAGAAACTTCCAGACTGGGTAGTAATGTGAGGCTTTTGCTTCAGTTTTGTAATGTTGTCTATCATAGTCCAGACTCTGGAGTCATTTTTTTGAGAAGGTGGATATTAAACATGAAAATGAAACAACTAAGAAGCTGTGGGTTTTGTTTCTTCGGTAGACTAAAGCTAGGTGGACCTTCAACCAGAGCATCAGACCAGTGAACAATTCTTTTCATGAAGTTAGAGCAGGATTGTCACTTCTACTGTGCATCACCGAAAGCTGAGTTGTTCCCTAAAAACATCATCTGTGGGTATAAAAATGTTCAAATGAGCTCCTTGGTAGCTGGGGAACCTCATGACATTGAGTCTCTCTGTTGGTGTGGCTTCTTGAACTCTGTTCAAATATTTTTCCTCTTGAGCACATTATACACTTTCTTGATGTTCTTTTCACTGTTTTGGCAGTGACTAGGATTTAGTGTCATCACTGTGACCTTGCTGATGGGAGAAAAAACCCTGTTGGTTTCATTAGATTTAGTTTAGTTCTTAGTTTTTATGCCTAAATTGATTTGATTGAATGTAGATATTGTAGTTGAAAGCACAATACCTTTAAGCTATCTTGATTATTGGAATGGGAATATTGTGTTTTCCTACAGTGAAAATTCTGATTACTTAAAACTTCTTAATTTTCTTCTGTCATGTATTTTTTCTTAATTGAAAAATTAAAATGTCAATAATGAGAAAATAACATTTTTTCTTCTGAATAAAATAAATTCAGGAGTTCTTATTTTTGTACACATTTTTTCAGTGTGTTTTCACTACTTACTTTTCAGTTTGCCTGTAGAAACTAATGTTTAAAGAAAGGTAAGGTGTGGCTTTTTATTAAATAAACTATTTTAATGTATGTATTTTTATACAAAGTGAATTTGCTTACTTGATAAAAAAATTAACTGTTTTAAACAATGTTGTTTCCAAAATTGCTAAAATTATTATTTCTTTTTTAAGTGGGTTTGGAACCGGCACCTCTTTCTGTATCTGAAGAACGGCAACTTGCAATTCTGACAGAGCTACCTTTTGTAGTTCCTTTTGAAGAAAGAGTAAAGGTACCTAATTTCTAATTCAATATGCAATTGAGCTTTTTTTTATTTTTAATAAATGTAAAAAGAACACCTAGCTAAGTAGGAACTGTTTGTTTCCCTACAGAAGGATATTACAGGCCATACTGTTTTTCTTAAGTATTCATGTGGCAACCAAACATTTGAAATTAATTACTTTTCTCTTTTTTACTAGTTATATTACCCTTTATAATAATTACATTAAAATTAAAAGCATGTGTTCCAAGATACATGAGAGCAGTGGTATGTTTATAATAAACTGCAGTCTTGATTCAATGATTGATCTACATGTTTGCACCCTCTTGTGGTAAACAGAGCACTAACTAGTTGTGTGTCTGTAATAAACAGATTGCAAGGTCAAGACTGGAGACTTTTGTGCAGTGGGCGGATTTACTCAGAATGAGATGATGGATGTCCATTTTGGGAAAATAACACCTAGAGATTAAATTTCTGCATTCGTAGCTGAAATTTATAATAGAGTATGTAGTTTTAAAACTTGCAAGATCATCATGCTATTTTGATTTGCTTTTGAATGTTTTCTCTATCTTAAATGTGTATTTGTTAGTTCTGTTACTTCTTTGAGTTTGAATCATATATTTTTAAACGCTATTCTGTTACGCATACTTTCTTTCTGAACTACTTTTGCTGTCAACAGTATCAATTACTTAAACTGCTTCCTGAATTGTTGGAAACAATAAGTTGCGAAACATCATGAAGGGAATGAGTAATGGTTCCATAGGGAAAGTAACTCAGTATTTGTCAAAAAAGATAGTGACAGCTTTGGTAGTAAAGGAGATTTTTCTCCAGGCTTCTATGAAACAATTGTTCCAACAAAACCTGCATGGCAATATTGTGCTAGGATTACAGGGAAACAATTGGAAGCGACTTCAAGCCAATATCTGTATGTTAGTCACTGTCTACAGGCTCCAGACTTTTAAAGCTACGTTGAGATGCACATATTTTAAGCCTACCTATGGTGGTGTTACTTGCTGGGTGCGTACCTCAGTCGGCATTGCTTACTTTTCCATCTGTTAGTCTGAAGTAATTGCCAATGCTTCAGTTATGCATTAGAGCTCTAATTTTCAGTACTAACATATACATGAACATTAGATTATGTAGGAGTCCAGACTCTGTATCAAGAATATATTGCAAGGGATTCTTCCCATCTAGTGTTGTGTAGCAAAGGTTAATAAACTGTATCTAGCCATGCTTCAGGAAGGAGAATGACAGTGAGCATAGTTTCATGCCCTGTACATAAAAATAAATTGTTTGTGGTTGTGTGTCCTGATAGCATAGAACCATAGAAAAACTGAGATCAGAAGGGACCCCTGGAAGTACTCTAGTCCACATCCTTCCTCATACAGGGATAACTTCAGGGTTGGATCAGGATACTGTTGTGATTTGAGTTAAAGTAGAATCAGTTTTCTGACTTTAGCCAAATCTCTTTTAAGTAACTTCATTTCTGAAAGTTAGCTGCATATTTTTCAGACAGTGTTTCTCTCTAGCAGTGATACCACGGGGCACTGGTATGGAGAAAGGCCAGTGCTTCTATTTACTCCTATAGTAACCAACGCTATCCTCGAGCTGGCAGAATGCCATAAGTCAAAGAGGTGAAAAAGGTCACACCTGCAGGGAGAGGTGGACAGGACAGGTGACCCCAAACTGACCAGTGTATTCCATCCCATATACGTAATACTCAGTATAAACTGAGAGATCACAAGAATCTCTTGTGTTCCTGAATCCAGTTCCAGGTTCAGCCTCCCTCCTGCCACTCCCCTTGCCTACCTTGCAGCATTTGTGGTGACGTATAGTCATCAAGTGGTGCGATGGAGGTATAATTTAATATATTTATATATGTTTTATTATTATTCTCTTATTAGTAGTATTTTTATTACTAAGATTTCATTAAAGCTGTTTTACTTTCCAACATGCAAATCTTTTCCTCTCATTTCCCTTTCCCTGGGGGTGGGGAGGGAAGGGAGTTGGGAGCCCAGCTGTTCAGTTTTAGCTGCCAGAATTGGCTGGGCTGGGACTGTACAGGCACAGATGCTCAAGGGCTTGTCCAGATGAATTTTGACTATTTTCAAAGATAAAGATTTCTCAAATTCTTATATAACATCTTCCAATACTTAATCGCTCTCATAATGATTTTTTTTTCCCTTTATGTCGATTCAGCATTTCTCTTTCTGCAGCTTATGACTAATTGCTCTTGTCTTCCTGCTTCGTACTTTAGGGAAGAATCTAGCTTTGTCTACACTATAATCCTTCTGGTTAGAGAACATCATCTCCACTAGCTGCCGTTGTCCATAGAAAGGGTAGATTTGAGACTTTATGCTAGCTTTGTCTGTTGTCAGATGTTCCTCTTTCATCGTAGATTTTCTGTTTTTAAATATCCCTGGAAACACTTACTTGATCTTCTTAGTTAAGAAGACAGTCTGTGATATTACTGAGAGATTACATCTGTTGGAAAATGTACTAGACTATTTATTGAATATGGGAAAGAGAGGATGTAAACAAACTCGCTGCATTGATGGTATTTTGAACATTATTATTATACATTGAGCAGCCCTCTCCCATGCAAAATCTTTGCACAGAAACACGGGTAGCTGCAGTTACTCTTCAGGTGAACTGTGACAGGTTCCTGTTGTGAAGACTTGCTGAGAAACAGTGGGAGGCTCAACTTGTACTTCAGCTGGCATTATTTTTGTGAGTTAGTATGACATTCTGGTTCTTTGTTTCGTATGCTATCCACTGCTTTGATTCTTTGCTCGCTGCTCCTGAGGCGAGTACTGATACCTAATTTTTTGTTATTGGGAATGTTCCTAAGGGTTTAAAAAATGACAAAAAATTATGTGCTAGTATTGAGGGTTGCCTCTGTTTGTGAAATACTCGTGACTTTTGCCCTTTGTTTTGGCATACTTTTGGAGTTTGCAACTCAGAAAGTTAGGGAGAGGAAACAGGAATCACTTGACACAATGTCTGTAGATGTGCCTCTTTATGTAGAAAGAGTTGAGGATGATATCTTAGCATGAATAAGGTTTGTGCATGTCTGTCCTTCCCCGCCCTGGGACATGGCTCTCTTATGTTTCTGCAGCTTGATGAAAGAGAGGACAAATCCCTTGAAAGTGAGTGCCCAGCAGCAACTCAAAGGACAGTAGAAGTAGAGGATAACCATCTCTCACTGTATATTTAGATCTGCGTAATGATATGATTTCTTTTTTTCACTCATTCTAACAGATATTTCAGAGACTGATCTATGCTGATAAACAAGAAGTTCAAGGAGATGGGCCATTTTTGGATGGAATCAATGTTACTATCAGAAGAAATTATATTTATGAAGATGCTTATGATAAACTTTCTCCTGAAAATGGTAGGTTTACAATTGTTATCATCAGCTTGTTCATAACACTTAACCATTCTTACCATCTAGTTACATATTTGCTTACTTGAGTAGGAACGTAAAAGTGTATCAGCTCTAAGGTGTGACAGTCCTTATAAATTCCCTTGTTTTTGTGTAAAGTAGTTCTCATCTACATTCTTTCCGATTATTGTATTCTCATTCTCTTTAACACACCCTTAGTTCAAACTGACTTTTATGGGGCTCTTTGTTCAATTTACTTTTTCAAGTAACTGTACTTTGTACATTTCTCTATGTAGTTCATTAGATATTATTTGATTTATCAATGAAAATATCTAGACTGCACAGGATTTGCTAGGTGCAGTGTGGCTGATGAGGCTAGTGCAGTGAACTTTGAAATGATAATGTGTAGTAGCATGTATTTTATCCTGTTGATTTAAATCATACCTGTGTGAATTTGTATGAGAGCGGCTGCTCTAGAAGCCAGAATTCCAATGTCGATAAAGCCTGCCAAAATAAAGTAGTTTTTAGTTATATGGTATTTTTGCATATAAAAATCATATTTGTGAAATACTTGAGGTTTGCCACGTGAATCTCACCTGTTGTGCCATGTAAATTCCCTCCTGGAGAACTGCCTAATTTAGAGAGGAGGAAGAGGTGTGGTTATTCTTGGTTTTTATGGAATTACTGAAGATCTTGCCTTTTCTTAATTTCCTTTACTCTGATAGTATTAAAGATACTAGTCTATAAATAGGATTTTGTGTTTCAATAGCTGTGTTTAAAACTGACTGCCTAAAAAAGATACGTTTAGACTAATATAAATACAATCTAAGTTCTTCTGCTTTTGAAAAGTTTTAAAGGCTGATCAGGAGATGTCACTGTATAATCATCTGGAAATGATACGTGCAATTGACTGTTCAGCCTCTTTCTTAGTGGCTGTGAATAGTTTCACTGTACAAAGTTTATTATGAGTCATTTACTGGCTTCTTAAAAAGACAAAGGTGAAATGGAATTGGAAAATAGGGAAATTGTCACTGCTGCTACTGGGAGGTTACAGAAGCCAGTTTGATAAGGTGCAGTGGTGACATGTAGCAGCAATGGAAATCTTTACTAGACATGCACAGAAAAGACATTTCATAGTGAGACTTGTAAAGCACTGAAATGGGCTTCATCAAGGCACTGAGCATCCTGATTTCTCTTGGAGATTGACCTTGCTTTCAGTTTGGGAGTTTTGAACCATATGAGGCTTCTTCCAGACTGAACTCTTCTGTGATCCTGTCAATATTTTTGTTCAGGCAATAGAGCTTTTGTTATCAATACAAAGTTTTATCTGCACATACGTGTATGTAGTTCCAGATAATGTTTTCAGCCTTTCTTTAGGAAGAAGATTACTCATAAACAGTGACAGGGGAGAACCCGGTAAGCTTGTATTAAGCAATTGGAAGTAGAGTGATCTCTAGGTGAAGATTTATATCTCATTTGCAGGTACAGAGAAGCCATAGTGGTGGTTGACCCTTGATGTTGGAAAATCTGTTTTACTGCATGTGTGCGTGATTACAGTATGTATATGCACACATAGACACACATATATACAGTGCTATCTAGTACTGTACTAATGTAACTCTAGTGCTGTTTAGGATCAGTAAAGACTAAGTTGGAAGACTGAACCTTTTAAAAAGAGTATTCTGAGACAGTATAATTTTTAAAAATTGTTTTAGCTCTGGAGTAGGTCAGGCACCATGTGGGAGAGCAGAAGAGAAGAAACTCCTGAAAATCGCAAGAGAGAGTTTCAAGACTATCAAGTGAATTGATTAAAATTGATCTGGGAGACTGAACAGATGATAGATTAGGTCCTAGAATTGATCAGGAGACAATGAAGAATATTGATTTGGAAGAGGCATCCAGTTTGTCTACTGGCCCTGCAGAGAGAGCTGTTCAAAGCTAATGTTTCTGTAGTACCTTAACTGCAATCATAAAGAAAAGAAGCTTGGAATAGTAGAAAGGTACTAGGTTGGCTCTTGTGAGTTTAACTTTTTATTTGGTTGCCATGCATAATTATTTGCATGTGCAAATATCTCTCAGTTTCCATACACACTCCTCCCATGCCTGTAACTGGAATTTTCAATGTATTCAATAATTGCCTCTAGTGGTCTCCCTAACAGTTTAGTTACATTGTAGCCATATGAGTCACAAAATTGAACTTTTTCAGAAGTTACACTGTGGTCAGCCTCTACTTGGTCACCTATTTTGACACGGGAATTTGTGTTAGGACCATTTTTTCTCCCAGTGTACAAAGGAAAAGAAAAATAACTGATTTGCTTCATAAGGCTCCAGAAAGCGCTAAACCAACATTTGCCACGTGTAAAAGTTTGTACATTAATGCTCAGTATCTCATGCGTCTTCAGACAAAGCGTGCCTGTATGCTTGAAACTTTCTGTTGCCAGTGCATGTGTTCTGTTTTCTTGTTTTGAATTGCGATGAGATAGCAGACCTGTTGCAGCACCTCTGGCTAAAACCAGCCATCCTTTATTTACAGCCAGCGGAATTGTTATGCAGGAGAGCACTTCACTTGAATGAAGGACTAATGAGTAATTTTTTAGAACAGTTCAGTCTGAAACTTGTGAAAAGACTAGGAAGTTACTGATAAATGTAGAGGCATTCACTGATAGCAAAGTGTAAGGCACTTATGGTTCAAGAGAAATTGTGTTGCTTCGAATTGCTGAAAATTGTTCATGATCATCAGCTGTCCATCTGTAGCACATAGAAGCAGTAGAAGTTTTTATTACTGTTTTATTAATTGCTGGGATGAATGTGTAGTCAATGCAAGGGTTAAAATAAAAGCTGTGTACTTGGTTAGATCTTCGGAAGCCTTCAGTGAATTGAGCAAAAAGGTCCTTCTTCCCGGTTTTGTATACATAGCTCAAGGACTAAATATTGCTTGCTGTCTCAAGGAACAGCTTTCTGTGAAACAAACGGAACACCTGCTTTCAGAACATGTCCATCTTTTCCTCATTTCACTCACTGGAGTTACATAACATAACAATGAATCCAAAGTATTAAAAATATTACGTTCAGTTTTGAAGAATATTATTTAATGGTGTAGCTTAACAGCTGCCACCTCTAAAGGAATGCAGTACTTATTGACAGTTTCTTTAGACAAGGGGAAGTTGAACCTTGCATTCACAGTATTTTATGTAAACAGAATTTTCAAATTATCCATGGACCTCTTTAAAATATTTTGTAGGATCTTTTCTTCTCCTACCACTCCATCTTTTGATGACTCTTAAAGCAAGACCCTTTGTACAAAGGGACTTTCACATACTGAATATTTCAAAATTCAAGCCAGTAACAGATTTTTGCTATTATTTACTATTTCAATTTTTAAAAAATATAGTTAGTGTGGATATGTTTGTATGTGTAGTTAGATGTGTTTTTATACAAACAATATTCAAGCAGATAGTTGTATTTGAGTTTCTCTCTCTCCTTTCTCTGCAGAACCTGACCTAAAAAAGCGCATTCGTGTTCACTTACTTAATGCACATGGTCTTGATGAAGCTGGTATTGATGGTGGTGGAATTTTCAGAGAATTTCTGAATGAACTGCTGAAGTCAGGATTTAACCCTAACCAGGGATTTTTTAAGACCACTAACGAGGGACTTCTTTACCCTAACCCTGCTGCACAGATGCTTGTTGGAGACTCTTATGCCCGACATTACTACTTTCTTGGAAGAATGCTTGGAAAGGTAAAACAGTGTTGTATAATATGAAGCTATAGCAGTACTGAAGTTATTCACTAATGACTTTTTTCTTTTTGTATAGGGTTACATGGGAAAAGATGGTGATTTTTCCAGAGTTGAGGAAAAATAAATTTTAGATGTTGAAGCTGAACATTATTTCCAGATATTGCCTAAATTTCTGGTTCATTTTAGTAAGTTGCGTACTTGATAAGTGCTTAAAGTTAAGTTAATTGAAGCCAATAGAAGTATTCCGCTTATAGTAAATTTTTTTTTTTTAATGTGGAGCTCTGTGGAATTTGACTGCAGTTACATTTTCATCACTTCGAATGCATGAGAATAATATTTTCAGAAAAAGTTTCTGGTTATATGAAGCATACAGTTCTTGCTGGCCTTTAAAATTTGGCATGAGCACTTACCATACTTAGGAGCCATCATTCTTGAGTTCCAGTGCTTGACATTTTGGTATCGTGAATGTTCAAAGACACACATTTGTTGAGCTAGATGAGAAATAAAGTGGCAGGGGGAGGAAAAAAAGAGAAGCCACTACAAACATTCATTACATTAAGTTTATTTTTATGGCAAGGTTTAGTACTTTATTTCCTCCGAAGCCCTTGAAATAATTTTTGAAAAGCTAATAATTGTGAAACAAATCTTGGAGTACAGATTCCATTCCAGAAATAAATGTATTGCTGCTACTCAGCTATCTGAAACTGAAGGTATTAGAGATGTAAAAGTCCTATTTAACTGCCTGAATTATTTTGGAGGCTAAAATCTTGCTGCCTTGTTGTGAGATTTAAAGTATAGTTGGATGTCCTTGTAGCGTAGCTGGAAGCCTTTTAAGAGGTTGTTGTTGGCAAACTTGAGTTGTTGAAACAGAATGCTGTTCTTTAGAGTTGCCAGTCAGCTGATTTAGATCGAACTGCCACTTTGTAGGCAAATTCTCTGCTAATGCAACCTAGCTATTGCAATATCCGAACTTATTAAATAATGAAAATTTCAAATCAGCTATTTCATTAAAGTAATCTTTGAAGGATGTTCCTTCTCTTAATGGCAGGTGGATTCAGTACTAATACAACAATTTGTAATTACGACCTATGTTACATATCCAAGGCTTCATTTTCTTTCTGCATCTATGGATTTTTGCAGTGGGAAGCGAATACTGCTGTAGTATTGTGAGGAAGTTGATTCTCTCCAAAAATGTTTAGTGTTTATCCAAGGCTCTATTGTCAGGAAGAAGTTTAAAATATTATTTCGAAAAGATGATTGTGATTTTGAATCTTTCATTTTCGCTATCAAAACTACACATTGCCTTCTGTAATTGGGTTTCAAGTGTTACCGTAAAGACAGAAGCTGCAAAATCTGTTCTGTCTCCCATAGAGTACTACAGGTATGGTTTTGGTTTTGTCTTCTTAAAATCACAGCATCTATTATTTAGCACTTTGAAAGCATAGATTGTTTTTGTATTTGCTGTATGTTTACATAAGGTAAGAGTTGACGGTGTTACTTAATAATTACCCTTACCCAGGTGCACAGACACCTTTTTACTAGCGTATTTAGAGACTTGATGAATTATACAGAAAGATAAGGCACGACCATACTATTCAAAAGCTGCCAGTACTGTGATCTTGGCTAAGTTATTGAATACTCGCTCACCCGTTTTCAAAAATGTGTCCATTTTATGCTTTGCACAGGGTTATTTGAGAGCAATAGTGGATTATTAAAAGCCCCTTTGTAAACAAAATAGATATAATGCAAAGGAAGCAATCGGGCATCCACGGCAATTTCTTATTTGTGGAAGTGAGTGTGTAAAGAGTGCTGCCACCAAAAAATCTCACCAAAGAAGTTTCAATGTTATCAGAAAACAAACACATTAAAATATAATAATTTCTAGAAATTTTTGTCTCTTGGTAACCATTTCATGCTAATACCCAAATGCATTTCAGTGTCATAGATTTATAGCTAATTCAGTTTTTCTTCTCATCAGGAAGTTTCCAACAGGTTGACACCTTCTGTGTTAATTGATCAGTTCAGAAGTAGAAACATCTGAAAACTTAAATCTTGCTTTAAAAAATGATGTATGTAAAAAATTATTTCAACCCTAGATAAATTATTGACTACTTGGGGTGTATTTTTATAGTTAGTGAAGAAATTGAAATCAATATACTATATTTATAAACTGCATGACTGTCCAGGTAGCTTTTACTGATCTCTGAATGAGCAAAAGGTCTTCCAGAAAGAATGTCTTGTGATCAGGTAATTGCGTATGTTATCTGAAATCATTCTTTAAAAAAAAAGCAGTTTACTTAAACAACAGCTACTCAAACACTTCCAAAGTTTACATTTCTCAACTTTCGGTGACTTTACTCTATAATGTAAATATTTTTTTAACATTGATGCCTTTTAAGCATTTTCCTTTCTCTTCTTTAAAAGTAAAAGCTCAGCTTACCATGCACATCTCTGGTAGCAGTCTCCCAGCACTGACAGGGATTGAAACTGGAACCTTTCACTTCCACTCACTGGAAGCATAGCAGTGAAGCACAGAGACCCAGGCTTTGCTTGAGAGCTGAGAGTGTCCTGCACTGCCAGGGATGTTCATACAGAGGTGTTCTAAGCCCACCTTCTTTTCTTGAAAATGAACTCTTGTTGTCCTATGTGGTGTCCCAGAAATATGAATGGGAGATTGTTATCCTTTTGTTCTCAGTGCAAAGATTGGGCTGTAGGGAGGCACCTGATCTGGTTTAACTGCCTTTCCACATGCAGTAGTTGTTCTGGCAACTGTAAAATCTTTCCACATACAGACTTCCCTGCTGCAGCTTTGACAGTGTAGTGGACTTGGCTTAGGAGAACACAAAAGTTGCTATTTTGACAGACTGCCAAAACTTGAAGCAACATAGCCAGAGAAAGGAAATTTGGAATCAACACCTGAGAATTTTCTCCACGCTGAATGGTCTGCTGCAAACCTGGAAAGAGAGAAATGCTGGTTAACCATTTCAACAGAAACAGTGATCAGTAGAACAGTGACAGAATGAAAATCTGAACTTCATGTTCAGACCTCAGCTGTCTTGTACGTTGTATTACTTTTCTCCATTTCCAGTTTACATTTGCATTTTTTCAGTGATGGAAAGATGTGGCAGATGTTATGGAAAAGGACTTTCTTTGCATTTGGAATTATTTGACATCAAGCAGCTAATTCTTACGATAATTTTCTTAAATTTCATGAACTATCAGCATTAGTTTAAGACTACGGTAAGAAGTCCATAGACAGATGAGAATGATAATTTTTATGATTTCTTCCTTTTTGACATAAATGTGCTAGTTCTTTGGTATATTGTGTTTTACAATGATTGTATTTGCACCTTTAACAAAGTGACTCTGACACTAGAGGTTTATGTGTAATACACTCTGCATCTTTGCTTATACTCAGTGAGCACATGTCCATTTCTCTTCTTTGATTCCAGCCTGTTGGAGAGCAGTAGTGAGAACATGTATTCATATTGCTGAAGAACAAATACGGTATCTTTTAAGTACAACATGAAATTTCCTTTCCTGGGCAATAGGATCTACAGTCGTTGGAGACACTGGACATTTCTGAAAAGATTTAGTCTTGTTTTGCCAAGACTTAGCTTTTGACTTAAATGGCTGGGAAGGATGTATAAAGAACAAAGTGTGGTGGTTTGAGCTACTGTTTTTTGAATAGGGTCCGTCCTTTGTGGATCCAAATAAGGAACTATGATAGAAGAAGCAGCAAGGACTGAGCAGAAATAGAGAGGTTTTTATATTTTAGCATTGTTTTGATGCTAGCTAAATGAGACAGTCTAGATTTAGTCATTAATATGTAATGTTACATAGGAGGTCGGTAATTTGCATGGCCTGGTGGATATTATATTGATGAAGTTTTAAGTTGTTTATTTCCATATGACTTTTTATAGGTTACTGGACTGATTTAAAATATAATGGACTGTTCTGTGCACATACCTAAAAGTTTTTAAACATATATAATTGAAAAAAAAGTTATAAAATGTGTATTTTGGTAAAATTAAGTGTTAGGAGGGTAATAGTAGATCAAATACAAGTTTTACTACCCTAGTATTGAATGTGGGATCATTAAATATTGACTGGATTTATTTTTCTTTATTGTAGAGAGTGTACTTTGTGGTTCCAGTTTGTAACTTTGAATAGAGCTGTGATAGGTTGTTTGTTGTGCAAGATACTGTTCCTGGCTGGAAGGTAGAATTGTTACATTAACAGTCTCTACTGTATCCATTTTGCAGGAAGACTAAAGTAGTAAATCATCCTGGGGTCTTAGCATCAGTAGGAGTCTTCGCAGCAAGATCTGGATAAGTTACTAAATTCTTTAATCATTACTAAGCTGCACATGCAGAGTTAAAGCCTTGAAGCAAATGTTTCTTGTAACGTATTTGTGCATCGTTTTTATGCCAAAACCTTGTAGAGAGAAACCAAAGCAAGAAGATTCTGAGAGGAAAACTGGGTTTCCTAAACTTGAATATTTGATAGGATGATGCGTTAAGGATTGTGTTGCTACTCTTCCTCTTTTTCTCCGACCGCTGAAGAGTGTGGTTTCTTTTTTTTTTTCCCCTTCTGATTTTTAGGCTACCCTTTCCCTTTGCTTATTCTCCATTTTGGCTTGGCTTAAAACAGTAAACTCTTAATTGAATAGTGCTGCAGCTGCAGTTGATACACCTAGTACCTAGAAAGATAGGTTTGAAATTAGTAATACTGATAGAAAGAGGAGATAATTTTTGTAAACTTTGTGTTTTATTAATTTCAGTTACCCTGCAGGTGATTTTGTAGACTCAGCATTTTGCTTAAAAGCAAGTTAGCTGATAATTTGTCTCAGAAAGTCCTCAGTCATCTGAAATGGAATCAAACCAGGAATTTACCATGTCAAGTGGTATTTCCAGTGCAGAAATACAATCATAAGAGAGCAAAATTGGTACCTTTTGGAAGTTATTTCATGATTTATGAATGTAGTGTAAACTAATATGAATCTATTTTCTGACGTGGTGATTCAGCTTGACAATTCCTTTGTGTACTGGTTCATTTAACATAACCAATTATCTTTTGATTACAAATAGCTACATTAGTACTAACCTTGTAAATATATGTCTAGCACTAAAAGACTACTGAAATGTGGTATTTTAACTCTAAATCTTTAGGAAGGAAAAGTGTATATTGATGTATTGTGATATTTATTGGGTCATAATGTATTTAAATTTTCTTTAATGCATATGTTAGTGATTGTTTACTGTGATAAAGTGCATAGAGGTCTCTGCAAGGAGTTCTGCATGGAAAGAATTACCTCATGTCAGTGGTCACTCCTCAATTAAAAGTTCCATTAGCAGATGATTCCTGCTTCTGGTTTGTGTACTGATTGCATTTTATTGCCTCTAAATCAGGTTCCTAGACAGGGAATAAATAAACAGTTAAAGTGTGCGGTAATGGTATCCTGATCTTTTTTCACAGTTGGGAACACCAACATCCATTTCAATCAATTAAGTTTGGAATATTTACTGAAATTCTTTATTCTACTTGAACTGCCTTCAAAAATGCCTAGTTTCACTGCTGTTAAAATATATATTTATCTTAGAACCTTATCCAGAGGTTATATAGTAGTAAATGTTTCAGGTTTTCAGAAGATTAGAACTTAAATGAAGAGATGTCTTCCTTTTATCTTTGGTTCTTATTAAATTATGTTTGAATTTAAGACAAGAAAGATCTGCTAAGCCTGTAGTGGAATTTCAGTAGTGAATGATAACTATCAGTTACCCAGTGCATCCACAGGTACCTATAGCCCTTCCCTCTCCCGTCCTTCAAAACCTCCAAATGACATTGATGGCTATTTATATCACGTACATAGCATAATTTACACAGGTAACTGCTCATATTAGGACAGAAAGTAAGTACCAAGCTGATGAAATGATGGTTTTCTGCAATACCAGCATTTCTGAAGCACCCTATTTTTGTAATAAAAATTCTTGTAATAAAATTCAAATTGTCATAAATTCCTAGAATAAAAATACTAATGTGACTTTCCATTTTAAATTAAAAATTGACTCAGGGTCATTGTACTTGGTATGCTCCAATGGATTCTTTGGAAAGGGGTCCCTACATTTTTATGGTAATGTGTTTCCAAGTCAGTCATGAGTGGGTTTTGTGCTTATTGGTCACCTATGGTCCTCAGTTATTTACACTGACTGCAGCAGATTTGACAGGCCCTTCACATCTGAGTCTTGATACCCCAAATCTCTGGAACTTCTAGGAACTTGTAATTACTGACCTTCAGATTCGCAGTGAGTGGGAAATCAGAAGTAAAATCAACTTACAAAAGGCTTTATTTTTTCTAGGGGAAAAAAAATAAAAATCTGAAGATACTGGTACTACTCAAGGGGCATTAATAAAGTGCTTTCAGAATCCTACTTACAGGCATCTAGCTGAGGAATTTTGGACTCCTACTTTTTTAAAAGACAGAAAAGGCATCCAGTATTTGAATAAAAAGTGCGCTATTTATTTTCTCAGTCATACAGGGAAGATAATTTACCAGATTTTCCATTACTAGGCTGATACCAATGCATGTAGAGGCCTCTGCTATTGTAGAGCTCAGAGAATGTGAAACAGTGGCTTTAAGCTACCAGGTAGCAGACACACTGCACACACCTGATAGAACTGTTTTTATTTTATCATATTTGCATTAGGAACAATATCAGTTTGGTTCTGCTCACTTTTAAGCACATTATTAAGGCTATCTTTAAGAAATTATTTTATCTTAAAATTACTAAATGTTAGCTTTAAAATTAACACATACTTGTATTTTTGTAGCATTTTAATGTAGCTCATATTTTTAGTTTTATCTTTTCATTAGGGTAGAAAAGGCATTGCTGGCCCCAAAGGCTTTGTGGGTGTCATGAGGTATTTCTAGGATATAAATTATAAGGTAGAAGGAAGTTCTAATGGTTTTGCTATTTTTCTATCATTTTTATTAATGGTTCTATACAGCTTTGAAGATCTATTGCACTCCGTAAGTGCTAAGTATTATTTAATAGTAACTGTTTAAAATGACTGAAACAGGAAGGATTACAGTCTTGGGGGCTGATTAGGGAAATAACTGAATTTAAACCCAGTCATTTACTGCCTCAGCCCATGAGCCGTGTGTCTTTCTAGGGGTATGACTTTAGCATTGTTTAGGTTTTAAAATACAGTTCTGGGTTTTAAGGATTAATGGAAAGTGGAGGCAATGACTGATTAATTATTTTTCTTGATTTCAAGTGAAATAAGAAATGAGAGAATTCTAGACCTGAAAGTGTAAGTGAAGGAACTAAAGCTACCTCAGTCAGAGAGGTTTACTTGGTTCATTTGTTTACACAATATGAACCTTTTTTCACATGTTTTAGTGCTCATGTAACCTCTGCTACATATAGTTAATTTGTACAAAATTACTAGAGTAGCTTAAATTTTGTCCAGTTTTAAAACATGGCACAAAGTCTTTTCTTTCTAAAGAGCTGTTTCCAACATCCAGCTGAGAACCTCAGCTACTAATGGCATGCCTGTATTCTGAAAGTTGCTTGCCTTAAAGAACCATTCTTTGTTTCTCCATATCACAGGTGTTTAGTGAATGCATTTGGTGTGTTTGTAAGTATCTGAATATAATGTTTTTCACTTTAGATCACCAAGTTGTGATCTATGTCACTGAATTGAGTAAGGGCTTTTGCAGCTAGTCCATGTTGCAATCAGTTATAGTTGATCTATATTGTAATCACAACTAGCTAATATTATTTAAGAGAAAAATAGACTTCAGAATGAAATTACATGTGTGCTTTGTGTGTAACCTATTAACCACACTCAGCTTTCTCTTATTTTGCTTGGTTTTAATATTCTGGTGTGTTCTACAGGCATTCACACACAAAGGGGAAGGGAGGTGTGTAAGTTCCTTTTACTGAATAATACTTCTTCCACAGTGAAATAATTGCTTTTTAACCAGAAAAAAAAATAACTGTTTTTATATATATTAAAAAGAGGCTAGAAGGCATCATGAGATAATTGGAAAACACTGGGGTGAAGGATACCGAAAATAATTTGTTACTAAAAATAAGATTTGTTTGTTTGCTTTGTTTTGTTTAGTTGTTTCAGAAGCTTTTAAATTATTTTAATGATTATCTAGAGATGTCATAACTTTCCCTAAAGAACTTTCATAACCTCTGTGAGTTGGAAATAGTGCTGGGAAATCCAAGTTGGCCCTTTCAACAGACATAACTTTAGCTACTGGGAATGCGTCACGCTATGAGCATTATAGCGCTGTGTGGTTGCCTGTGATGTAGACATCCCTGTCTCTGCTTCAGACTGGCCTCTTGCCCTGAACTTGCATCTGCAAATTGCAGTTCTGTGAAAGCGGAAAGCTAGTGCTCCCAGCCTTTTGAGGCTCTATTAAGGTGTTTGTTCACCCCACATAAATGTTAGAGACTAGAAGTCTAATGTCATATTTGACTACCAGCTTCTACTGTCTTAACTTCCTATCTGGATTTTTTGCTTTATAGAATTTGATGGCAGTTTATGGGACTGTGGGATAGAGACAATGAAGTCAAGTAAGGTTCAAATGAACTAGCAAAGTTGGGAGTGTGAACTCTCAGAATTTGTTCTAGAATGGTATCATTCTCATAGGTGATGGTCATAAGAGTTAAAGGAAACTTGCTAGTGGATGGTAATGCTTGAAGTTTAAGCCAGATCAGTTTTAAAATATACATTGGTTAAGCTTACGGCTTTGATATGTTGAAGCAGTGTATGAACAGCAACTGCTGATTTACAGTCAAACAGAAGTCTCCTCCCTCCACTAGCAAACCAATTTCTTCCATCAGTGTTTTTGCTCATTGGCTGCTAGAGTAAAAAAAGAGGACTGCTTCTCTGGGGAAAGTGTAACTATATTGTATTAAAGTACATAGATAAGTACATACTAACAGTGCAGCTTCATATTACAGCTAATTAATCTGACAGCTGGTTACCTCTGGAAGAAGTGGTCACTATTCCCCTGTCTGTCCCTGATGCTGGACTCCTGCCAACTTAATGTTGATGATGCAGAAGGCCAGTTCAGTGGGCAGAAAACTAAGCTTAGTATCACCTAACTTACAGTCCCCCAAGACAGTTCACTAAGGGGAAAGAGAGGAGTGAAACTCCCCTTTTTGGGTATTAGATTAGCTCCAGTAACAAGAATACCCATCAGGGTGGACTTCCATGGGCAACTGGCTGCTCGGAGACTGTGCTCCTTTTGAAACAAGTGGTCTTGCTGTTCCCATCCAGTTTCAGCCATAGCTGTGAGCTGGATCTGATTCTGATTTGAAAAAAAGCTCAATTTCAAACAGTGTTCATCCTGTGTCCACCAACACCCACCCCACCCCCTAAACCCAAATCCCAACACTCCAAACAAAGCACAATACAAATAACCTGCAACTTTTGAACAGTATTCAGCATGAGGTCACATAACCTATGCCATGCAACTACTCTACATGCAAACAAACCCAGTTGAATCAGGAAACTGATCGCTGTGGCAGGAATGGGTGGAATCATGTCTTTTGGGAGCAACAGGTAGTTTGATCAGTTTATGCTGATTGAGAAACAAGACAATTACATTTAAGCTGAAAAATGAAAGTTTCAGTTTGTTTAGTCATGTTCAATTGTACACAGCATTTCTCAGTATCTCTGCACAGTGCTGGAGCTGTGATAATGTAATTTACCTCTTCGAAAAAAATCTCAAAATTTAGAGTGATGTTATTTACCAGAGTTATAGTGCATTTTTTTAAACTTTATTAGGATAGCTTGACTTTCAAGCTAATTAAAACTTCCGTCTTGTTTCCAAAAATACGTTGTTTTTATTGTTGCAATCACTTAGCTGAGAGGAGTAATTAAACTTTATTCTCAAGTTGCACAATTTAGTTTATTTAAAAATGTTTTATATAGTTTTTAGATGAAGTTATAAATGTTCACTTTGGAACTACCTGAAGATTAATAGTGATGCATTTGAAATGCATTATTTTTTTATTGATTCTTAATGTAGTAAATTACTGAAGTTATTTGGCAGCAAACAGAAATAGCCAGTGATGTTGTTCACATTTATTTTCCTGATAGCGTCACAATTTGCATTAATTGCATTGCAGCTGCACTCACTTATATTAAAAAGCTTCTACTATAATTAATCCTTTTTATTTCAAATCATTTTGGCACAATTTCTAGCAATAAACACTCATAAAAGACAGACACTTGAAAAATAACGTACAAGTTTCTTCAATATACCTATTGCTGGTTTTTCCTGACAAGGAATTATTGATAGGCTTCTGGGATCGAGTGTTGCAAGTGGCTGAGACTTAAGACCAGTTTGAAAAATACTAAGTGGATTATTTTGCATAAAAAACAGACAGGTTTTGAATTTGTGTAATTAACCTGTGTTTAGAAAATACCTTGATTTATGTATACATTTGTATTTCAGTTGCATACATTATGGAAATTTAATTTATAATCCATTTAGCTGATGTGATCATAGTTTTTAGTGGTATCATTTATTAGTCCTTGTATATTAAATGCTCTAAAGGCTTAAACCTGCCTCATGTAAAAAATTACACCTCTACATTTACATTTTATTAGTCATAGATGGAATTCCATTTTAAATTCGGGTAGCTTTGATATATTTAAGGAATTACAATGGCTTTATTGTTACTAATGCAGAAACAGCAAACACTGACCTTACACATTGCAAATTAATGATTTATCCCTCTAGTTTGCTTTTAAAGTCAACTATACAAATGAGGATTTTGACTTCTACACCTTGAATAAATCATATAGCTCTAAATATAATGCACCCTTTGGCTTTGAACTCGTTATTCTCACTTCTTTCTGTAAGGTCTAACTCACCTCATAGAAATGTTCTTTCAAAAGTTGAAGGAATTTTGTATATTTTGCTAGTGTCTTTGTTAGAATACCATTGAGTGATTGCAGCTACATTTATTCTTTTTTCCTTTTTCTTGTTCATTGTGGTTCCTTTTCTAAGTTTGCAATAGATTATGGAGGAATTAAGTCATGTCAAAACACTGTTTTTGAAGAGCAAAAAGAGAACAAACAATGCTGTTATGTTGATGCCTTTTCTGATCAGCCTGGCAGTGGTAATAGTGATGCTGTAAAGATTGTCATTGAGGTGCTGATGTGATAAACAAACTGGACAATGGAAAAGGCTATGCACAGACAGCAAGCTTCAGGGAGAGGCTTTTAACAGCAATAGTCTTTCATTTTTCCTTTATTCATGTAGGATTTCTCTGAATGATGTCATGCTTTGTCTTTCTAGCTCTGAAGTTTCCATCTCCTTTTGAGACCTACCATAAGTACTTCCAGTCAACAAGGAGTCGTTACTTACCATATGAAAAACACACAAAGTTGCTTTGTGTTACATTAAAATGTGGTCATACAGTAGATATGCTGAGCACAGTATTGCTGGGGTTTTGTGCATTTTTGAAAATTCTCGAGGAAACAGTTTACAGTAAAAATAATTTTTTCATGAGTGCTGCAAATTCAGGTCAGGCTCATTTTTGGTTCGGTGATCTTTTGACAGATCTAACAGTGTCAGGCATAGGAAGGATTGGACATATGATACAGGCATAACTGATAAGCTCTCAGCTTGAAGATCTGGATGGTTTAATGTCATTAAGCAGTAGAATTCACTGAAAAGATGCAGCAATGAATCTATAGAACATACAAGAGAAATAGTTTATTTGGATTAGTTTAAAATGTACTGGTTTTACATAGTTATTTTTAAAGGCCAGACTATTTCATGTGTAGCAATTGATGTGAATGGAAAAATACTGTGTATGACAATGCTAATAGAGGTAGAGTTGCTAACTTTTTTAGATGTTCTTGATGGAGTCAAATTGTCCTTTAGCAAAATTTGCTTTTCTTGCCAGTCAGTGCCATTGATAGACTTCTGTTTGCCATCGTATTTTGGACAAGAAAGTAATGACAGAGAAGCAGTGACCTTACTTTTAAAATCACAATATAAATAATTTGTAAATTGTGGCAACGTGATATTTCACAAGGGTATTCCAATATCAAACTTCAGTAGAGTATTTTTAAATTTATGCAATATCTGGGCTATTGCCATACCAGAAGATCCTATTCAGGTACCAAATTAAGAAGAAAATACCAGAAAGTTGAGAAATAAGCCGTAGCTTTCAGAATTCCTGCATGTACAACAACAAAAAAAATTAATGTCCTTCTAATTGCTTTGTTTTTCAGGCTCTTTATGAAAATATGCTGGTGGAGCTACCATTTGCTAGTTTTTTCCTCTCAAAATTACTGGGGACAAGTGCTGACGTTGACATTCATCATTTAGCTTCATTAGATCCAGAAATGTACAAAAATTTGCTTTTTCTCAAGAGCTATGAAGGGGATGTAGAAGAACTTGGACTAAACTTCACGGTAGTAAATAATGACCTTGGGGAAGCACAGGTAAGGATGGCATTAACTTTTTTTTTCTTTTATATAGAGCTGATTAATCATTACTACTACTACTAATTAAATTTTTAATTTGAAAATAGTAAGAAGCAACTGTTACAAGTGTTATGGGGCATCATTTGGATTCTCCAGTATTAGGAGTAGACAATAACTAATCTTGTGCTTAAAAAAATACATTTTGTTGATGACTTAAAAGTCTGATCTTCTAAGTCGTAAACTGTTGTGATTATTTTCTAACAGTCATACATGAAACGTTCTATTGCCTGAGATAATATAGTGAATGCAATATTTTATGTTGTTTCTTTGATTGGACTTCAAATAGTTGAACAAGTTAGATGATATGTAGATTATAGAAGAAATGTCTGGTTTTGGTATCAGAGTTAGAAATCAGAATGGTTTTAAATAATAATGCCCTCCTACTGTGAGATAAACAGTGTCTCCTTTAGCTGTAATTTTCTAAGTAAGGGCCTTAAGTTAGATCTTAGTTTTTTCTTTTTTTAAATCTTATTTTCTTTTTGAGGGGCTGAGACACCAAGTGAGTCAGAGGGGAGAAATGAATGTTCAGTGCTTCTGAAAATTGGACCAGTTCATTAGATCCTTAAGTATGAGTTTCTAACGCAGTTGTACTGTATAGTTAGATTATGACTTTAATTTGCTTTGTTGTGAGTACTAAAGATCACTTATGCTTACAGTAGAAAATCGATTACCACCAGAGTTTGAAAAGTGCACCTTTATTTGATAATACCGTTAACGTCCTTAGTTAAAGTCTTTTGTCATGCTTCCTCTTCCATTTTTGAGGATTTAAAATTGTGTACTACTCACGGTGTACTTGTACTTGATTATGGTATTTAATTAATAATTGGATCAAAAAGCTAGACCTGACAACATTGTGACGTGCAGCAGCATCCAAATTCAGCCTTGTTTCTTGTGGAAGAAACAGACTGTAGAAGGGTGTAGGCAGTTCTCTTAGGTTTGTCTGTTGGTCAGGAGAGCCTGGGACTCTGCACAGCTCACAGAAGCAGCAACTGGTCCTGGAAACTCCTAGGCCGAGTTCTCTACTACTGCTTAAATCACAGCAAATTTGTTGTCTAAGATTTCTGCTTTAACAGCCTTAGGCTTGGACTTTACTCTTCTGTCATCCATTTCCTGTCATTTTGGAAGATCTAAAACCTGGATTGCAAAGATTTAGAATTTTATCCTCAGATTTGGGGTTCCTGAATCATACTGAAGGGGAGAGTCAACAATTGCCTCATACCAGTAATGTTTCATACTAAACATGTGTCATATGTCTCTAATTAAAAATGAAAAATAGCTAATATTTTCTGGAGAGGTTTTGGTTTCCATGCTTTATATGTCTACTTCGTATGTCCTCCAAAATCAGTCACACAAGTTAGAACCTACTTCAACAAGTAAGGTAGAAGGACATAGGAAAGAGAAATAGCTCAGAAATAACATATAAGGAGATCCAAGTTTGAGATGTTGACAACTCTACCTACTGCAACAACTTCTGAAAAATGTGTTCCTGCCAGGAAGCCTAATTTGTTCTTTCAAATTCTGAGGGCTGTGGCTAGTGCTATCAAGACTTTTGATTTTTAATTACTTGGCATAACTTTGAAAGGAAAATTAAATATAATAGCGAGTTTCTGAGTAACTAAATGAAATTCAAGTTAAAATAAATATTCTGATGCTGGTTTGCTGTGTTTATACTTGGAGATGGAACACTGTACCCATGAAGTATTAACCATCTTTTAATGAAACTGCATGTTAGTGTAGTTCTACAGAACTAATTGGTTCTTGTAACAATCTTCTGTGTTTAATGCAACAAGTTATTTTTTATACTTCCTTCCATTACCTTAATAAACCTCATATGGATAAATACATTTTGTCTGATATTTGACTTGTGTAACTGTTGCATGCTAATTAATTGTGTCAAGGTAAGGCTAATTCACTTTGGGAAAAGAGCTCAATTTGCACTCCTTATGTTGAATGTGCATTATCTCTAGTTTTCAGCTAAACAACCACTTTAGGGTCTAATAAATTAGTGCCCAATAAATGCATCATAAATCTATCATAGTAAATAGCTGTCCTCATGACAGTGTCCTTCCAGCAATTGTGGCACAAAAGCATTATCCGCAATGAAAGACACATTCAAAAGGGGCTCTATTGCCTCTGTCAGTAGTAGAAGGTAGAAATTCTATTATCAGCGTATTGATTCCAATCCTGTAATGTGCTTTTAGATCCCATTAAAGTGTTGTCAAAGTGCATTCACCAGAAGTTGAAAAAGGTACTTAATAATTTGCACATTAGACCTGCTAATTAGGGGAGCTATGCCATCGACCTTATCTTCCAACCCCAAATAGCTTTAGCTTTTGATAAAGAACTGCCTAATGCAGTGATACCTGCCTAGATTTCAACTGTTGGATCTGTTGCATAAAATGGTGGCCAGTAAACGAACCTCAAAAGAATGTCAGCCTGTAGTTACAGGTGCCTTCAAGTAGCTATGTATTGATTTTATTTTTCCTTTTATCTTGTAGATTAGATGGTGATAAAATGGTTATAAAAAGCTTATAACAAGAGTAAGGTTAACAAATTCAAGGGAATACCTCCTCTTTTCAGACCTCTCTTGCCCTTCTCTCCCAGTGAGGAAGCAGAGTTTTGTGCCCGTCCAAGGGAAGAGAAGATGATTCAAACACGTATTCGTCTTCCTTCAAAACTGTTAGATTCTGTGCTTCAGGGAGTCTTCTCTAACATTGTTTCTTGAGATCACATGGATCAGAACAGCTAAATACGATCAGAAGACTCCATAAATAGAGTGTAGAAACACAAATCCACAGAAAAGCACTGTAATAGACATGGCACCAGTTTCTATGAAATCTATGTAGTATAGAAGTTGGTGTTGGGACACCTGCTTTGGCTTCTTAAGCAGATGTGAATGCCATTGCAGTTACTGAGAATATATTGACTTACTAAAGGAGAGTTCTTTGCCTTTAGATTTTCCCAAGAGAAAATTTTGAAGCCTTAAAAATAATTCTGAAAGTTTCTGTCTTGGCAGTTTCTTTACTAGCGTGCAGTGGCTAAGATGAATTATTTTGGAGGTTTTTCAGAAACCAGATATTTAAGTTGAGGGTGATGCTTCTCAGGCAAAGTTATTACACTTATGGTAAATGCAGTCTTATGCATTCAAATGCAGTCTCCTACCTGGAACTCCTGCCTGACCGTGTGGAAAGCAGATGACAGGGAAAGAAAGAAAACCTTTATTGACTAATTTTCAGAATGAAGAAAAACTTTAAGGGTGATGTGAACCAAAGTGATCAGAGTGCAAGAGAAAAGACAAAGGATTTTCATCTGTCCTAATAACAACTTTGTAAGAGTTTCTGACTATCTATGGGTGCTGTTGGAATGGAATTGCACAGGAGATACACGTCTTATGTCTTTGTACGCGAAAAAGAATACCAAGATGACAGGTTTCTTATTCTTGACCCTCTAAATATTCCCTTATTCTCCATTAACTTGGGAAGCAGCTATCAATTTGTGTGAACAGCAGCTAGCATTGTTTGTCTACCAACAGACTTAATGTTTTCTGCCCGTAATCGCATTGCAAATTGACTTTGTGTGACATATTATTATCAATAATAATATGATAAATCCTCTGAATTCTGCTTGACAAATATTTTGTTAATCACTGTTTTCCTGGATTTTGATGTGTATTTATTGTGCTAATTCTCAAAACAGTAGATACAATAACTCAAAATGATCATCTGAACTGTTTACTTGAACTGCAACCATACACAAAATATTTTTTGTTTGTTTGATGTTCTCTTTTTTTACAATCTGCAGTGGTTTTCTTAGATAAGAATATGAATTGATAGCAATATAATTGAGTTTATAGCCAGGAAAAACCCTACAGTGCATGGAACTGTAGTTCCAAGTGTATCTAACGTTCAGTCAGAGACCTAATGCAGTGCTTCTGTCCACAGGAAAAGAAGCAGGTTTTTAAAATTATTGGACTATTTTATCCTATTTTGTCCCCTTCGTTTTGCGTACATACTTTGTGAGTATGGAATAGAATTCAGTTGTCTTTGGTATTGCCTGAATGATCTGAATACTTAGGTAATATGTATGATTTGATTGCTTTGAGAATATATGATTTTGATAATGAACCAAGTTCAAATGATTTTTTTTTATTGTTTAAACTTAGATCTATGAAATAGAAAATATGGCAGTTACACAAGTCTGCCCGTTTTGGGTAGTTTTCTCTTTTTGCCCATCCCATGTAACCTGTGTTGATACCTTGCACCATCTAGTGGTGAAAATTGGATGGATAAAAATAAAAGGATCACAAAATGCAAGCTGATAAATCTTTTAAGATATAATAAATTGTGTTATGGCCTTTTTGAAAAGGAACTTTTAACAACCATTCCTGACATTTAGAAGTAAATGGAATTTCTACAATAGTTCCTTTAAATGCCATGAAAACATTGAATGAGTAAAAAGTGAACTACATTGACATTTACTGTATTTTTACTGCTACCAAGTGTTACCATTTTCTGTCGTTTGTTTTACATCCTTCTAGCCTTTATGGCATAATATATTTATTTTTCATGGTATATTAACCTTTTTGTTTCAGAATGTGATGATAACTTTGACAAAAAGGTGGTCAAATTAATCTCTCATCAACAAACTCTGAAAATTGATAATTAGATCGCTGGAAAACCCCAAGAAATTCAGTTAACTGAATGCTGTAATCTTGATTGTGGGAAAGAAGGGTGTCTGCAGAAGTGTCGATAGATCAGAAATCAAGGTTTGCTACTTAAAAATGTAAAAATAAAAGTAAAAATAGAATTTTTTTAAAAAAATCCTATTTCCTAAAATAATGATCAGAAAGAATATAAGACTTCTTTTTCCTCCTCTTATTTGCCAGAAGAACATTATAGGGAGAGAGAATAGCTTTTATTACACAATGAGTACAACTTTCCCAAAATCCTTAGGCCATTGCGGAGACAATACTATTATAATGCAAACAGAAGCACAAATTAATCTGTGTCCTGATCTCTCTTTGCTGACCTGCAGGGAAGGTTAGACGTTCTGCTTAGTGCTGGGATGACTCTTAAACCACAGTAGTTCCTAGAACACTCTGCCAGAAGTTCCCTTTCGTTTTTTTTTAGAAAGTAAGTCAGTTCAAGCTGAGCTTGCAGAAATTACTGTCTGCAAATCGAATAATAGCTCTTAGATAGTTTATTGCTGGTGTCTGCATTCTTAAGAGAAGCTTGATGAGCTAGGTCATATGAATATGCTTTAATATGGCCAAATTCAGTGTGTCCATACCCCAAAGAGAGGAATTGCATTTGGTGAAGTAGTGACAAAAGAACAAATAATTATGCAAAACTATAGAGAAAATTTGTAAGTGGGCAGATGGTGAAGTATTAGTAGTGTTGAGGTCTCAACAATAATCTGTTCATCTGGAACTTTATTGGTAGCTCTGATCCTGGAAAGATTTACAGACACAAATTTAAATAGTAAGTAAGAGAATGCTTTCTGGTCTTTTTAGCCTTTGTAAAAAGGGTATTTTATAGGAGGAAGTCAGAGAAAATTGACTTATTTTAGTTCAGTGAAAAAGTCTCTGGGAAGATAACGAAGCTGCTGCCCATAAGTAATAGTACAAAGTGGATATGATTGAGGAGGAGGTGAAGAGCTGGTTAGGCTATAGGACAGTATTGAAATAAGAGCACTTAAGGTATTAATAAACTTTACCCATTGGACTCAAAGTGGAAATTAGAATGTTTCTAATCATTAGATGAATCCAATTATTGACTAACTTGACAATAGGAAACTACTACGGTGGGATAAAACACAGTACATTTCTAGATTATGTTGTTCCCTGCAGTAGCAGAGTATCAAGCTTAGCAGTGCAGGGGTCCCTTCTCTTCTGATATTTTCCACGGTGATGTGGAACATGCCCCTTACTGCTATTAATACTCCTTGTGGACTTTACCAGTGAAAATATCCTCACCTTCGGGCCAGCCTTCGTACCCCCTGGGGTAGCCGGCTGCATTGTACATCTGAGGCTTCGCGTGAGATGGACCCCAGAGAAAAGCTATCCTACCTCTTGTGTCCATGGTTCTTGTTGAGGGAGACTTGCGTAGAAGGGACAGAGCTAAGTGTTGCAGGGTATAAAATAAAGACATCTAAACTGACACCTTAATTTGCCTTAATTCTTCAGGAAGCAGGATTTAACTATAGTCAGTTCTACCTGTACACAGGCACGATGGAGTATGAATTTTTTACAATAGGAGTAACAAAAGCAAGAAGCTTACAGCTGAAGTATTGAAGTGGGAAGTAAAACATATTTTTAACACCTATTCTTATTCATGTTGTTCTAGCTTATCAAGGAAAGTGATAAATACTCCATCACTTGGAGTCTTTACACCAGGATTGCCTGTCTCCCTGAAAAATGTGCTCTAACTCATTTATGGATTTATTGAGTTAAATACAGGAATCTCTAGACAGAGTCTCTGGCCTGTGTTATCTGGGAGGTCAGAACACAGATCTTAATGTTCTCTTCTAGCCTTATAAAGCTATGAATCAAGTAAAAGTCTGACTGCTCAAAAGTGCTGTGAATTTTTAATTGTACCATTTTGCTACAAAAGAAGCTAATCATGTGTTTAATTCTTTGTGCTCTAAGGATATGATAGTTACCACAGACTGAAATACAAATTTGTTAAAAAGAAATTAAAAATTGGTGAGTCCAGGGTGCAGAAGAATGAACTTTTTTTGGAAGAGTTCAGAAGATGACAGTATCTCAGCTTCTCTTTTTATTTTAATCTTCTCGTAGTGTTCTAATAATGCCTTCCAATTTGGCTGCTAGTCAACAAAATTAACCTCACATAAGGAGTAGAATATATAAAGGTCTTTAGAGTTATAATAACAACTAGCATCGATCCTGGTTTATATTTTAATGCAATTACAGTATCTTTGGTCTGGGGGTTTTTCATTAAAAATTCTTCCATGCTGAGAGGTGTCATGGTGTACTTGAAGGACAAAAATTAAGCTTCTCAGTAGAAAAACAAGGTTTAGGCTTGTTTTTTCTTGCTTGTTTTTTACTTTTGTTGAAAGTACTGAGCATGTATAACATTTTCAGCTGTATGAATTGTGAATGCTTATCATTCTGTGAATCAGGCTTGTATCAGTATCTTACTTTTGGCTCAGCAGACATCGTTTTTAACATAATGTGGTCCTGCAGAATTCATGATCACAAAATAGAGAAGAGCCTTTCTGGTCAATGACAGCTTTCCTAATGCAGCTGGAAGGAGAGCGCTCTGTGAGCTCCGTGCTTGAACAGGCTACTCTTCCAGGGCACTTATTGGCATCAGTGAAGGTAGGAGTGAGATTGCCAAGGGGAAAATTTTCACCTCTGTGTCTGTCTTACTTGCAGTGGTGAATTCAGTATTACACAGTCTCCTATAAAAGAGCTCTGACTTTGCAGAATCAGTTTTCTGGTAATATACTTTGGGGCCACACGGTCAGCTGCATTAACAGGTGGAGGCCTAGGTCTAAAAACTGGATGCCATAGAATGGTGCTCTTATGAGTATAAGAAAAACCCTACCTTTATAACTTGTCTTATTTTGAGGGGAATATTCTTGAGTATATTCTAGTGAACTTCAAATATATACATCACTTACTGGAATGTTTTGCAGTTTAATTTTACAGCGACAGCACACAGAATTAAAGTTTACCAAGATGATGAAAATTGTTATGCTTATAGGTGATTGAGTTGAAGCCAGGTGGAAAAGATATTCCTGTTACCAGCGCTAACCGAATTGCATACATCCATCTGGTGGCAGACTACAGGTTAAACAAACAAATCCGACAGCATTGCCTTGCTTTCCGTCAGGGACTGGCCAATGTTGTGAATCTTGAATGGCTTCGAATGTTTGATCAACAGGAAATACAGGTACTTCTGCTTAAAACTGCAGAAAACAATTGTGCTGAACAGAAATAAATGTGAATTTTTGACTGTAATGTAGCTGTCTAATTTCCTTCACTGTTAGGTTCTGATATCTGGTGCCCAGGTTCCTATTAGTTTGGATGACCTTAAATCTTTCACAAACTACTCAGGTAAGCATATTTTACATAAATTAAAAAATTGTATTGTGACTGACTCATAAATAAATCAATTTGCTTATTATCCTACCTAGCTTTTTAGAAAAAGTTATAAGGTCGTTCTTGTTAAGTTTTGTTTTTAACTTTGGCCAAACTCTGGAGATGTGCCTGACTTGCAGGAAATTGGGTACAATTCCAACCTAATTTTATAAATGCCAGGAAATGTAGGTATGCAGTTTATTTTATTTGCACAGTTAAATACAAATTTATAACTGGATAATTAGAGGACACGTAATTCTTCTTCTAAATGGATGTTAGTCAATGGTTGTGTCTGGTTGCCCTGAAAATAAGTCTGCAAATTACTTTGGGATATTTGTTTTCTATCACGGCTTTCGTGTTTCTGAGACAGCCTGAAGAGAGAGCTCATAATTTTTCCTCATGAGAAATGCAAGGTATCTTACTTCATTTTTCCTTGCATTTGTCATGAATGTAATCAGAAAGTAGATACTATATCATCAGATCACATCTGAGCTTACCTCAAGGTAAGTTGATTCATTAAATAACATCCTGAGTCTTGCAGATTTTGCAGACTCTTGGAGTAAAAGGCAGTAATCCAGAGTTACTGGGTAAATGCTAAATAATTAAAATTAATTTAAAATAAATAGGATTTAGTGAAGAAAACTGCAGTTAAGAAGCAGAGAGAGGTAGCAGCCATACCACCAGTATGCCAGTAGCAATGAATGAGAAACTTAGTGCAGTGATCAGAGAGGTCAGTAGATGTTGGAAGTCAGCAGTATAAGCCTGCTGGTTATAATCTTTTCCTCAAACTTTTCAAGATTGATGCTAGGTTTTACTAAGAATTTATTTGTTACGTAAAACTATTCCACCTATAAATCATTTGAATCTCACTATAGGTGGCTATACAGCAGACCATCCTGTAATTAAAATATTCTGGAGAGTTGTAGAAAGCTTCACTGATGAAGAGAAACGCAAACTACTCAAGTTTGTGACAAGCTGCTCTCGACCGCCTCTGCTGGGCTTTAAGGTATTTGTCTTCCTAATTCTGGCATGTTTTTGTAAATACGACAGCTTATGACACAAGCTTTCTTGTCTGTAGTCTTCTACAATTTGAGAAGAATGTTCCTCTGTGACTACAGAAACAGCTTCAACGTTTGCACTTGAATGTATAATGTGTGTAGTTTTAAAATATTTCAATCCTGTTCGATTGTTTTGTATTTTAACTGCAAAATTTGTTAGCCTAAAATCACATTGGTTAGAGAGCTTACTCTTTGTCCTGGAAGATCCTTGCTGCCATTTCATGTTACTGCAGTATAGCTACCTGTTTCAAGGGACAAGTTGAGTTAAGAATAGTATCTGTTAAATCAAGCAAAAGAGTAATTAGGATATAAAAGCATCTATTGCATTAGAACCTCTTAAATTAACCATTTGAAGCAGATGTATTGTGTTTCCTTCACCATTTATCTGCTTATAGGGTCACAGCTCATTACCCTTTGTATCTAAGTATTTTGATGCTATTTTTAGATTTCTGTTTACACTGAAGTTTAAGTATGAAGCAAACTTTTGCCTACAGCTTATAAAACTAAAGAGAGGCTGAGGCAAGTTGAAGATGTTTTGAAGCTAAATTCTGGGGATATTCTCCCCATGACTTTCATCTGGGCTGTGAAATTCTGGCTAAGCCATAGTCTTAATGTCCTCTAAAATGTGGGAGCATTCAATGCTTTTCTTTAAGAAAATGAAAGAATAAAAGGCTTCATAGCAACCACGAACACTTAGGACAATGAACAACAGCATGTTTACTCTTTTACTGTTCAGTAAAATGAATACAAAGGTGGGCTTATATGGGATAATTACAGGCATTGCATCATCCAGTTCCTTACAAGTAAAAATAAGATCACAAAATCTGAGTACATGTACCTAGTAAAATTTCATGTTGTTTGAGGAGTGGTTTATCAGCATTTACAAAAATACTTGAAAGACAAATGTTACAAGAGTTTCTTCACAGCTCTAGGAATTAGGCCCTTTCCTATGCATATCTTGGGGGTGACACGTGATAACGATGTCAGAAGTAAAAAATGAAACAAAAAACCCCACCTTCATCTTCCACACCACGACTTAGATTGTTTGTAGTACTTATCATTATTTTTCTCTTAGTGAATTAAACAAAATTCATTCTAGAATTTTCAATCTGTTGATGATGTACTTTCTTCATTAATACAGTTTTCCTCTGGAAAACAAACAAGAAGACACTCTCTATGGAAATCACAGTGTTCTCAGACACGCAATATATAGAATACATAAAGACATGCGTGCGTTGTCATACAGTAATATGTGAGTCAGTTGCTGGGCGTGATGAAAGAATACTCCCAGTAGCTTAAATAACATTTTTTTTTTCAGGCTACAAAGCGATTTTGAAGTGGAAGAGTTGTTTCTAGTGCCACATTCTGCAGGGAAACATGGCCCTTGACTTCCATTTATCCCCTTATGCTACAATTTCATGTTCTCTGACTTCTTCTTTTTGTTCTCCTGTTTCTTTGTAAGCTGATAGAGGTGTGCAGCACTGCCATTGCAGCGTGTGATCATTTAAACCTCCTTTTGGTATTGGCTTTCTGTAAACTGCTATGCAGTCTCACCCTCTCCATAATCCTTTCAGCTGCTGCAGCAAGTGCTGTGTGGTGCTGTTAGCATGTGGACAGGCAGCATATCCACCAATGCCAATATCTATAATCCATAGCTCAGCTACACTACTTGTATAGGCACTTAGGAGAGGAATGAGCACTTTCAGTTGGTGATTTGTCTGACCATTCTATATATCTACTTCAGGATGAAATGAATCATGTCTTAGATTCCAAAAACCACACTGACTATCTTTAATGATAAAGAGATCCTGGGGTGACTAGCTTTGGATATGGAGACAGCGGAGATGGCTGTTTCATCACATGAAGCCTATCTAGGGTATTCATTAATTGATTTGTGTGATTGATTATTTAGAAGTTTGAAAGCATTTCTTTTAAATTCTCCTAATCTGGGTGAACATCACTGTACAGCACTCTAGCAAGACACAGGATTTCGTAGGGCAGTAGAAAGAACAATTCAAAAACTATGGGATGAGACCAACACAGAACAGTGCACATCAGTCATGTAATGAAGGAAGAATTGGGAAACAATTGGGTGGAAACAAAGACAAGTCTCCATTTATTGCCATCCTTTTTAATTACAAGGGCAGAGCAGGAAATGCAGATGTAGCTACCCAGCTTCAAGGTCGCCAGCGTGACATTTGAAGAGATGGAGGAAGTGAATCAAAAGATATTAAGGCTGACTGTGACACATTAGAAACGGGATCTAGGAAAGCCAAATGGGGAGATTTGAAGTTTGTGTCTGTGCTTGGGAGACAAGCCACAACCTGATATTTAACATACTTGGCTAAGAAAGAAATGGAAGTAAAATAGTCATCAAATTTTCAGCATGATAGCAATAAGTTAAAAGATTCATTCACTGTACAACTGACTTGCAAGCTCAGCCACATACAACAGCCTTGGCAACAGAAAGCGGAGCGAAAAGGCATTACTACCGCTCTGCTGGGCAGCACTGAGGAGGAGTTAGGTCAGCAGTTGGAATGGTGCTTGCAGTTGTATCTTGTTAACATGAATTTACCAACAAACCAGGGGTTTGCCAGGAAATGTTTGCCAGAAAAGGAAGTGGGTAACTGGCATTGTCATCAGCAGTAATGTCGTGGGAGCCTGTGAGTGTGTGTTGTTTAGAGCTTTGAAGGTGAAGAGTGCAAAGTCCTCAGGAGTGCTGAGTGTTGCCAGCCAAATAACTGTCTGAATAGATTTATATTGATGGTAGACATTAACATAAGCTACCTTCAAAGTTTGTTTACAGTTTTAATGAGTACTGCATTTTTCTGAGGGGAATGTGATCTCTTGTTCTCACTCTGAAATCTTCCGTAGGCTTTATATTGTGGGACCTTCAGGTTTTCTAAAGTCAGTGCATCTTAAATTAGGAAATGTCTTAACATTATAGATAGCACAGTCTAGCTTTGCATCATTTAAAAATTTTAAACTCTGACTGCCAGATTCAGACTGAGAATAACATTTACTAAAGCTAATTAAAGTTTAATAAGTTTAATAAATGTGATTGTTACGGACAAAAAAAAAATCATTAAAGCATTGCTGAAAATTGTTAAGTTCCAATCAGGTCACATAATAAATTGATGATACTTTTCACTTCCAAACTATTGCAGTTTCCCGCTGTACAGTGTTTAATTATGCAACAAATGGTGCCCTTGGCATGACATTTCAATTTAGAACTTCATTTTTCCATTTTTAAAGCTGAAGTGGGGGAATTCAATTAGCATTTTGAAAGGAACACTAAAAATGCAGCATTTTAGCCATGAAATACTTTTTAAGGCCTCCATTTGAACAATAATTTAGCTTAGAATCTAATTGACCTTCTGCCTTTGGAGCTGGGATTTTTTTCCCAGTTTCTAAAATCAGAGCTGTTTTACCTCAGGCAAAATAACATGAATACTTTTTTTTGTCAGCAAAAGCAGTGCTTTAGAGGTATCGAATAAATGCATTTTTCACTATATTCTTTCTCAGAAGAAAAAAGATCAGGTGTTACTAAAACAATTAAATATTACATACAAAATGTCTTTAAAATGTATTCCTCAGATCAATAGTCCTAACATCAGAAGAATAATCAGGTTTGACAATTTTATATTATTACAGAGTCATTACACACATCAATTTCATCCCAGTAACAGCTGAGTGACTTTCTGATCACTCTGTGAAGAAACACTGAGTATAATTGCTTTAAATAGTTAGATTTTTATTTGGAGAATATAAAATACTTCTTGATTCAGAGCTGTAGACCACAATAGTGTGGGTACTTGCTTAATTTTACACATGACCAGATCAGCTGAAGTCATTAGTATTGTTTGTCTTGAAATTCATAAACTGCAGCCTTGGTGAAAGATTAGTTTAGACAGAAATCCCTTTAGGGCAAGAAATGCCTTTTTCACACAACTGAGTTTAACAAAGAAAATACCATTGTATATTGTGGTGAGCAGAAAATGATGGCTTGATACTTATCCACTTGATTTTTTTTTTTAATATATCTGGGGTATGCTAGCAGACCAAAGCTCTAGAAGAACACTGAAAGGGTATGGTTGATCATTGTTTGTTTGGCAGCATTTTTTCAGATGTCACAGAAAGAAATTGATGTAGTACTGTAACTTTATCAAATTTGTTCTTAGATCTGGTCACTCATTCATCATCTTTCTTCTCAGAGCATCACTTCAACATGACAAGTAAATGCACTTGTAGAATTTGTGTGCAAAATTGGAATACTTTCAAACTCAGAAGACTTGTAACTGGCATAGCACAGCACATCACTGCATTAGCTAGAGCAAAATTGCCTTTGTTGAGATTTTTATGTATACAGAAACAATGTCTTATCTGCCTGGAAGGAAAAGAACAGAAAGTATAATTCTAAGAAGTAGCCATTTTATTATCCAATTTTACATATCTTTTAGACACGACAGAATATCTTTCTCCGTTTATCTCTGTTCTTGCTAGTGGTCTATTGCTCCCTGTGTTCTGCATGTATTTCACTGTCAGAAAACTGCAATGTGGAAGGAACCCGTCATTTTCCTGGGCATTTAGGAGGCTTTTTAAGGGGAATCTGAAGTTGTGAATCCCATCTGTTTCTCCCAGATACAACCAAAAAATTTCTTGCGTGCTGCTATATTACTTTTTCGATTTTGTTTTCACTGTTTTTCTAGCATCATCAATTTGCAGAATAGTGTACGAACAATAATAAATTACTATTTTTTCCTTAGAACTAACTAAATTCCTGGCAAATTAATGGATCTTGATGGGACAAGGTAGAGGGAGGCACTACACAATTCAAGAGTGGGTTTGGGCCTGGCAGAAATTAAAGAAAATGCCATTTGAGTATGTCATTGTGACAAGTTTCAATCTAATGATTTATTTCCTAGAAGCCTGTGCCAGCTGCTTCGGGGTAGGTTTTGGCTTGTATGTGGTTTTTTGATCTGCTTTTTTCTGTTGCCTTTTTCAGGAGTTATATCCTGCGTTTTGCATTCACAATGGAGGATCTGATTTAGACAGGCTGCCTACTGCCAGTACCTGCATGAACTTGCTGAAGCTTCCTGAGTTTTATGATGAAAACCTTATGCGAAGCAAGCTTCTTTATGCCATTGAATGTGCTGCTGGATTTGAACTGAGCTGAGTCGAACTGATGCTTACTTGGATGATCTGCAGAGAACTAACCAGTGCCTACTCTGTATGCAGCACCCATACCCAAGCAGTTTTAAGGGAATTCTCTCTAGATTTCTGCAGCTTTTGTGTCTTATCAAACGCCCTCAAGTAGATTTCATTTTTAAACACAATTTCTTAGTTAGCTTCCATTAATTAATATTACATACACATTGCTTTATGATTCAGAACAATGAATGCTGTGTGCAGCTTGGCTGTTTTCTGTGTTTATGTGAAGAAAGAGCACAGTTAAAGAACTGCGACATCTCAGTGAAATTAACCAAAGATGAAGCTTTGGCTTTGTGCTGTTCAAACATAAATAATTTCACAAACTGGCAATAAAGTTGTGTACCGTGCAGCGCATTGGGATGAGGCCGGGCTAACATCATGTAATTAATCTTTGAGATGTGGAAGTGAAGCAGATGTTTGCAGATATCCCGGAACTGAGAGAATTAAAATGCTCATTACCGATAACCTAACATCTTTACTTACATTGTAGAATTGTTTACAAATCATAGTTGTTGCAGAACTGATTTTGGTTTAAACTACCTTCCCTCAACGTGATAGGCACTGAGATAAAACATTTTGAATACTTCATTTGTGCTTTCTGAAATACCTTGGAGAAAACGGATTCGCATTATTTTAATTTCAATCTTTTGCTGCATCATTATCACTTGAACACTGTGGTGAATGGGTGTGACTGTCCCATGTTTTCTTTGTTCTGTTTCTGTCTTCTGTTCCTGTACAGATTTCTTTTTTTTAATGTATCAGACTCCTGTTGCATACATAATACATACAAAAGTCATCACTTTGGAAAAATATACATGTAATAACTATTAAAATTATTTGAACCAAAGTTCTCAGGCTTTATCTTCTATATGTGGAGCCTGTGTTGCTCACATTCCTTTTCATTTTTTTCTATCTTAAATACCATACCTGTGCTGTAGAGACCAGTCAAATCCATTATATTTTTTCTGATTAAACAGCTTTTGTATCCATCTGCCTGCAGTATTTCTGCTAAGAAAAGTAGGTGGGAATATGCTGCTTAATAGAATTTTATATGTGGGAAAAAATTTGCTTTCACATGGAAGGAACTGATCCTCTCGTAGTAGGCACATCGTTGGGTATTCGTACGCAAACTGAAGTCAATTTAAAAAAAGGAATTATAGTTTAAACTCTTAAGATTCATAAATGCATCCCTCTGAACTTAAGTTTTATATTTTAAATCACCAAAATTCACAATTGAATATGTATTCATCTCTAATCCAAAAAAATACTTTGCTGTTACTGGAAACTCTGTACGATTTCATATTTAATAAGCAGTAACCAGCAATATCCTTTTAAATGTGGGGAAATAGTAATTTTAAAATGTTTACTGGTAACCATATAAAAATGTATGATTTCTTTATTTGGGTAATGAATGAAGTGTTAAAACACTATTTGTAGTCCTGATGTACAGAAATAATACGATTGGTTTTCTTTTTGGTTTTGCTTTAGGCTTTTTATTTATATTAAATGTTACGTACCCAGCCTATTGTTTATCCCAAAATTCCTTTCTTGTATATTTTTCTACATAAATTATGGAACTCGTAGAGGAGTTGAAAAAAAGATCAGTAGTAGTGGAACTGCCTCCTCGTAATTGCAAGACCTGAAAATGTCTTTTAGATAGCATTATTTATTTTAGAATGTAATGCTTTACATATTTTGAAATTATTTTTCAATTCTATTATTTTGCTACACTGGGCAGTGTTGTATCTGTATTTTGTAAAAGTAAAGTTAAATTTTCTATTAAATATTCATATTTTGAAGATTGCATTGGAGTCATGCCAAGTAATCATGACTGGTAATGCACACTTTCTGCTTTTGTAAAAGGAGACGGCACGCGCTATATCTGTCTGTTACCACGAAAGCAAGTTCAACGGGGGGGGCTGCAGATCAGTGTAGTCATGGAATTGCAAGAATTGCAGTTGTAGAAAATTTCAGTAGAGAATTTGAGTTTGCTGAATATATTGTGACATTTTATTACTTCATTAGATAGTACTTGATAATCTTGCTTTGTATATTCTGTATGTTAAGTATGACATTCTGACACCCTCAAGTCAGTGGCATCATAGCACAGATTTCATTGTGAGGCAGACAGCTGAGAATCTGTGCTGCAGCAGCTTACACCACTGTCAGTATCCAGACTGCAATACGAAGAGGGTTGGTCTTTCCTTTGGCAACGAGTGCTTTCGGTTCTGACTGTCAGCTGTTCTCGTATAGTCAGGATGGAGCACAAGTCCCTGCTTTTCAGCAATCTGTTGCTGAATAGTTCAAAGAACAGGAGATAAAAGTATAATATAGGTATAGTCAGTCACGTCCTGAGGAGCTAGGTGGTCTGAATGATCTCTTGTAGCTTTTACATAGGAAGAATTGTTTATGTATGAAAATGGATTTTCTGTTTTTTTTTTTTTTTTTAAGAAGAGTGAACTTTCTCCCAGTTGTGATGCTCCCAGAGTTTAGGTAGGCAAAGCCAGGAAGCACTCTGCGTGCAAGTAACCTAAAATACTGTTGTAGAATTGGATCATCGGAATATGGCAGTAGTAATTATGGGTTTGCAGTTGTTTTCTGCGCAAGACAACCCTTCCTTAAAGTCAATTTCTGTACTTCAGTATTTGTCTTCCTAGTAGTTCAGTGCTTGCTTTTTGAAAAATGACAGCATTTTCTGCTTGTTTTTTGCTTCCAAATAATTTTTGGTTTATAATTTTGTAATAACAATTGTTGAAAACAATTTTGTCAAGGTTTAACTTTATGGTGGAAGAGGTTGAAATTCTTCATGTTTCCAAAGTGAGGAGGCATAAAAGGCATAAAAGTGGAGTAAAAAAATAAAAGTAGGACTTGGTCTGTTTATCTTGGTGGGAATTTTTCTGGATGTGGGTTTAGTCCTACTAGCTGGGTAAAGACAAAACAAACCAGAAATGATTGTCTTTATTCCTTAATTTCAGTTGTCTTCCATCGTGGATCTGAAAGCCAGGCTTGTATACATTTCACAAAACTAATTTGTGATTTCTAGGGAGAATTTATGTCTACAAAAGAGCCAAGATTTGGTTCCAGCTTCATAAGTAAATGCTGAGCTGACAGAAGTTGTATTTGAACAAGGATATTGTCAGTTATTTTTTGGGGGGGGTGATACATAATTTTTTAAAAATGAGCTTCCTGACGCTGTTAGCAGCAATACGAACAGGGTTTTTTTGACATGACTTGAGCTATCTAGTGTGAACATCCTAATTTGATCTATAAAGGGGTTTGGAATTCAAAGAAAATCCCTTAAGGAGTGCAGTGAGCTCATGCTAAATTTCAGTTTTACACAAAACCTGTTTGTTAAAATGCCAGTGAGACAGCACATCACTTCACCACTGAAAAAGTAGTACAGCAGAGAAAGAGAAAGGAAAAAACAGGAGAGCTGGTTTTCTTGGAATGTTTTGTTGGAACTAAATTTTTTGTATTTATAATTATATGCAAAAACTTTGAAACATTTGTTCATTTACATGAATCTGTGTTAATAATGGTTGTGATGTAAATGCTTGTTCTTATTTTTTTTCATGATGCTTTGCCTGTCAGTGAAGGAGAGAAGAAGGGCATATGGTCTGTAAAACTGATCAGGATATCTATATTTTTATTGACCTCTGCTTTTGTGAATAAAATAATTTGAGTTTTCTTGAAACTTTGCAGAAACACTCTTTTCTTTCATTGTTTGCAGTAAATTTGGCATTCTCTTGCTAAAGATTGATAGTACTGAATAGGCTCTTAAAGGGAAGCTAATATTGGCTGTTGGTCTTGAAGTTACCACTGCTTCTGGATGATTTGTAACTTCTGTTTTCGAGCTCTGCGGCTCCTGCTCTGTCACTCAAACTACGACTGTAAGGTTTAGCTGTGTTTCAGTGTCTTTCAAAGCTGAGACCACTGATGTGCTTTGAAAAACTGTTTCAGAGTCAAAACTCCCTCCTTGGATGAAAATACAAGAAACTAATTCATAGTGAAGAATGCTGCTCTGTCAACAAACAGGTACAAAAACATCTTTCAGCTTCTGGAATTTGATGATCTTTCTGGTCCCTTACAACCTAAATCATTCTATGATTCTATGATTTAGCACATACATGGGCACCTCTGAAGATGTAGTTTAATTTTTATCTCCTTTGATTATTACAATAATCTGCCTGCCTTTGCTTTTCTATTATTTTCATAGCTAAATACACTTTTAGTTTCAGTATAGAGTTTATAAAGCTAGTATTGTGCATGCTTATTTTGGAGTACTTACAAACACCACCATATATTCTTAAGCTTATCTGCCACTAAAAATGTGGTAAACAAAAAATTACAGAAGTCCTCCTGCAGAGCACTTTGCAATTCATAGCATGAATAGAACACAAATGCCCAGTGTCTTGCCTATTTCTCAGTAGGTACCCGCTAGTCCGGAAAGCTCATCAAATTTCTGATGTGTGTAGAGAAACAACACAAGCCAAAAAGTGATGAGGTGAAGTTATGCCGGTTGAATCCATTTCAAAGAACACGGAACAACTAAGGGCAGCAGGAGTGTCTAGGGATCACCTAGTCCAACCCTCAGCTCAAAGCAGAGTCACTCAGGACTCTGACCCATGGAGTTTTGAAAGTCTCCACAGATGGAGACTCCACAGCCTCTCTGGGCAACCTGTTCCAGTGTTCAATTACCTTTACAATAAAACCACACAATTTTACACACAGTTTCTTGTGTTCCAGTTCTTTGTGCCCATTGCCTCTTGTTCTGTCACTGGGTGCTGTTAAGAGAAATCTCAGTCTTCTGCAGACTGAACAACCCCACAGCTCTCAGCCTCTCCTCAAAGAACAGATGCTTCACAACCCATAATCATATTTGTGACCCTGCACTGGACTCTCTCCAGCATGTCCACCTCTCTTCTATCGGGGAGCCCATAACTGGACCCAGCACTCCAGATGTGTCTCACTAGTGCTGAGCAAAGAGTAGTTGCCTCCCTCAGTCTGCTGGCAGTGCTCTTTCGATCGGACGCCAGGATGCTGTTGGCTGTCTCTACTGGAAGGACACTGTGCTGGTTCATCTTCAATTTGCCTACCAGAAACCCTGGGTCATTTTCTGCTAAGTAGCTTTTGGCTGGCTGGCTTCCAGGCTGTGCTGGGTTTACTCCTCTCTGGGTGCAGAACTCTGGACAGGGTAGAGGAGTACTGAAATCTTGAGGGAGATTTCTTAGAATAATAGAATCATAGAATGGTTTGGGTTGCAAGGGACCTTAAAAATCATCCAGTTCCAACCCCCCTGCCGTGGCCAAGGATGCCTTCCACTGGATCAGGTTGCTCAAATCCTCATCCAGCCTCATGCAGAATACCTCCAGCGAGGGACCATCCACGATTTCTCTGGGCAACCTGTGCCAGTGTCTCACCACCCTCACAGTAAAAAATTCCTTCCTAATATCTAATGTAAATCTCCCCTCTTTCTGCTTATAATTTTTACGCCCTCATCCTATCCCTGTACTCCCTGATGAAAAGTCGCTCCCCAGTTTTTCTGTAGGCCCTCCTTTAAGTACTTGAAGGCTGCTGTAAGGTCTCCCTGGAACCTTCTCTTCTTTAGGCTGAACAACCCCAACTCTTTAGCCTGTCCTTGTACGGGAAGGGCTCCAACCCCTTGATCATCCTTGTGGCCTCCTCTGGACTCACTTTAACAGATCTATATCCTTCCTGTGCTGAGGACTGCATAACTGAACGCAGTACTCAAGGTGAGGTCTCATGAGAGCAGAGCAGTGGGGCACAGATGCTGCTGGTAACACTTCTTTTGGATGCAGCCCAGAATCCAGCTGGCTTTCTACACTCCAAGTGCGTACTACTGGCTCATGTTGAGCTTCTCAACCAACACCCCCAAGTCCTTCTCTTCAGGGCTACTCTCAATCCATTCTCTGCCCTGCCTGTCATGGTGCTTGGGATTGCCCCAACCCAGGTGCAGGACCTTGCACTCAGCCTAGTTTCATGACTTTCTTCTTTACTGGGCTGTTTGCTGTGGACGATGTTTGATTTCTCATTTTTGCTATCTTGAGACATGATCATTTTGAAAGCAAAGCTCTCCACTCAGCTTTACTTCATCTCGCTATCAGTGCCGGCGATCATTCACAAGGGTTATTCATACCTCTTAAAAGAGCTGTAGATTTTGAGGTACATGGAAATTCATTCCACGAATAATGCTGTCAGGTCTTGTGAAAAAAGAATATAAGTAGAGACTTCCTCTAAGAAAAAAAAATAGAAGACATTCAGCTCTGTTCTATGTAGACAGGGCTTTGTTGTCCCCATGTAGGTGACTTGGTAAGACCCAAGCAAGCAATTCACAGCATCAGCAACTATTTCTACAGATTTTTCCCCACCTTTAACTACTTATAATTTGTGTGAAGTGTGAGCTTGTTTCCTGTGCAGTTTCTAACTAGAAACTGCTATCTGCTGTTAAGTTTAATGTGACTTGTAAGCATCCCATATAACATAAGTTTATTATTACTGTAGTAAATGAGTAGGAAAATATGGGAAATAAGACGTACAAGTACATAGAGAAAAAATTTAGACAGCAAAAACCCACACAGCACTTAGGAAAGTGTTTGATTTTAATTTGGTAAAAGCACATTTTGCAGTTATTCTGACAAAGCAAGCTGACTAAAGCATTTGCAGACTTTAAAATGAAGTTATTTTTTATCTCTGACTCGTGCTGTCATGCTACCTCTGATTCCTGTCAGATTTAAACTCCTACGACTGATTTCTTTCTGAGTTGCTTGTTTGGTGAACACAGTGGCATCTTCAAAATACCTTTTGTAGAATTTTATGTGACTGGGGACCGAGGGTACTACTTTTCTTCCTTGTTGGATGCCTGTAGATGTCTTCAATTGTTAATTAATGAGACTTTCCTGGTAAAGGTTGGATTTAAGCTTTTGTGGCTTTGCTTCTTCTATTTCTGTTTTGTCTTTTCAAAGTTTTTGTAAATCTGTTATCAACTATAAAACAAGACTCAGTAAAAACGGAGGTCTCAGTTATTTTCTCAGCTTTTTATAGATATGACACTAAGCATTCATGCAAAATGCTAAAAGTTAAATCATTTTGGTATATATTCACTTCTAGAATTACAGAATCATAGACACAGAATGTCCTGAGTTGGAAGGCACCCACGGGGCTCATCGAGTCCAAATTCCATCCTCGCATAGGACACCCCCGATATTCACACTGTGTGTCTGACGACGTTGTACATATGCTTCTTGATTATTGTCAGGCTTGGCACCATGACCACCTCCCTGTGGAACTGCTGAAGTGCTCTACCACACTCTGAGCGAAGAACTTAACATCCAGCCTAAGCCTCCCTGGCACATCTTTCCGCCATTCCCTCGGGTCCTATCACTGGTCACCAAAGAGAAGCGATCAGAGCTTGCTCCTCCTCCTGACCTTTCTGAGGAAGCTGTAGATGGTGATGAGGTCTCCCCTCAGTCTCCTCTTCTCCAGTCTGAACAGACCAAGTGACTTTAGCCACTCCTCATACATCTTCCCCTCTAAACCCACTTCTTCCAAAGGTGCAATTTGTTGGACAAACTCCTGTAATTCAGGTGTCCTCTACAAAAGGTGGGTAGCCCAGTGCCAGGTGCAATCCAGCAAAGCACATCAGACAAGTCTAATGGGAAACATGGGAATTTTTACACCAATTGGATCACTTATATAACATATAAAGGCACGTATAGATGTCTTACAGGCTTGATTTCACTCTATCAAGGGATAAAATTTTCTTGTGTGATTGATGGTTAAATTATTGCTACATTTTATTCCCAGAATAGTTGCTCTCCAGTCTGGGACTAACCTTACCTGTCCACAGCTCGGTAGAAAGCATATACTCTATTTGCAGGGTTTATCAATGTATTTGTAGGAACAGCTTGCTTCTCAAATGTTGTCCTGCTATATTTGAGATCATTCTTTTCTGCATTCCCAGAGCAGCTGTTAGTTCATTCTGTAATGTTTGACTGAAAAGTAGTTTTGCATTGCTTCTGTTTTATTCTCTCTTTATCATTATACACAGCTCCTGATGGCTGAAGAAGGAAATGGGCGTTCACCAGATGGTGTTATTTCAGATCATACTGCTACTTCTGCTTACCCAAATGTTACACCTAAGAAAAGCACTTCTCATCGGTTGCTCTGTAGTTTTGATGTATGTTGTCAAACACACCTTCTGAAGAAATTAGTTCTTTCTAGCCTTTGCATATTTAATTAGGAATAATACTATTCATTACAGCTTTGCTTACTGTTCTTCTGCTTCCCTTCTGTCCTTTCAAACAAACAGCAGCAGATATTTTAGATCTACTTAGATAAATCTGGCTATTGATGAAAAATGATATAGGATTGACACTGGAAAAGAAAGTGTGTCTCTGAGCAAGTTAATGAACATAAATGCTCATCAAGCTGTCCCTGAATAAGCACTTGCCATAATCTGCGAGGTCTTTTGACTGCCCACGATGGTTCTTAGGTTGTTTGCATACCCCAAATCATCAGGAGGAGATATCTGATACATCAGGAGCAACTGGCAAAACCCCCAGCTATCCTGAAATGTTTTAGTCACGTCCAAAAGCGTCCACTTGGCTCAAGCTTTTGGTTACAAAGAGGAGTCCAGGTCAACCTGCAGCCTCTTGATTACCTGTGAAGCTTCGTACCAATGAAAACTGAGGTTGTGCTCGGCAGAAAAACTCTGGAGAATGCTAATGAAAATTGGTTATTTTGTGCTTTTAATGCTTCTACTTAGAGCTTTAAACATTAGGTGTATTGCCTATATTTCAACTCTTAATTGTTTCTGATAAGCTATCAGCAAAAACTTAATGCTTATATTTAATTAAGTGGCACTTTCCAGAATTACTTTGCCAGTAGTACTATAATTAAATGATGTGAGAAAAGGCTTTGATACATATGCTCGTATTCTTTGCTAATACCAAAAACAGAGTCTGTAAATCTGTAAATAGAAAAACTGGATGCATTAAGCAGCAGGGCAGAGCAACAGGCCAGGAAGGCTACAGCCATTACCACATCGAAGGGACTAATATTAATATCTCTCTAATGCAGCATTTTCAAGCATTTCTTGTGTTCTGATGGGCTTTTTACAATTGACCTCCATAACTCATAAAAATTATTAAAAAAAAGAATCTGGGAACTACACGAATTGCTAATACCTCCTGGAATGCTGCCACATTATTTCCATCATTAGGCTATAACTACCAGTTAGGCCTGAATTCATCTCCCTCAATTTCAGCCATCTTCAAGGTGGCTGTGGAGGCACTTCTGATGAAAGGCAGAGAGCTCCAGAGGGCAGTTCCTTCTTTACCAAAACACATCTCCCAAGTGTGTGGAATAAATCACAAAATCATAGAATTGTTAAGGTTGGAAAAGATCTCTAAGATCATCCAGTGCAACTGTCAGCCCTGGCGGTGCCCTCTCCTTCCCTCTCTCTTTGCAGTTGGAGGCCTTAAACTGGCTGCTTAACTTTCAGACAGCTGAAGTTAGCTGAAGTGAAACCAGAACTTTGTGTCCTGTTCCCACGTGAGAGCTGACAGTTCTTGAACAATGAAGATCCTTCAATAACTGAGTTTATTCTGACTTCTGACTCTTCCTTGGAGACTGGCCCAGGTCTGCCTGGATCTTTGATCCCAGCTTCTACAAAACCCCCACGCTTTATCAGCTTGTACTACTGGAATGTTGATCCTGTGCCAGCAACAGCAGATACAATGCTCTGCAACACAATATTCCAGGCTTTTGCTGGAAGCAGATAGCCATAAAACCAGAATGCTTTTACTTTATGCTTTTGCAGATACCTTTGTAGAGCTGAAGAAAGTTTGCTGAATCTAAAAGCTTTTCTGTTTTTGTAGTCCTATAAGTAGATCTAATTAAACATGATACCTTTTCCTATGAGTGCTGCTTCTAGAATATTTCATAGAATCATAGTATCATAGATTCATTAAGGTTGGAAAAGACCTCTGAGATCAAGTCCAACCGCCAGCTTAACACCACTGTGAGTACCAAATGATGTCCTAAAGTGCCATGTCTACATGCTTTTTGAATGCCACCACGGATGGTGACTCCACCATTTCCCTGGGCAGCCGGTTCCCTGCACTCCCTGATAAAGAGCCCCTCCCCAGCTTTCCAGCCTCGTCTTTAAGTGCTGGAAAGCTGCTACAAGGTCTCCCCGGAATCTTCTCCAGGCTGAACAACCCCAGGTCTTTAGCCTGCTTCGTATGGGAGGAGCTTGTATTGTTCCTACTGGAGTATTGTTCGAAGCTTGTATTTCCCCCAAAGCATCAAGCCGATGCTGTCCTGCTATTTGCCTTCCTGATTTCTATTAAGCTTTCTTCTGTCTTATTCTAGGCTTGCTTCTTTCTTTTTGAATGGATCCCACTCCCACATAAACACCTCCAAATCAATGGGTAACCTTTCAATTGTCTTTGTTTGAGCTTGTTAAATAAAGAGCAAGAAATATAATTTTACAGCATGGATAAGGTTCATATTTTTGAAACACAATAGTATCTTGGCTGCCTATGCTTTGCTCTCAGCCATGACAGTCTGAAAACCACACAGAATCATAGAATGGTTTGGCTTGGAAGGGACCTTAAACATCATCCGGTTCCAACCACCCTGCCATGGGCAGGGACACCTCCCACTGGATCCCAAAGCACGCTGAAACACACCCAAACAGCAGGAAGAACCTCCAGAGGTTCCAGCTGGAAAATGAATCCAGCATTAAAAGCGTTATACGTTCACGCGACTATTTTTGAAGCCGAAATAAAGGCGCGCATGGCGGAAGCACATCCCTCTTATTGTCCCCAGCGCCCGCCCCCTGTCCCGGCCCCGCCGCTTGCCCCGTCTCACATCACACGCCCCCTCCTCAGGCCACGCCCACCGCCCCTCCTTAGCCTCTCCT